>JAUMHG010000054.1:17184178-17213658 GCA_032359395.1 Enteromius anoplus
ATAGCTCTTTGGATCTCATCTTGAGAGTCGACAGCAACAGATTCCAAATGCAAATAGCACACTTGAAATGAACTCTGAATCTTTTATCTGCTCATTGTTATTGGGATACTGAGGGAATAACACAGACCTGGCCATGGAACAGCTGAGAATGTCCCATTACTTTTGGTCCCTTAACAAGTGGGAGGCACATATGCAAACTGTTGTACATCCTACACCGTTCACCTGATTTGGATGTAAATACACTTAAATTAAAGCTGACAGTCTGCAGTTAAAGCACGTCTTGTTCGTTTCATTTCAAATCCATTGTGGTGGTGTATAGAGCCATAAATTAGAATTGTGTCGATGTCCCAATATTTATGGACCTGACTGTATATTACATTTAGTCATTTTGCAGATGCTTTTATCTAAAGTGACTTACAATTGGGGAATACATAAAGCGATCAGCCTCAGACACTGTTCATACAAGTACAAGCTGAAAAGGGAAAGGTATAAATATATCCCGATACTGATGATTCCTGTTAAGAGTGTGTCTGACCTCGTGTTTGCAGAAGAGCAGTGATGGCTTGAGCTCCCGGTTTGCTGACTGACAGATCCAGCTCGCCTGTCTCCATATCGTGGATTAAAACACGCGCCGTATCGAAACTATCGTTCATGGTGGTTACGATCACCCCGGTTGGCCCGCGTTTTACCCAGCCACTGCAGTACACACCTACAAGTGGAGGAAAAAAAAACATCCGGCCAAAAATAGCAATCATCAGTCAGAACTGACTGTAAGGCAATTACATTAAATGGATGAATTCGCATTTTCCACCCCTCTGACCTGCTGTGTCCTGCACTCTCCCCATCTCGTTGGGTACAATGGCTCTTCTGGGGTCAAAGGGCACAGCGGGGTCGATGGGAATGCTTTTATAGCCGATACTGCTGATGATCAGGCCACAGTCCAGATCCTCCAACTGTCCGGTGGCCTCAGCTCGAGTGCTCTCGCCTGAACCCTGACCAACAGAAACCACACAGTGTATTAGGATTTATCTGTCTGCAGTGCTCACTCGCCCCAGAGACTTGAAATTCGACACAGTCACAGTGAAAAACAGTAGTCTATATAAATAGTTTATTATATGGTTCAAATTTTTTTATGATACTGCTATGTTTTTAATGTGTTCTTAAGAATTGTGCCAAATGTGCCGTTCAGATTACTGAATGAATAGTAACTTTATAAATATATTAAAAACCTAATACGCATATGAACTTCAGTTGTGCAATTGTAAAGGCAATTTTCTCTATATTTAGATTTGCTGTGTCTCACATCCAAATATTATATCAAACCATACATCAGCGGAAAGCTTATTTATTCAGCTTTCATAAATCTCAATTTCCACAAAATGACCCTTATGACTGGTTTCGTGGTCCTGGGTCACGTATAGCTTAATTAATAAATAGAGCTTCCAGAAGAGATCAGAGCCACATTAAATCCAGACTCAAAACCATCTAATTTACTGTGCACTTGTTGAATAAGCACTCTATAATCATTTTCTATTCTAAACCGTTTTAAACTCATTTTAAATTAATTTTTATTACACATGAAAACAAGTGTGTTGGATAATCAAGAGCTCTCGGTAATATTTGTTTGCTTTATGATAGTCAAACCAAAAATAGTGGAATAATTAGCTGTTTAGGAAGTTTTTATTTTTCCTTCACTCGGCGCATAAGAGTTCCAACAAAGCTTGAGAATGTTTGTTTTTAAATCCCTGTTTTTTTTTGTGATATGACCAAATTACTTCCTTCCTTCCATCCATGTGAAACACTTCGAGTTACCACAGCGTATGAGATGTACTATATAAATAAACTTGTCCTGCCTTGTTCAGTCTTCACTTCTCGTTTTGTAATGCTTACGTGATGTAATCACCGGATTATAAAGAAATTCACAAGATTTGCTTTTGCAACAATGCTGACATTTTAATGTTAAATAATAACATAGTTAGATGTAATTATATACACTATATTGCCAAAGGTATTGAGTCACCCCCTTCCGACGAACAGATCTGACTACTTTAGAAATGCCCACGAGTGCCAACCTTATATATGCATATATATATATATATATATATATATATATGCATATAATGAAATTCTAGTGAATTGTGTGGGTCTAATTCTATAGTAACAGTTTGGAAAGAACCCTTTTCTATTCTAACATGACAGTACCTCTGTGTATAAGGCAGTGTTTAAAAAGTAATGATTGATTAAGTCAGTGTGGAAGAACGTGACAGGTGGACACCTCTGGTGTGACTTTATATGCAGACCCTGAGCCAAAAACTCATCACTAACACCAATGACTAGTATACACTATATGGACAAAAGTATTGGCGCCCCCATCTTTAGAACAGAAAAAGGCACTTCCAAAGCAGTGGCAATAAAGATGGAAACATTATTCATGTGTTACTAATTTTTTGTGAGTGTCTAAAACGATTGTACCCATATGTACAAGTTACTGGTGTTTGAAGGTGATGGGTTATTGGCTCAGGGTCTGCGTTTAAAGTGAAAAGTTCTTCCACACTGACTGAATCAATCATTTCTTTTGTAAACCTTACCTCATACACAGAGGTATTGTCAGGTTAGAATAGAAAAGTGTCCTGTCCAAACTGTTACTATAAAGTGAAAATCACACAATTCCCTGGGATATCATTATATGCATACATATTAAGGTATATAGTATATTGAAAGTATGGTGCCACGGATTTCATTTATCTGGAATATGTGTATTGTGATGAATGAAAGCAAATAATGTGGCTGAATCACTCACATTAAGACTACAAACTGGTATAAATTGAAATTAGGAATGAATAAACTTAATATATGAATCTAATTTACCCTTTAGTAATAATTTCTGTACCTTCAGCAAAACACTTTCCTAAACCCAGACTTCTGTCCCGGACAAACCTGGTTTGTTATCAAGCAGTTAATTGATCACAGTCTAAACATCGTCAACGATAACATCTGGCATCTGTCAGGACTTTCCAGATTTAAAAATGACGCCAAACATGTAGTATTGTGCAATGATCTCTAAGGGAAACTTTATAGAGCTCACGTTACAACAACCGTGTGTGGAACATCCTGCCCTGCAAGCTCAACTCATCTCATTTTAATCCACATTCATCCTAATCACATTTAATAATGCCTCAGAAACACATAGAACACATCCAAACAGACAGGAAAGAGATCTGTCAAATACTGTAAATTGTAAATACTGTAATAAATCCTTATGGAAGTAGTATGTCATGCTTTCATGAGTACTCTTGTTTTCACCTAACTAGTAGTGCACTAGTTTCCACCCAAGTGTTTAGCACGTTCACCTCAAGCTTATTAAGAGCCAATCGGATTCCAGTAGCTCTATTCCCATCAGCCCCTGCGAGAACCTCCACAGGACTGCGAAAGAAGCGGAAGCCCCAGTGTTTTTGAGCTTTATCATCTCCTCCTTCCTTTACGGCTTTCATCATCAACTCTGTCAGCCTTTTCCTAGGCCTGGGAAGGTCTAAAACACAAACACATGGAAAGATTTTATTGTTCTGCAATTCTTAACCGCAAACATGCATTTTAAACGACTCAAGATGGATTGATGAGATGTATTTACGATACACAGAGCAACTTTCTAAACAATTTTTGAACAAAAATTGCACTTTCCCATCGGTAATGGGTAACACACTTCTGAATAAGTCGTGGGCTCATTTTACAAAGTCGCCTGGTAGTTGCCTAGTGTATCATCAGCCTCACATTGTGCATTTCTGCACATAATAAGGCTCATGAACGCACAAATAAGAGTCACAGCCGGCTGTTGTTTTTCGAGAATGATCTGAAAAGGAATATGTCTTTAAATATAAAACAGGAAGAACCGGCGAGAACAGTTTTCAAGTTTACGCTTTCCCGAAAGCACAGTGATGGATAAAAGTGAGTCTCTCTTGCTCACCAAGGCTGGATTTATTTGACAAAACATGAGACAAAATGCTATTTATTTTATATTTGTATATTTTCAAAATGCAATTAATTCCTGTGACAAAAAAACAGGCAAAAGTTAGATAACATACAGCAATCTCTCCTATCTCTTCTTGCTAAACGGAGGGTTACTTTGCTAAACATCTGGATGTGCTCAGTAAGTCAAGGATAATGTACAGCCATCAGGTTGTTATCGCAGGATAAGTCCCGACAGGCCTTTCGGCAGCCTGGCACGAAACGGATGTGACTTAATTCCTCGTCTGTTTCTTCAGAAACAACTGAGCTAAAATTACAACATTAATATTAACCCTAGACCACAGCCATGAAAGAAACAGAGCTGCGACACTTCCATAGAAACAGAAAAATAAAGTTAAAATAAAGCATTTCATGGAAAGGCCAATAGTTCAAGACAACCAATAGTTCCTGCATTGAAGTCTATTCATTTCAGTGCTTCTCAAGAACACTCGCCAGATATTTGAGGCAAATTTCAGCGGTTTTTGTCTTTTTTTTTTTACGCATTAGTTTATCTCTCAGAAATCTGGCCAGTAGTTGTATTTTATAAAACATATTACAGTTAAATGTCTATTTTTAGATAATAAGGAGTTATGCTATAATAGGAGTTAGATAGCGCAAGAAACACCTCATAACCAGATGCTATTATCATAAATATTTATGTTTTTTATCTTTCTCTCTTTGTAGAAAGAGTTTCTCTAAATGCAACTGATGACCTTGTTTTTTTTTTTTTTTTTTATTAATTAATTTATTAATATTTTCCGGCCTTTTTTTCAAATTCATGAATGTCATCAAATAATAGTGGGATGTGAGTATAATTACACTTATAAACGTATAGTAAATAAATAAATACACAAGCAAGGTATTATGACGGGTAACACTCACAGCAACTAGAATAGAGCTATTATAGGTTATATTTATCATACCAGTGTGTAGTTGTTTTAGGATTCTTTGATGAACAGGAAGTAGAAAAGAACAGAATTGATCTAAAAAATTCTAATGGATTTATTCGAACATTTATTTAACAGTTATTTATTGGGACAATAATAAGGCACTGATATATATATATATATATATATATATATATATAAGACCAATCAGTGCAAGTTCAGTTAAAACAGCTCAAATGTACATTTTATTGAAGGATTAGGTTTGAGTCCGGGGGGTTTTTCATGAGTGTTTTCCAACAGGTTCTTCTGCTTCATTTGCCAAAATCAATGCTGTCACTCAAATAGTTTTCATTCACTTTAAAGAAGTGAAGCAAGAGATCTTCATGTACATGTGATTGTAAGAGGCCCTGAGTTTTTTTTTTTTTCTTTCAATTTGGTTTAAGATTTCTTAGAATTTAGAAGATGCATAAGCTTAGATTAATGAGGCCTATGATCAAAAAGTCCCTAAAAGAAATATAAAACCTGTGCTGTGTTGACAGTTTGTACACAACTTCTAAGGCATTTTGTTGCTGAATAATACATTAAATACATACAATAATACATTTAGTATTTAAAAAATAAGTAACAAGGAACATTGCATCTTCAGCCGCTCAGATGTCGGGAGTAAATGACTACTGCAGAGGATTAACATTAACTAACGTTTGGTTCTGAAAGAAACGCGCCCTTGATCAACCTAAATGTGTTTGTGATTGTGCGAATCATTCATGATCCAGCCTGATCTACAGGAAGCAGATAGTATCATATCTTTTAATGAATCTTTGCAAATCTCCATTCCTAGTAGTGCGCCAATTAGCCAGTTTCACTATGAATACGGCTAAATGAACATCCCCTGACAGCACCGGGGTCAGCGGCGCTCGTGAAGATATAAAGGGGAAGTGCACAGAACTGAGTGATTTGAAAAGAGCTGTTTTTGACTCTACCATTGAGAAAGAAACTATATTAACAGACTTTTCATTAAGACCCTAAAGAAAGGGAAAAATCGATCCTTTTTATTTTTTCTGAGCTCAGTGGCACCACATGTACAGAGCAGCATTAACCTCTTAATCTCCTCATAGGTTTAACTGATGATGACAGTGAGGGGCTTGGATTGACACAAGGGGTAAATGTAATTACCTTTCAAAGCTTCTGTAATGCCCTCAAAGTCAGCGGGCCGCATGTCAGCCCCGGTGTTTGGAAGATTGATCATCTCTCTAAGTTCCTGAAGAGACAAAACAAAAGTAAACATTCCTGTTCTTTCTCACATTTATTTTGAAACCTTTCACTATAATTATATACTAGAGCTCATGAGGGTTTTTTCCATTATGCAATACACTGCTTTCTCCAATGCAACAGATTCTCCCCCCCCCCCCCCCCAAGTTCAAGGTCAAGTTCACAGCTGTCACTCAAAGGGTTTTCATGCACTTCAAAGGAGTGAAGCAAGAGAGTCATACCTTGATGGTACATGCGATTTGAAGAGGTCCTCGTCGACCTACGATCAAAACCCTTCGCACTTTACTGTCTGCCAGTGCTTCTAGTGCATTCTGGGTAATGTCGGTTTCCTGTAAGCAGCAATGGACAGTAAACTAGTCAACAAAAATGATCAAAATCAAGACAGGAAAGGGAGGCTTACTAACAAAACGGCACTTCGCTGAGCAAGCACGCAGTAACTTAAAAGACGTCATCAGCTCTTGTACAAAAAAAGGTTTGACCAGAAGTGATGATTTGCTGGAAATGTGCCCTCAGGCCATCAAACCTTTTTTATCTTTCCGGGAAAGATTTGGAGAAATGTGGCATAATTTCACTTCCTCATAAGTCATCTGCAGTGAATGGGTGCTGTTAAGATGAGTGCTGCTTAAAAATAACACCACAAAGATCCACACCGCTCCAATTCATCCGTCAATGTCTTGTAAAGTAAAAAGCTTTCCGTCAGATGTTTTAAAACTATCCGGCTAAAATGTGAGTCTTCTATTCTTTACCTCCTCCAGGGAAAAGCTCATCTTATTTGAATCAGGAGAGAGATTTACACGGATCAAGTGCTCTTTGCAAATCAAGACTGGATGAAGCATTTTGGCTGGAAGCAACTGTTTGAAGTAAAAAAAAAAAATCTTGATTCTGTTTATTTACAAACACAGCTTTTGGCTTCAAATTTTTGGATGTGGATCACTTCTGGATGTTTTTGACTCAAGATCAATAGATTTCACGCTACACTTCTAGATGTACAAAACAAAACACTTTTGAAGATTTATGATGCTGAAGGCTGTTGAAACATGTTCTCACAATTTTGTGAAAAGGGCCCTTATATAATTTTACAATTTAATTCAGTAGCACCCACCAGTGTAACTGTGTGTCTCTGTGCTCAAAATAGGGCAGTCTTCAAAGCACATAAAAGAGGATGTGTCCTCTCGTGAACCCCGAGTGAGGAAACGATTAAAAGCAGGGCCTAGTCATAAACGTGTAGGACCCCTGTGAAGATAGGAATGTCCTATAAGCCGACCAGCCATGGTAAAAAGATCACTTTCCCCCAAAAAATTGTGGATAATGAAGGGGAAAAAATGACCTGGCTCATCATCACAACATTTGCTTAAAGTGGATAAAACTTTGGACTAATGGAAGAAAACAGATGATGAGAAAAACAGGCGTTGGAGTACAGCAAAAGAGTAGGGATTTGGAAATAGCTGATAAAAAACTAAATAAACAAATCCTTTTTTTCGAGCCATTTTATTCCTTTTAGCAAAACATAATTAAAATCACTATTTCCCACAGCGAGCATTGTCCTCATGACACATTACAAACGTACAGTTTTATGCAAAGGTTTAGGCACTCCTTGCAGAACCTGTGAAATATGTTAATGAGATTATACAAAATGCCTGTTATCTTAGTCAGGACATACTAAACAAAAAGAAATATTTACACAAAAGATGTTTACATGTAGTCCACATATTTAAATAACTTTGTTTCTTAATACTGTGTGCGGTTACCTGGATGATCTACGACTGTTTTGTGATGGTTGTTCAGTTTCAGCACAGTACTTCAGGAAAATCCTGCAGATTCTTCAGTTTTTCCAGCATCTTTTGGTTATTTGAACACTTTCCAACAGTGGCTGCATGATTTTGAGATCCGTCTTTTCACATCGAGGACAATCCCGTTCATCCAGGTAACCACAAACAGCATGACAAACAGCTGTTTGTCATGTGGACTATATGTAAACATCTTTTGTGTAAATATCGTACTCAGAACACACTAAACAAAAAACAAAAAAAAAAACAGCCATTGTGTATAATCGCTCTCATTTTGTTAACATTTTTACAGGTTCTGCAATGGGTGCCCAAACTTTTGCATGAAACTGTATGTTCATTCCGTCAAGAAGCTAGAAGTGCAATATTCACTCAAATCCAAACAGTGACTTTGTGTTTTGATTTTTTTTTTTTTTTTTTGCTGGGCAGTGTTATTAAACAAGACAATTTCACGATTCCTCAGGCTCAAATGTTTATTTTTTATAATTACCTCTGCTTGTAATGAATTACTGTTTTATATATGTCTTTAAGACCACCTGTCGGTCTAAAGATAATATTGTCATGTAATAGGCAAATAACAAACTGACACAACTAAATAATCTTAATTCACACATAACAAACAAAAAGTAAAATTTTCTACTGCCTCCTTTTGCCTTGATAAACAATATCATTTTAGTGATTTATTAAACATTTCCCCCTTGAAGCCCATTAAGTGCATGACATCTTTAAGATAATGTGTACAGACAGGTGTGCATGCATTTGTGAGTTTAAGCAGTGAAATCTTAAAATAATCCAAATATTTCTCCGGTGATTGATCAAATTCATTTAAAGCAGTGTTTCTGAGCTTTTAAAGGGGGTGGTTGACTTTTTTTTTCTCTAGGCTTGATTGTGTTTGCATTGCATCCCCTGCAACTTTCAGCTTTATAACTTTAAAGACATTGTCTATGCTCAAACAGCAACATATCACACTAATGCACACTTATCCCTTTAACGCCCTGAAAGCGGCACCTAGTGGCAAAGAATGAATTTGCATTTTCTTTCAGACCAATGCGAAAATCGATTTTTTTCCAGGTTGACATCAACATGAAGCAGTTTTGGATTCGAATTAAAAATTACTTGTTTTAATGATTCAGAGTCACACACAGTGGGGTCAGACCTTCAGCATTTCTAGAGGAGCCAGGAGTATTCGGGCAACATCCAGGGCCACATTTCCCTGTCCAAGTATCACAGCTGTCTCACAGCTGAGGTCTGGATACAGCTGCAGATCAAAGGAAATAACAAATGGGTTTAGGCGTATTAAACGGCAAAGCGGGTGGGAATTAAAAGAAATTGCACCTCCTTATTACTCGGCAATCCGTTGTACCATCCCACAAAGTCTTTAGCTGAGAAAACTCCACGCAAATCTTCCCCTGGAACCCCCATTGACCGGTTACCTTCGGCTCCGTAACTCTGGAATAACACATTGTGCAGAGGAGGATAATTAAAGATAATAAGGAAAGACAACAGACCTTCTTATGTGAAATTCCTCAGTGGTAGGGGAGTTGTTAAAAAAACATGCATTATGTGAAGTCTAGAATATGTACTAATGGTGCGTTCTTTCACTGCATGACTAAGTCTATTAAAACGCTAGTCTATTGACGCTTGGTTAAGACCCTTCTGTGACATTTTTTGAAGCTCAAGGTACCCCTTATTAGTCACTTTTCGACATGAAGATCCTCCGTTGCTTTCAGTTGTTTGGCTTAATCCAATGGTTTGCATGCATATATAATTTTATTATAATATTTTACTTTTATGTGAGCACCGAACCCCAGCCATACCCTAAACCTACACACCTCTGAACAATATAATCACGCACACACACAGGCCAATGCAGTTACTGTACAGGTATTTATTGCACAAACTAATCATAAACGAGCAGAATAAATACATTACAAACAAGTCGTGTCACATCCCAAGTCTTCTGAACAAAAAAAAAAAGGATCTTTCTCCACTCATGCGCTGTCATCTCATTCAGAAAACATACTCCCGCCCGGTGGCATGAGGCAATCGATCATGAGATACACAAGAGATCATGGCATTTCACAACCAACTCTGACGTAAGGATTCTTGTAGCAGCTTGTTTTTGAAGTAGGTTTAGGGGCAGGGGTGGGGTTAGGTGCTGTGTAAATAATATCATTAAAAGTGTACAACAAGGTGTTTATGTTTGTTCATACGTTTTTATTTCCACAAATTTGACTTACGGTTTGGACATCGCCAAGATGGCAGCATAGAGCTAGTGTTCCTGGTTGGAATAGTTTTGAAAACTCCCTAAGATCATTAAACTAGTGATCCAAGTAATTTACATCCTAAAAATAAAAAGGGAAGTAAGATGGAAACTAGGTGCAAAACTAAGATAATCATGCAACCAAAAGAGAAACAAGACGATGATTCCTTCACACGCAAGCGGACATGAGGAAGACTCAGCGAGTCCATTGACTTGAGGCTCATCCTTAGGAAAATAAGTGAAGTTTCATCACAGCAGAAATTTTGAATACCACCGCTATACTGGAGGAGGTAGAGGGCCGAGTCTTGACGGCTGAAGATCAATTGTGGTTATGTTTTACAACCAAAGAACAGATACTATGACAGGCCTGGCAGATGAGGGGATTCTCTTGCCAAGGAAGAAGATCATCTTCAATAATGATTATCCCCCTGAAAGGGCTACAGATGAGAAGGAAGTCCATATAGACACAAAATTTCGATGTGAAATTTAGAACATTGTACCCCACTCGTCTGAAGGAGCTCTACGAGGATGGAGTGAAAATATACAACATGGTCAAGGAGGCAAAGAGAGGATTCCAGGTGCAGCCCATCAGTCACCCCGAACAACCTTATGGACCGGATTCAGATTCAGTCTTGGCAGAGAAGCAGCAGCCGGAGCATAAACACACACAACAGTGCCAACATTCAAGCAGGGGCTGCAAACTTTCCCAAGAAAGTACGGGAATCTTCATAACTGACCTTTTGGTAAGCCCCTCCCCCTCTAACGCAGGAGAGCCAATGGCAGTCGAGTTTTCAGAATGTAATTGGGAAATGTTGTTTGTAACAACATTATAAACTGCTATCCTCAAGGGCCCCTTCTATAAACTCCTAAAGTGGAGTTTTCCCTTGGAGTCTGTAAGTGAAAGCTTGATTCCTCCTTCAGTTACGCAAGTTCACTCTAAATTGTACATGTTAGTTGACATGTTTTAGTGGCAAAAAACTGTGAAAATGCTCCGGTAAAAATCCTGTTAAATGGTTAATGGTAAATTCAGATTTCATACTTTAATATGTTGGTATATTAACATTATATCAGTTAATGAAAACAAACTGATCAGTAAACCACGACAAACAAACAGAGCTGCTCACTGTCTTACAGTCACAGCAGCAGTGTGAAAACTTGATGTTTTTTGCACAGTTTAGACACAGAAGGCCACCAAACGTGAATGAAATACTCAAATGTATAAAATATTTGAAAATAAATATGATGGTTTTGTCAAAGTCAGGGTTAACAGATCACCATGCAAGCGGAGAAGCCTCATATTACGGGCGGTCATGGATGACAACATCCCGGATCAACACTGTTCACTTATCATTACCATTAAATCAATGCACAGTTGAGCAGTTTAATATGATGAGACAGTGTAGACCTTGTTTTTGACCTACATTGTACAAGATGCAAGAAAAGTCTGCTAATTAGAATTTTTGTAAATAAATATGGGCAGATGAAAATTGTAACTTCATTAGTGTATGAAACTAGAAAATGAACGTTATGAGCATTAATGAACATAAAAACAATGCAAGCTTCAATGCTTCTCTATGGTGCTCTCTCCGTACAACTGGTACTCGACCGCCATTGGTTCGCCTGTGTTTGAGGGGAGGGGCTTACCGATAGATCAACTGTAACAGTTCTTTAAAGGAATCTTTTTGTATAAGTTGTAAGCAATGGCTCCCCATGTTCTTTTGTGTACAGTTTGTTGTGAACAGGAGGAAAACATAATGCATATGTAAAATTTGAGAAATTTGTTTTAAAGATCAAGGGCATACATGTTTTCATTCAGGTATATTATAAAACTTATAATGCTTTTTGGTTTTTTCCCAATCAATAAACGATAATGAAAGTCTTACATTGTTAAGTAAACAGTGCTTTACACTGCAAGAGGAATAGAAGACGAAAGAAATGTTGGAACTACACTAGGGCTGCTCGATTATGGGGAAAACCATAATCACGATTATTTTACATGATTACTCACTGATTTTGGAAATATGTTCAATATTAATATTAAATAAAATAATAAACAAATAAGTCCAAAATAAATTCACTCACGTATGTGCCTTAAACTACAAAATTTAGAACAACATTTTACAACATTCTACATTTTAAACATAATTAACAAAAAAATTTCGGTCAGTGTCGAGAGTATTTATCATTTTACAGAATCCTTCATTCTCAACCGTGCCTTTCTGAGCTGGATGGATAAGGAGAGTTGCACTGAACAGCATGTCTTTAATGGATGACTGTGCTGTGGAGGATGTTGTGGGGGTTGTTCGTTGTTCTTTCTGTTTCTTTATTAGTTGGTCATATGTCGATCTGTGTTTAAATATTAAATGGTTAAAAAGATGTGTGGTGTTACCAACCGGTGCCGACACAACCGCAAATCTTGCACCTAATATGTTTTTGATCCACGCCCACTTATTCAAATCCAAACTGTTCCCAAACAACAGAATTGCTTCTACCTTTTTTTTGACCAAAGAATTCTGTGACTGCTCTTTTCTGCGATCCTCACTCGCACTGAAAAAAAAAAAGTGAATAATCGTTTTTTCGATTACACCATTTCTGGGATCGTTGAGACCCAAAATCGAAATCGAAATTCGATTAATTGCACAGCCCTAACCTCTAGCATTGTTCCTGTCTTCATTTATGTTGCAGAGGAGCCGCAATATGAGATTCTCACTTATGCACTACTGGATACTCAGAGCGATACGACTTTCATTATGAAAGATTTCCTTGAGGAGCTACACACAAACAGTGAAGAAATGAAGTTGAAGCTTAGTACCATGACTACTACTGATACACTTACCACAAGATCAGAGGTCTAAGGGTCAGAGGACTCCAGGGTGAGAAATACATTCAGATTCCACAAGTATATACATGCGATTTTATTCCTGTGGACAGATCTTACATACCAACCAGGAAGACTGCCTTGCAGTGGCCTCACCTTGAGATGCCTCCTCTTCAGAGCTGTGACATAGAGATGTTGATCGGTTACGATTGTCCTTCAGCCTTAGCTCCTTTAGAGGTTATTATTGGCGGTGACAACAAGCCTTTTGCACAGAAAACAACTATTGGATGAAGCATCATAGGCCTTTGTAATCCTCATCTTGACAGACAGGGTAGTCAAAGCTTCGTGCATCGAGTCTCAGTGAAGGAAGTGTTAGTGCCATCTGCAAACGATGTCCTAAAGGTCTTAGAGGCAGACTTTAATGAAAGGCATCCCGAGGACAAACACGTGTCTCAAGAAGACATTCGGTTTATACGTCTTCTCAGTGATAATGTTCAGCACAAAGAGGATGGACATTATCAGTTACCCCTTCCCTACAAGAGTTGCAGCGCTCCTTTGCTGCCCAACATCAAGAAGCTTGCTATGGCACGACTGCAACACCTAAAGAAAAGACTGAAGAAAAACTACAGTATTATGAAAGTTACAAAATCTTCATGGAAGAAATGTTCAATAAAGGAGAAGCAGAACCGGTTCCTATACTTTCTGAGGAAGAAATAGCGTGGTACATACCCCATCATGGATTTTTCCACCCTCAAAGGCCGGACAAGTTGAGGGTGGTGTTCGATTGCTCTGCAAAGTTTGTGGTGTTTCCCTGACTGATACACCTCTTACTGGCCCAGACTTGATTAATTCTCTGGTGGGAGTCCTTAGCCGCTTTAGGAGAGAAACCGTCGCTGTAACATGCAACATCGAAAAGATGTTACATCAATTCTTTGTTCCGCCTGAGGAAGGTATTACCTGAGATTCTTATGGTGGGAGGATGGAGATCTGGAAAGTGAACCATCTTTTCGGCGCAGCTTCATCTCCTGGATGCGCCAATTTTGGCTTTAAGTACTTGGCCGAGCAATACAAGTCAGAGTATCCATCAGCTTCATCATTCATTCCGAAAAACTTCTACGTGGATGATGGCCTGATGTCAGTTTCTTTGATTCAACAAGCTAAAGGGCTAATCACTGAAGCCCAAGCATTATGCAAGCGTGGAGGCTTACATCTTCATAAATTCGGATTAGAGACCTGCGCGGGACGGATTTTTCAGTCCCGCTCCCGCAAGATTATGTCCCGCTCCCGCAAATATATATATTATTTTCTCCCGCTCCAGTCCGCAGTATCAAAGTTTTGTTCCGCTCCCGCCCACAAAAGCCTGCAGGTAAACCATTTAAGTAGTTTTATTTTCACCGCTTCTTCCCGCTACTCTGTTATTTATTTCACTTGCTTCCCTTTTGAATATAAATAAAAAAAGAAATGAAAAATAAACAAATATGTTTCGTTTTATTTGAGTTTAATTAAATGGAATGATAAACAAGGACACGAACGAGGAGCTTTTCAGAACGTTCTTTCAACAGTTCCTGAAATGTTTAGTTTACTTTAAAAAATGTGTGAGAGCGATCTAAAATGGGTAAGACATTCAGGGAATGTTATATTTGTGTATGTATTTGACAGTTGAATTGAGGGAAAACTGAAAGTCATGTAACACAGAATAGCATCTGAATATTCAAATGAGTAACAGAGGATGGATCTGCATGGAAATGCTGTATATTCACAAGAAAGAGACTGAAACAGTGGACATTTACATAAAAGAGGGGGAATTTATTGTTACATACTGCATTTTTGTTGACATTTGTATTTGTTCTAATGTAAACACCTTGAAAATATATAACCCAGCAAGACGAGAGCTGATCAAACACGTCTTGTTGTCCTGTTTTTATTTCACCATTCAACAGGTTGCTGGGAACATTTAACTGTCAGCTGATGCAGAAGTCCTGTACCTGCTACATGATTGTTTTAGTGTATGTTGTAAAACAGTATGTTGTAAGGCAATGAAAGCGTATAATTGCTTTAAACCGATCACGCAAATGCTGAAATAATGACAACATGGGAAGATAAGATTAACACTTTATATTGATAGCCCACTTTAGACACTTTGCAACTATGTGTCAACTAGCAGTCATTAGAGTATTAGTAGTAGACTGTCTGCTTAATATCTTCTAACACTTTATTTTGATGGGTCCACAACATACTACATACTGACTATTAGAAACTTTACAAATATATGTCAGCTTATTCTACAAACCTTAAACCTACCCTAACTGTCTACTTTGTGTGAATGTGCTGTTTAAAATGGCTCATTAAAGCTAAGAATTCTGCATAGTATCAATGTGTGTGTTTTTTCTCTTAGTCTGTCTTTTGTCACCGTGTTGTGTACTGTACGTGTGTTCTTGCTTTGGCAATACCATATGCAATACCATTGGCATAACAATCATGCCAAAAAAGTATTGTAAATTGAAAGTGAAAGTGTAAATGATGTTCATTTGTGTAATAATAACAAAACGGAAAGCCAATAAATATAATATAATACATATATAAAGGGGTGTTGAATAATTGTTGCTGAGTTGTAAAAATCATCTCATTAAAGCTAATAATTCTGCAAAGATTTTTTTCCTGCTAATATTTTTCACAGTAAATCGGGTCACTGATGAATGGATGTCTGGTGACTAGTGTTGGCAGAGCCATGCCCTATGGAGCAAAGTACACAGTGCTAAGAAAGTATATATTGTGAGCAAATTTGAGAGGATATTTGAGCGCACAGCCAGACACACAACCGGGAACCTTCTGTCTGCAAGACAAACATTTTCTTTTGATTCTGACACTTGGATGAGACGAATATGTAATGGCGTCAGGTAGGATGCAAATTAAATGAAATGCATGTTTGATAAAAAAATTATTGATATCATACCAGTGTTTAGTTAAAAAATTGATACAGCTCAAACCATTTAAATATGTTATAGTTTCATATCAGATATAGGGCTTATAAGGGCAACATTTGTCATGCAAATACCTATTGTAGCTAGCATTTACAGTTTCCTTTTTAATTATTTGCTCTTCAACATTTTAAGAAAAACCCATCCACACGGGTCAGGCCTGAGGCAAAAATAATGGGTATAAATAAAATGTTTCTTTTTAGTGTGTTTTATTGACATGACTATAATATTTGAATTTCCAAATATGCATACATAAAATATAATCATCATACTGCATTGAGAAATTATAACTTAATAATGTTCATCATTTTAATTTATAGTTTGTATATAATTGTGGTCTAAATATATGATCCAGATGACACAAATGACTTCTTCTTAATATTTGTAAAAAGTCATGATCATAATGCAGTTCACAAATGTTACATAAATCAGTCACATTCAGATAGGAAAGAGTTGAGTTGAAGCATGGCAGCAGTTTTATTAAATGAAAAAACAATAATGATCCAAACATGGAAAGAGCAGTGTACAATAATCAGTGTTGTCAATTTAGCTACTCTGTCACTTTTTAGACTTTTTTTTTCAAAAGTTTAGGGACAAATATAGCAACCTCTTGGACAAACCTTATCTAATTGGTCATCTTGCCCACTGAACTATAAATCTATATATACTGTAGATCAGGAAATTTGCAATTATGATGTCATCTAGTGACATTTCGCTACCAGTTTAAGCAACTTTCAACTGAAAACGATTGGCAACATTATTGTATGCTGTAAAAGCTCAGATGTGTGTGGTTTCTTTGATTAAACATTTACACTCTATTTGCCACTGAAGATTTCTTACACAATATTTTGAACTTTAGGCATAATGAAAGTGAAAGTTTAGTTGCATGAGTTTTATGACCAGGGAATGTGTGAACTGATAAATTAATCAGTTATTGAACTAAGGAATGTAAGGACTATAAATACACAGGTGAATGATACAACTTAACAATGAACAAGTGTAAAAAAACTCTTTTTGTCTCATGACAAACATATCTGGATGCACTTTTTAGTGAGACACGAAATACGCACCAATAAGTACATATCACTACAGTTTAAAAAAAAAAAAAAAAAAACACTAGAGGCAGTAAAACTCTGACACTTTTTACTGCCTTTTATTAATAAAGCGTCATTTTTCGAACAATTACTTGAAGAATGTCATGCTATGACTTATGAAAAAACAATATTAATATTATCAGTGCTGGAAGAGTTGAAAACTGATGCTTTTAAACACATATCCAACTTCATATCTATGGGTTTCCAGAAGGTAGGTTTGTTCAGTAGCTCAGGGAGTACAAAGATTTACTTGAGAGACGAGGAGCTCTGGTGTAAATCCTGTGCAACTACGCTTCTACAAAACTGTTCAAATCTGTGTAAAAGGAAGTTGAAATGACACGGCTGCATCAACATATGCCTTTTCATTTCAGTTTTTGCATTTGTTGACACTATCGGGTTAACTTTTAGCAACAGTCCCTGGATATTTTAAATCTGTACCATTGCAATACATGCCCAAAGCAACATAATGAAAACACAGCAATATGTTCATTTTTCAAAATAATATATGAAAAAATAATAAACCTGTGTTTTAGCACCACTCAGTGGACTCTTTAAAACTGCAGCAAAACGTGCTGAAACTTACATAAAAACACAAAAAAGTGCACAGAGGTCAAGATCAAGGTCAGTGTATTTATATAGCCAATTTAAACAACTAGTGTATACCAAAGTGCTGTACAATACTAAAAATATTAAGAACAAAAAGAAGTATGAAAAAGAAATAAAAATAACCACATAACAGACGGAAAACATGCAAGAGTTATCTGTCGGAAGACCTGAGGGATTGTGAAGATTGTTGGTGACAGATAAGCTCAGCCAGGTAGGATGGAGCTAACTCATTTAATGCATTAAAAACAAATCTAAAATCTTAAAATTGATTCTGTACTGCACGGTTAAGCATTTTGATCCAACTGCAGGTTATACAACAAAGATTGATTGAGACCCATGTAAAGTGCATTTCAATAAACTAGTCTAGAAGAAATTAGAATGGGGAGAGCAATCTCCAAATCTTTAAAATAATAGCAACTGTTTTTAACAATGACATTTATCTGTTTTTCAAAATTCAGATCAGTATCAAAAATTACACCAAATTTCTTAGCACATGGATGAACATAGGAAGACAGAAAGTCTAGGTTACTGGAAATATTGGAGACAGCAGCAGGCGACCCAAAAACATAATCAACTGAATCAAATGCAGAGCTAAGTTCAAGTAACATTAGAATGGCAGATTTACCAAATCCAGAGCAAGGAGTAAATAATTTGACACTCTTTGCAGTGCAGACTCAGTGCTATGGTGAGGTCTGAAACCCGATTGACATTTATCTTGAATATAATTCTCTGAAATAAAAAAAAAAGATAATTGATTTAAAACTATTTTCTCCTACATTTTTGACAAGAATAATAATTTAGAAATAGGACGAAAGTTCAAATGATTGGTCACATCTAAATTAGGCTTCTTGAGAAGGGGCCTGATTACTTCTTGTTTGAGATGTAAAGAAATATGGCCACTGGTCAAAGATTTATTTTATGGCGCTGTTTCAATGGTTAAACTTCAGTTAGGAAACAGAAGCTCCTTAAAAGTAGTCTATACAGATACAGAGCAGCAAAATACATTTTAAAATCATTCAGCTACGCATATACAGTACAATTTTTGAAATATTTGAAATAATCTACAAGAGATACATATTATCACTTTATTGTATACTGTGAAAGCTGACATGTTTTTGACACTGAAGATTTATTACACAATATTCTAAAAATTACACACAATGAAAGTGAAAGTTCAGTTGCATGGGTTTTATTACCATGGAATGCATGAACTGATAAAATAAACCATAAAAACCATCATAAAATAAAACTTTGGCATTGCTAGCACCATGCTGTTTGAAGAACATTCACTTGATAATGTAGCAGTTTCTCAGTTACATTTAATTTAATAAAACTACCCCGGCTGGCATGAAAGGCAAGGCAGGATCAGGACACAACCGGAGACCATACATTGATAAACTAGCACGGCATTGCAAACACAGGGGCTACTACTCTTACTATTTTTGCAGTATCCAGTATGTAAAGTCACACCCTTGCCTTTGTTATATGTCACTGGTTAGTTTTGGTTTCATTTTTGTATCAACTGTGTTCCTTTTTTGGTCTTGTTCCTGTTCTTGTTTAGTTGATTGATTAACCCGTCCCACCTGTGCTCGTCACCTTTCCTTAGTTATTCCTTGTGTTTATGAGCCCATTGAGTTTTGTCCTGTCTTTAGATCGTCAAGGTTACTATGTCTCAATGTTGCTTTGGTTGTGTTATTGTGTCTTATGATCTACGTAAGTTATATTCAAGTTACGTTTGAACCACCACGTTGGAGTCTTCGCCTTGTGTCTCACACACAACCCTGACATGTACAGTATGCTGTGCATAGTATGTATATTTTCTGCATGCATGGAATTCCCGGATGACCTATTTCATACTGTAATTAATGTGAAGTACAAACTTTCACTTTTTATCTAAAAACAATATAGTTGGTGGAACATTAATTAAACTTTAATCCACAGCACATTTCCGATTAAGTCAAATTACGTCACCTTTATATCACTTTATGCAGAATTGATTGTTTCAAAGATATTAAATAATAATAATCTTAATATTGCAGTAATATAACATATAAATAAAATATAGAAATTAAAATTATATTTCAACTATTTAAGCAAAATTAATTTTTTTAAATTAAATTTAACCTGTTATAAAGTGTATTTAAAGACAAATTTAGAAAGTTTTTTTGTCAGAATCTAATTTTATTGACTCTGCCCACCAGTGCATGGCTGCGATTAAACCACACTAAGAGGGGAAAAAAAATGCATATCAGCACTATCAGTAGCACATTGAATAAAATTTGTGAGATGTGCGTAGATGAAGGAATCAACCTCTGTTCGAATCTGCTTTTTGTCAAACTCATGTTACTTTTTTCCCATCACATACCAGATTAGAAAGGCTTTTATTTTCAATAAAAAAACAGTAAATAGTCAAAAAGAGGCAATAAAAAGTCCCCTTAATAATGTAGTGTTTAAAAAAACAGGTTTGCTGAGATGTAGGTGTCATGATACAGAGGCGAGTAGACATACGGATCCATGTGCAAGCTTTTATTTACAAACCAGAGTCAGTACAGACAGGGTAAACAATGGCGAACGGGAACATCGGAGGCAAAGACAATAGAATAATCCGTGGAAGGCAGCGAGAGTCGGCACAGGAAATCCAGAGACATGGAGCAGAGAATACTCAGAGAAAATACGGATGGCTAGATAATGGGGAGAGAAACCTACATCCAAACATTGACCAGCTACTAATACAAGGACATCCGGGATATTTATACATGACCAGACAATTAGGAATGGGAGGAGAACATACGAGTAACCAAGACAACATGTGAGGTGGGTGGAGACGAGAGTTCATTGATAATTAGTCCTTACATGTAACAGAGACCCAAAACACAGACACAGTTCATGGATGGCTGGAGTGTCATCCAAATCTGGACTGACACATCCAGCCGATCGTTACATAGCCCCCCTCCTAAGGAGCGGCTTCCAGATGCTCCAAATTTAGAAGCCGGCTGGGACGACCATCGGAGAGGAGCAGATGGCGATGACCTGGGCGATGGAGGAGAAGGAGACTTCCTCCAGGGCAGGGCAGGCGGTGAAGGCACCCACCTGGGTGACGGAGGAGAAGGAGACTTCCTCCAGGGTGGGCCAGGCGGTGAAGGTGCTCACCTGGGCAGAGTCAACAGAGGCGACGCCCCCCAGGGCGGATCCGATGGCAGAGATGCCCACCTGGGCTTATTAGACAGCGAGGATGCTCTCCTGAGCCGACCAGACAGTTTGGATGCCCTCTGGGGCAGAGCAGGCGGCGGGGATGACCTCCTGGGCAGACCAGATGGCCAGGGTCAAGCAGTCAGTAACACCGCCCTCCAAGGCGGATCGGGCAGCGGAGAGGCCCATCTGGGCTTAACAGCCAGTGCCCCTTGTCCGAACAGTCAATGATAATGCCCTCCTAGGCCGATCAGTGTATAACAATGCCCTCCTGGGCCAAACAGTCCATAATAATGCCCTCCTGGGCCGAACAGGCTGCCATTATGCCCTTCTGGGCCGAACAGTCCATAACAATGCCCTCCTGGGCAGAACAGTCCATAATTATGCCCTCCTGGGCTCCGACCCGGAACCGACATCTCCAGAGGTTGTGCAGCTACTGGCGGACCCGATGGAATCTCTGAGCCGCACACAGGCACCGGCGGCTTGGGCCACCATGGATCCGGATCGCAGATTCGGTCTGGGAATCCGGCCACCAAGGATCCGGATCACAGACCGGGTCTGGCGGATCCGGTCACCATGGTTCCGCATCATAGACCGGGTCTGGCGGATCCGGCCATACTGAACCCAACACAGCCCCTCGTACCGTGCTACGGGACTGGAACCCGCTAATAATTGCCGTACAACCGTGAGGGCCTTCTGCAGCTTCTCAGGCTGTGTAAATGGGACCGACTTGACAACACACGGCTCCTCGTACCGTGAAATGGGGCTAGAACCCATTATTGGCGGGCTAGGAACCGCAAGGACTTTCAACCGCTCTCCTGGCGGTGTAACCCGCACTGACTGGGTTTTGAACAGCTCTCCTGGCTTTGTAACCGGAACAGACTGGACACCACACAGCCCCTCTCGCTGTGACATGGTGTTGGAACACATTATTATAGAGGATCGGGAACTGCTAGGGTAGGTGACAGCTCTCCTGGCTGTAAAACCAAAACCGACTGGGCATTGAACAGCACTCCTGGCTGTGAAACTGGCACCGACTGGGCTTTAAACAGTGCACTTGGCTGTGAAACCAGGAACAACTGTGCTCTACACGGCTCACTACACCGTGAAACGGGACTGAAACCCATTCTTTGCGGATCAGAAACTGCAGGGTTTGGTGAAAGCAGCTCTCCAGGCTGCACAACTGACATAGACTGGCCCCTGTCGGAGGCATTTCGGAGGCAGACCGCGCCGGATAGCCAGACGAGATCCGGGTAGCTGCGGATAACTTCCGGGGTACCGACGCTGCGTATGTGCAGGGAAACATGACGCGGAATCCCCTCTTACCGCTGGCTGGCGTGAAAAGCTGCTGGATCCTGATTGGCTGGTCAATCTGTCATGATACAAAGGTGAATAGACGTACGGATCCATGTGCAAGCTTTTATTTACAAACCAGAGTCAGTACAGGCAGGGTAAACAACGGTGAATGGGAACGTTGGAGGCAAAGACAATAGAATAATCCGGGGAAGGCAGCGAGAGTCGGCAACGGGAAATCCAGAGATACGGAGCACAGAATACTCGGGAAAAACTCGGATGGCTAGACAACGGGGAGACAAACGTACATCCAAACATTGACCAGGACTAATACAAGGACATCCGGGATATTTATACATGAGCAGACAATTAGGAATGGGAGGAGAACATACGAGTAACATACAAGTTCATGGATGGCTGATCGTTACAGTAGGTTTCTGTCCCAGTAAACTGGCATTCATTCAATAAAATTTATATAATAATTTTCACTCAATGTTTTATTGCATACTGTTTTATGATGTACTGAATTATACATATCTAAAGAAAATGCTGCTATTTTAGTGCAAACAGGATTTAGCATTATTTGCATTTAGTGCAACTAGAATATATTTTTTTCCAATTAGTGTATCTGCAAAAAATATAGCTGTTCAGATAAAGATAAAAATTGAAAAGAATTTTGAGGAATCCAGACGGTATTACAGCCAAGTAAATGCAGAAATTACGGTGGCCGAGAGAGCTCAATGCTCTGCAACTTAAGAAAATGAATGCAAATAGAGAGAACACCAGCACATTAAGAAAACATTTTCATCAAGTTGACAACACACAAGTGCTGCGAATCTTCACAACACGTGCAAATAAAGAAACAAACTGCAAATTCTTACCTAAATAGATTGTTATTTGATCCTTAGGGGGTGATGGTCAAAGTAGTCTAATAATGTAGTCTTACTAATAATGTATTAACAACATTATTAACACTAAATGCTGGTTTAAATATTGACAGAACAAGCAATTGAAAACATTGTATAAATCTTGTATAAAAAAGACTTGGCAGGTTTACTTGGTAACCATTTACTCCTGTAACAATGACAGGGCAGGTCAGACCAACGATTGGGTCAGCCACAGAAAGGAAACAAATTATTGATATATCCCCACATCCAGGCGAACATACCCACAACAACAGGTTAGACAAAAGGGGAACATTCTCTCTATTCATTAGCTGAAATGTTCAACAAAGCTCTTTCACACCAGTTTACATACTGTATGTGTAATTTATCAAATACAATTAGCAATATGAACATGACTGTTTAATAATCTTACATATTAAACATTTTTACAAAACATCTGGAGAAAAACTGGACACATTACTTAATACCGCTTCCCACACAGCCAAAAATGAAGTCTATCAGGTTTGTCACATGTCAATAACACCGTTTTCATCAAACACCCACTCTAGGAATATTTTTAAATCCCAACACATTAATATATTTACATGAAAAGGTTTTGGAGTAGCTCACATGAGGAAAACCCTTACTGAGACACACTTTGCAACATAATTCCTATTCTGCATACCCTCAGTGAGACACTTGGGCTTGCTTCTTGGAGATAATAAGATCAAATCTTGGTGAAATGGGTGAAAGACTGACACAAAGAGTAGCATCCAAAGTAGCTTTCAGTTTGCTCCTTGTTTTAGATTTTGTTATAGTCACAGTGGAGAACCCTGACTCACACAGGTATGTGGTGGTGAAAGAAAACAGAAATTTGATTGCCTGCTTTGACAGAGAGGGATATTCACTTGCAGCCAGTAACCAAAATGAAGCAAGGTCAACGTGTGTGTGCTGAAGTTTAGTGAAGGCTACTGTCAGCTGATAGTGTCAGATGATTTAACTGATCAAATATATCAGATAAGTAGGCCAGTGTCCAAAAACATGTCCACTTCTTTTCTCTGTTCAAAAAGACGATTAAGCACACATCCTCTTGACACCCACCATAATTCACTGTGGTACAAGAGCTGCGAATGAACAGCATTGAGTAGTTCACACAGAGCTGCAAAACACCTAGAGTTGAGTGCATTTTTCTTAATATAGTTAACATTTTTCACAGCAATGTTCATGATCTCATGCAGTTCTGGTAACATCTACTTTGTTGCAAGACTTTCCCTGTGCAAGAAACAGTGCGTCCAGTTTGCTTTTGGCGCTCCCTCTTGGATTTGTTTAACAACACCACAATATTTTCCCGTCATAGTAACAGCGCTGTCTGTGCAAATACCATAGCAGTATTTCCAATAAAGACCTTTTTCAGTGAAGTACTCATTAAGGCAGTGCATGACGTTATCTGCTGCTGTTCTCGTTGGAAGATCTTTGCAAAAGAGCACGTCTTCACAAAGATTACTGTCCATGCATTAACAAAACAAAACAGTAACAAACAAAAACTAACAGTAACGCAGCGTTGCTTACATCGGTTGACTCGTCCAGCTGTATTGTGAAATAAGGTCCATGGTGTCATCGGAAAGTGGTACTGACTGAATTTTGGTTGCAGCTGCATCACCCAGTAACTCTCGACACATATCCACACCACTTGGCAAAATAAGTTCCTCAGCAATAGTAAAGGCGTTCTTACTACTGTCACTACCGTAGGCGTGTTCTGTGTATGTTTTCTGTCCATGTGCTCTGTGTTTACCTTCTGTATCCTCATGTCTTCCCTCGTTTATGTCTCCGCCCCATCATTAGTGTTCACTCCCTGCCAGCCGTGTGTGTCCAGGTGTTCCCCATTGTCTCTGATTGATGTTTGTATAAATACCGTTTCCTGTGTATGCCCAGTTGTCGGATGTTAACTTTCATGTGTGTAGTTCAGCTCTGCATAGCTTGCAGCATATTACTCGTTTTCTTGTTTTTGTCAATAAATGTTACCTTCAATTGGACTTCTGCCTCCCGAGTTCTCCGTGTTCGCGAGGAAGCACAAGTGTGAGCTTTACAAGCTCTCAGTTTGACAGAACGTCCGACAGCAGTGAAGATGGCGTTCACACTGAACGCGCACATCTTCGCGGATTTCGGTCTGCATTCACGGCCCCTGCGCCAACACCATCGGCGTACGGGAAGGACGTGAAACCCGGAGGATATCCCCGACTTCCAGGCTCTCGTTTGGCAATCCGGCGAGGTCCGCCACCAACACCGGGGATGCCAGCGCCGCCAAAATCCCTCGCGGTTTCCAACCTGGCATTAGGGTTGCCAAAGCCATCAAAAAGACTTGCGGTATCTTAACCGCAGTTAAAGGGTCCCACTGCCTCAAAAGCCGTGTTCAGTCCAGTTGGTCCCGGTTTTACAGCCTAAGATGCTGTTTAAAGCTCAGTCTGTCCCGGTTTTACAGCCAGGAGTGCTGTTTCCTGCCCAGTCAGTTCAGGTTTTACTGCTTTTATCACCTGTCCTAGCAATCCCGAAAATGCTAGTGACGGGTTCTGACACCAAATCACAGCGAGAGGGGCTGTGTGATGTCCAGTCGGTCCCGGTTGTTCAGCCTAATGAGCCGAAGGCCCTCATGATATCAAACCAGTCAGTAACGGGTGCCAGCCTCGTAGCAGGATACGAGGGGTTGTGTCATGTCCAGCCTGTCTCGGACGCTGTCTGTGATCCAGAACCTGAGTGGCCGGATCCGCCAGACCCAGTCTGTGATCCGGAACCTGAGTGGTCGGATCCGCCAGACCCAGTCTGTTATCCAGAACCAGAGTGGCCGGATCCTCCAGACGCTGTCTGTGATCCGGAACCTGTGTGGCTGGATCCGCCAGACCCGGTCTGTGATCCAAATTCACTGAATTCACCCGAGCTCCACAAGGCCTGTGAGGCTCCATGGCCTGAACCTCCGGAACCAGAGTGTGGCACAGAGACTCCATCGGGTCCGCCAGAGGCTGCACTACCTCTGGAGATGTCTTTTTCGGCCGTAGAATCCCCAGAGACCTCATTGGTGGCTGCACAGCCCATGGAGATTCCTGAATCATGGATCAGTCGGTCAGGGAGGGCGTCTTCCCTGTCGATTCAGTCACAGAGGGTGATGTCAGCGTCAGTCTGGTCTAGAAGGGCGAATTCATGGCCAGTCTGGCCTCGGAGGGCACACTCACTGTCGGTCAGGTTTCAAAGGGCGTTGGTTAAGGCTGGTTGGTTCTCGAGGGTGCAAAGTCAGTCTGGTGGCCCCAAGAGGGCTTTGTCACTTCCTGGCCGAACTAGAGGGGTTCTGCTGCCATCGGCTCCACCCTGGAAGATGGCCTTGCTGTCTGTTTCGCCCAGGTGGGCGTTCCAGCCACCTGATCCGCCCTGGAAGGTGTTCCTGCCACCTGATCCGCTCTGGAAGGTGTTCCCGCCACCTGATCCACCCTGGAAGGTGTTCCCGGCATCAGAGCCGCCCAGGAGGATATCTCCTCCGCCTGCGCCGCCCCTGTGGGCCTCTCTGCCGCCTGCTCCACCCAGAGGGACTTCTCCGCCGCCTGCTCCGCCCCAGAGGGCTTCTCCACCGCCTGCTCTGCCCCGTTGGGCTGCTCCACCTTCTGCTCTGCCCTGGAGGGCGTATGAACTGTTTGCTCGGCACAGGAGAGCATCTTCGCCGCCTGGTAAGGTCAGGTGGGCTGTGCCACCGTCTGCACCCCCCTTAAAGACTTGTGACTTTTTCCCTATTGCATCTGAAAGCCGCGCCTTGGGGGAGGGCTATGTCATGCCGTAGGCGTGTTCTGTGTATGTTTTCTGTCTATGTGCTCTGTGTTTACCTTCTGTATCCTCATGTCTTCCCTCGTTTATGTCTCCGCCCTATCATTAGTGATCACTCCCTGCCAGCCGTGTTTGTCCAGGTGTGACCCATTGTCTCTGATTGATGTTTGTATAAATCCCGTGTCCTGTGTATGCCCAGTTGTTGGATGTTAACGTTTCATGTGTGTAGTTCAGCTCTACGTAGCTTGCAGCGTATTCCTCATTTTCTTGTTTTTGTCTGTTCAATAAATGTTACGTTTAATTGGACTTCTGCCTCCAGAGTTCTCTGTGTTCGCGAGGAAGCACAAACACAAGCTTTACGAGCTCTCAGTGTGACAACTTCCAACTTTCAGGGGTGACTTTTGATTTAGTTGATAACGATGTGATGACTTTTTGTTGAGCCTGAAGTCCATCGTTTTTCCTAAGAAAATATTCTTTTGGCTTCCCAACACACCTGGGTGTTTTGAGTTCAAATGTCTTTGTAGCTTTGACGGTTTTTCCCTTCTTCCGTGCATTATTAGTACCACACAGTTCTCCATATGGGCTGAATAACATTTCAACTCATTGTTATAGTGTCTACACTCGTTCCTGTGTTGGATTACCCCCATGTTTCACTGATTAAACAGTCGCAGAAAGAGTACTGAAAAATCATACTCAAGTAAAAGTACCATTACCTTCCAAAAAATGTAGTGTGAGTAGAGTGAAAGTACTTATCCAAAAAACCACTTGAGTAAAAAAGTAGCCTATTTAAAAGTACCCATGACTATTGAGTAGTGAGTACTGAGCTGTAGACTCTACCCTGTCATAATAAACACTGTATACAATTTAAATGTATTGCAATTTATACATTTAAAATATTGTATGTTCTGCAATTTACATTATCTTCTTTGTCAAAGAATGAAGAATATCATTCATTTTGACTGCCAACTGTTACGCTATACTCAGAAAAGCAAGGGAACGCTAGAGTAGATGAGCAAATAATACTTCTTTATTTAACATAGAGCACCTTGGACATGAACAATAGTATTGCAACGAGTAGATAGGACAGAGCACATAGGGATGAACACACTTTAAATACAAGACATAAGGAGGGGAGAACTCAAGACACCTGGGGAACACATGTGGAAACAAATTAACACAATGAACAGATCAAGGACAGGAAACACAAGATCAAGGCAAAGACATGCGGGGAAAACCAAAACAGAACACACAGAATACGGAACACCAACTCTTTTAATACATCAAAACAGCACAGAAACAGTATTCAGTTGAAGATGAAAGTTATTCTCATTACAATCACCCTCATTTAAATCATGAAGTTTGAAAAAATAGATTTAAAAGCATGTGTAAGGTCACTGAGACAGCATGCTGTTGTCACACATAAGATATTAATGTTTAGAACAGTTCAACTACAAACATTAGAAACTAGTTCAGCACGGTTCAGCATCACACACCATGATATGGGTTAAAATGAGAGCCCATTTCTCTCCAAAATGGTGCCAGTTTTAGCGTTTTGCAACAAAAAAAATAAGAATAACTAAATTTTATGATTTCTGTTCAATTTTAACATAAATGCACATATTTCTAGAAAGATATCATGCCATACCTTTTACACCCTTTCACGCATTGTTATGCTGATAGTACAGTTTGTAAAGAAAAAATGCATCAAATAGCAAAGGAAACTGGTTAAAAAAAAAACACTTTATTAACGAGGTATAGTTTTATTACATCACGCGCTGACACAGATGCAGTATATTACAGCCACGGGTCATCAATAAGGTCATATTGGAAGACTATTTTCGAGTTTTACAGTGCTTCCAAAGCTTTTTCACAGCATGCATCACATGCTCAAACTCATCAAAGGTCAGCAAGTTCAACAAGCAACGACTTATCCAAGTGACCGCTGCAGAACACACAAGAGGGAGAGACGAGGTAGCGCAGATCGCGTGTCTCATAAGTGAGGGGGAATTTAAAGAACGCTGCTCTTGTGGAAGTTAACACAGTACGCAATACGCCCAACCTCACACCAAATTTCAGGCCTAAATTTAAGATAGGCAAGCATATACAAATGATTTAGTAAGCAAAAATCCGAAATTTACCTTAACATATTAGAGGAAGATGTTGAAACTCGACTAAACTAATGTTTGAAAAATGCACTTCCAGGAGCCATGTGTCACACCGTCACCTGCACCTGATCCAGAGTCAGCAGTCTCAGAGAACACTCAGTCAATCATTACAAGATCACAGTCACCTGAGTTTTAACACCTGACCGTAATTAGAAGAGCTGTACAAAAGATCGCTCCACCATTGACTCTTTGGCTGAGCTCGAGGTTAGACGCTAACACAGTCTTCCTCGCGTCTACTTATCTGCCTGAACCCGTATAATCCTGCTTAAGCTCTTCTTGGAGTTTGGTTGGAAATCCCTGTGGACATTATCCTAAAGACTTTCAAAGACTGAGTATACTTACCTTATACCAACCTGTATGAACTCTGCCTCTCTGTCGGATCGACAAAACGATCTTACCTGAATTACTTACCTGCTTGACTCTGCCAATCTGTTAGATCGCTGA
>JAUMHG010000054.1:17225061-17251047 GCA_032359395.1 Enteromius anoplus
TTAATACAATAGTACATAATTTGACCATTAATTTTGTGACATTATAGGGGAAGCTGAGCTTCCCTTGCAGTCTTAAAAGAAATCGCCACTGCTTTGCAATAATCAGCGTGTGAAAGAGGGTGAGGGCTTCTTTTATGCTAGACAGAGGAGACAGAACCAACCAATGAGAACAAGATACATGAAACCAGGGAACCAATCGGAACATGACACATGAAACCAAGGAACCAATGGGGACACAACGCACATGAAAGGGTAGTACATGACGTTAACAGTGCCCTCTAAAGGAGCTCATGCACTCCAGCTGGCGATTGTGACACTAAGACTTTATTTTCCAGTCGTCACAACGGTTTTGAGAGAGGGTAGCAGGGAAGATAGGGGTTATTTTCAAAATAAACCCTGCTAAGTGTAACCAACGGGACTGACAAGGTTGGATCCATATGCAAGCTTAAATGAAATTCGTGGTCCGGCAGGCAGAGTCAGAAACCGGGAAACGGTAGAACGGTCATGGGCAGAATCAAGGTCGATGGAATCAGGCAGAAATCTGGAAAGGTCGCAAAAAATCAAACAACGAATAAACAGACCTAGATCAAAACACTTGTAAAACAAACACGAGAAAGAAGGCCTTGCGGTGAGTGGGTGTCTGGCTGTGTCTCATATGTGTGTGTGTAATCAGTAAATTGGAGTGTAATGAACTGCAGGTGTGTGTGTGAATGAGGTGCAGATGTGAGTGGGATCAGTCCAGTGATGCAGCATGGGTAATGGGAAGTGGTGAAGATGAAGTACTGGATACTGAGCCCTCTGAGGGGACTTGTGGGCACTCCAACGGGAAATCATGACACTAAGGATGCTCAGTTTTTTGTACTTGACTTGCGAGCAAAAGACATTGCCTTATCTGCCAATCAGTTTCTGTTGTGCATCCTTATTTGGTTGGTTTCATTTTAGACCCCCTTCACTTTAGCTTTCCTGCTGAATTAAATGGTATGTGAAGTTTCTTCCCGCATGTACACAGTTTTCTAAACCGATCAACTATGTAGTAGTAAATTCTCATGCACAGCTGACAGAAACTGACAAGCTTGACAAGAGACCTCACCGAAAGTACTTATGCAAACAAAAAATGTAAACATCCATTTTTTATATATATATATTTTTTTAGATATATGCATAACTATTGTACCTGAAAATAACAAAACAAAATGACGAATTGCAGGTTTTATATACAAGCTCAATTAATGTGTTGCTTTTTTGTCTTAATGTTTTAACTCTCACTGCTGTCAATGATACGCCAAAAACACACAGCAGGTTTTGTCTCAGACCAGCGCCATACTTGTTATGTAAGACTTGCATGTGGTTTGAATTTGTTTTCTGCCTTGCTCTCATTATTTTACCACAGATCTCTGTCAATTGGGAATATTTTAATGACATTTTAAAGACAACACTACACTGTGTTTATTCCCATTTTAAAGCATTTTCAATTGATGAACTGCAACCACTGCAATGTAGATTATTATTAGTATTGTGAGTACACAAATATAAATTTTATCTCCTTATGCACGTGTTTAAATCGCAAAGGTTAAAATCTGGTGTCTATTGAAAGTGCTTACAGAATATAGCCTGTCGTGTTCAATTGTTATTGTGCAAAGTTATTGTCTGTGTGTCTTCACCTTGAGCATGTTTTACTCCACACTGAAGGAACTTTATGTAAGACATAAATACATAATGTGCCATCCTTGACTTTCACTTTCCGAATGACACAAGGAATTGGGATCCTATCTCGCATCCACGGAATGATTTGGGATTTAGAAACCACAAAAGGAAAAGTGAACTGAAGTTCAAAACCTGCTAACACTGTAACATCAAAGTATTTTTACTGAGAAGTTCTGCTATTGATTTTGCTATGAAACATGAGGAAATGTTTGCCAAATCTTTAACACTTGGACATGGTTAATTAAAGAAATATGCATAAAAGCATCATAAATCCCATTTAGTACACACAAAATGCAGTCACTTTCTTAGTTGCTTTATTAAAAAATGAAAAGGCAAAGTACTGTATAATGTATATGACTCATTTCATTTACGTGTATTATCATATCTTCTCCAGATGCCGCAGGTATCTGTTTCTAGTCTGTCATTAGTTTTATTATTGTTGCGTGAATGAGTGATGATGAAATTATGAAGCATACCCAGAAAGAGGAGAATGATTTGGCTCCAACAACTCTGTAATCAGGACCTGTTTAAATGAGAGAAGATCTTTTCCCCGCCCACATACTTTAGCCATTAAATACGGTGAATTCTGGCGCTAGAGAACATGACAAGACAGCGTGGTAGGATGAACGCAAACCCAGGAGGGTGGAGGGTGCGTCAAAGTCCTCTTTTCCCTTTTCTTGAGGTCACAGTGATAGGTGCTCCAGTCGATGAAGTTGCGTGAACGTTTGTGGTTCGGGTTTGTTTTGCTTTGTTTCAGTTTTCTTTGTTTAACATTAAATGTTCCTTGTTCAAGTACTTGTATTTTACTGCCTCCCGTGTCTCTGTGCCGCTGAAAAAGCTCATGACTCGCTTCACCACAGCGAGCGTTTGTGACAACCTAACCAAGATCTACAACTTTATCAAACATTACTTCTAAGATCTGCTAGCAAATAATCTGTCTGTGTGACGCCACACCAACATGCATTTGAGAATGGCTTGATTTCAGAAGGGGCAACTTATTTTTATTAAATCAAAAGAAAACGACCTGTGGATCTTTATCATTGTAGGGTGGTTGTGTACACACACTCCCAACACACATTTCAGTCCAAACTGCTTGAAAAAGTGCATGTGGCACAGTATGACCTTAAACATTCTTCTAAGAGGGAACAGAAGCTCTGTGGTGATTCAGAGAAATTAAAGAAGTGAAGCTAGACCTAAATTAACTGATTTTAACTGAATAATCACTCTTGCCTTCTTAGAGTTGCTATGAATCACTGTTTGCATCACTTAATCCTTATTTCCCTGTTTATCAGCAATCTGTAATACGTTCAATAACAATAAATGACCAGCGTCAAAGAAATGTAATTAAAAACTAACTTAAGTTGTCATTATGTCTGTTGTGAAATCGGTGGTTAATCTGCCACGTTTACACCTGTTGCCATACAACACTCAAAGGTGCTTTATTTATTTATCTCAACTGACTGCTGATGGAATGAGTGATCGTCTGGTCTCTGAATGCTTGTCACGTGACAGCAGTTTGTTGTTCTTTCTCAGAATACATATCGTTTCCCAGAAAATTACTCCGGTGTCTCAGACTCAAACAGTAAACAATAGAGCAAGTTAGCAACGAGTAATGGGTTTGATTTCACCAACTGATCAAATGTAAATATTGAATAGAGTCTCTGCAGATTAAGAATGTGAAACTTCTATAAATAATGCACACGTTTATACTTTTCACCCACTTTACTAGTTCAGCTGGTATAACCTACCCATAAACAAAGAACACAGATTTAATCTTTAAAACGTACCACATGTCTTTATTCAAAAACAAACGAAAAAACCCCACATACCGTTCACACACTAACAAACACATATGCAAAAACACAACCTATATTAACATGCATTATACCAAATACAAAAGACGTTCCTTGAAAGACAGAAAGAAAGAGCAAAACCAAACACTTTTCAAGTTATGCTGTGGTTGCTCTTAAAGCTTACAGAGGCTTGAGTTCTTTACAATCACATATAAACTGGTAAAACAAATCAATAATCCACTGTTTTTGTTTTTTTTCACAGAAAGGAGTAATATATTTAGTAGCTTAAGATATAGGATATAACTGAGTCGTTTAGTAGCTTCAAATAAAGCTTGCGTTTCATGAGCACTTTGGGTGTACGGCGGTACAGTAATGCCTCATTAAAATCATTCAAGAACTTGTACTGCTGACATTACATCACATCATCTGAATGATCAATGTTGTCCTCATCGTGTTTATTGCATAGAGACATCCTCGTCAGGGATCTGCACGATCTGTTGAAGTTTGGGTTCTTGTTGCGAATGACTGTCATTATGACGAGGAGGAGGATGAAACAGCCCACAACTGCAGCGACGATAGAAACTTTATATCCAAGACCCGCTTCTGTGTCTGCTACAGATTTGTTTAGGCTTATATCTTCCTCTGTAAACACAAAGCCAGTCAGAACACAGACAGATGCTCCACACTGATCTCACAATGTGATTTTGCTGCTGAGAACCCTGACCACACTTAATGCCTCTAATTTAAATCACTTGAGACATGTGTTACTAACTAATTTGAAACAGTAATGGACAATTATAATAAAACTTTCTTACCAGGTGTTTTACAGCCATTTTCAAGCATGGATTGCATGTAAATTTGCTCATTTTTACTAAACTACTGTATAAACAACAATATGGTACCTCTTATGTTCACAGTGAATTCTGTTGTTTTCATGTCACATCTTGGTTGCAAGAAGAATTTGAATTTTGCTGTCATTGTCGTTGTTGGAGTGTACTGGCATGTGAGGCTGCTCCTATTCTCACAGGAGTCCTTAGGAACTTCTTTACAAATATGTGTGTCATTGTTGGTTTCAATATATTTATACATTTTAATGCAGCATTCAATGCACTGCTGAGAGACTCTGCAGGTGAGATTTACTTCTTTCCCCACATATCCAGTCACATCATCACAGCTTACATCGCAGGTACCTAAAACAATAGCACTGTACATCAATTCAGCTAAGGTTTCAACTCCAATACCATAAACAAATATTACTGCGCATGCACACTTTTGTGGTTCTAACTTAACTTCCAGTAGACTGCCAAATAGGATCAATAACGACAGCTTGAGTCCCTCCAACCCGATCTCACTGCAATTTTTACATATTTTAGGAGGTGGCTAATTCGTACAAATTCGTACGAACTTACGTAATTTTCTAAACACAGCCTTCCTTCAGCAGTGTTTGTACTGGCGCCACTAACTAAAAGGATACACAAATACCCAAAGTTAACTTAGGGCCAGGCACAGGTGTTACAATGAAACGTCCCTGGGTTATGTATATAACCCTAGTTCCTTGAAGGAACGAGACACTGCGTCGATGACGCTTTGGGACGCAGTGTCAAGTTCCTGAAAAGGAACTTCCCTGGGTTATGTATATAACCCTAGTTCCTTGAAGGAACGAGAAGCAGTGTCGAGTTCCTGAAAAGGAACTGTCCATATTCATGTAGCCTCGTCCTGGCTCTTTCTTTTAATCATATATATCAGATATAGTAGGTGGAGAAAACACAGGATGGTTAAAAATTTGATTTTGTACTGTATTTATATAAAAGAAACAGATTAGGTGAGATCAGTCAGTGCGCATGCGCAGTCCTAGGCACACGTCTCAGAATGGTAAATGTTTCTATAGCAACTGAAACTTCTAACGGCAGAGGCGTTGATGATCTGACTTTACAAATCAGCACTTGGCTATTTTATTCAGAAGGCGGGGCATCCTGTGATTGATCAGCCATGTTAAGCATTGCATTTTCCCCCATTAAAATATATTGATATGTTGTGTCACTCAAACGAGTGGCGTTTTTTAACAAATATTATCTTAGATTTAGATCGTTCTCTAAATTTATTCTCTTACCATCATCAGCTTGACAGACAGCAGTAAATGTCCAACCCAGAACAAACAGTAGAACAGCATTTATAGCAGTCATGGTTGTGATTCTGCAATAATAACAAAAGACAGAAATGTTGCATCAGAAATAAAACTTAGGACTAATAAGCAAGTAGAGAGAGTACATAGAGACTTTAAGAGGACAACTGACTGAAAGCTCAGCAGAAATGTCAGCATTTTATAGAAAAGGTTCACCTGGATTAAGTTGATTCTGAATGCCTATCCAAGACTTTTCAGTAGCTGGTTACTGATTAGTAAATATAATGGCAATTATTTAATGTTCAGAAAAAAAGACTTACCTGCAGTCTGTCTTCAACTCTCTCTGTTGCTCAAAAAATGTTTTATTTCACTTTCAACTGTGAGGAACAAAGCTGTTCACCAGGTAATTTCCGCTTTCATTGCAATGCTACCCAACCATATTCCTCAAAACTTCAGTTATTCCCGGGAGTCCCCATTTCCCCCATTTCCCACTCCCATCCCATTTGTCCCAGAAAATTCTCATATTTCATGGCCAAGACCTTATCGTATGGATAATCTCATCATCATGTTGTTCCAAAGTTGTCCGTATCTTGCATGAAACTCATTTCAACACATTTGTGACTTCAACTTGCCAATCTACAGCCCAGTCACACTGTTGACATCTGCACATATAGCTCCCCAGATGTTGTATCAAACATCACTGGTACAAGTTAGAGGATAAACTCAGGTGCTTCATAATGAAAAACACTAAATACACATGCATATTCAACAAAAGTTGGACAGAAGCATTTAATTTAACGGGTTTATGGAGCTCTGGCAGAGGTAGTAACTTTTGTAGCCTGATAGCTGTATTCTTTTTTTGAGGCACGGTCCTTTACTCATCTTCAAATATGTCACGTCTGGCTCCAACTGCCAAACCTCAGGTAACCGCTTCAGCTAGCTGGCTATCCGATGTGAGGGTGACAACTTTGGAATTAACTGACGTGATAACAGGAGTTTTACCAGAGGTGCATGTAGCAAACATATAAAATACGCCCAGTGGGATTTTGTTATAGCCTAGCAAGATTAATAATATGGGAAAATATTTAAACGGGATGATAGCGGGATAGAATGGTAAAATACGGGATAATCTCTGGAAAACGGTAGAGTTGATGTTCATGGGATTACTTATCAGTCTCAAGCAGAATAGCCACCATACAGCGGAAAGCTTCATCACTTAACAGAAACACAGGAAGGTGGTTCCACACAACAATAGGAGGCCGGCAAGGCTGCTTTGTCTAACCAACACTGTTCTACACATTGTTAGAGAGCAATGTCTAGTGGTCCGGCAAAAACTATTTTGCAAGGGACTTTTTGCAACAGAAAACAAAGAGAGGTGGAGACAGGGACAAGAAGGAAGGAAGCACACAAGTGTTACATACAGTACATTGTCCTTTTTTGGCGTACTATTCCTTTTCATGAGGTTTTGATATTGATCACGGTGAGGAAAATTACATCACTCACAAATCACAAAATAATACATTGTTAATCCATTTCATAATAAAATATAACTGGACTATTACCAATGACTCAGTTCTGGTCCCTCCACCTGCTCCTGTACAATACAATGACATCAAAGCAGTTCCCTCAAAAGTGAAAGATCTGCTTAAACAAAAGGATTTTTAGGAAAATGCAACTGTACAAGATCTCCACAGTTCATAACGAAAATGAAACAAACAGCATGAAAACACCATAAGACTCGTACACTACTCATACTGTGTCAGGGGTAAATAAGCTGTCCTGCAGTTTAACTAGCTTGCCTGCTAGACTCCTGCTGTCACCCTTCTGTGGCTTAAATGAAAAATGTCATTGGTAATAAATCTGTATTTAGTTTAATACCAGCTGGCACTTTAAAATGATATAAATATGATTTATTTCATTTGTGTATGTTCATGGTTTCTCCAGCTCATCAGTCACTAGTCAGTTATTAGTTTCATTGTTGTTGTGGGAATGGTTGATGAAGAAATTATGAAACATGCCTACAGAGCAGAAACAGAAGCCACAGACTTCAGAGAAGTGAAATAAATGAAGCAAGATCAGAGAAATGAAGTTCATTACAAAGTTGCTGGATGACACTCAAACTGTATTTTTAGTGCGGCTTTACAGTAGAATTGATTTCTGTTTGCATCACCAAACCATTACCTGTTTATCGCTGGGAAGCTGCTTTGAAACAATCGGTGTAAGCACTAGAAATAAAGATGACTTGACTTGGTTCCAGAAAATGTCTGGCCATCATCACTTTGTCTCAAATAGCAAAGAAGTGATCATAGGATGATTTCATGATGACTTTACGGCATAAAAAGTTAACAATTATTTAAATGTATTTAAATAAAATTTGACTTGGATTAAATCAGTTCTGAAAAAAAAAAAAAAAAAAAAGATTGTGACGAGGAGATTTTTTTTATTTAGATTTGTATTACATTACCTATTAGCCACCTTGCAGATATTAATTACCATTATAAATAAATAATATTCATTTAAATCATATGAACTTAAGTTGTCATTATTTGTGTTGTGAAATCAGTCAGTGGTTCATCTGCTACATTTACATCTGTTGATACAACACACTCGATGGTGGCCTCAACGGACTGCTGTTGACAGAATAAGTGATCACAAGTAAGCGGGTAGAAGTCTTTATTCATTTAAATTCTCTTTAAAATAATAATACAAATGAAAAATAAGACACTGCAAAAACTTTCACATTGTTAGAAAATTGTATGTGGAAAATATTAAGAATTAATTTCCAAACTGGTATTCATTATAAACATTAATTAAAAGTCTGATAAACAATAACAAATCCAATCACAGTTTGAGTTTTGTTCCTTCACAGAGTTCACAGAGACTTGAGTCGTTTAAAGTCATATACAAATATATACACTGATCAAACAGACCAATAATATGCTCTTATTTCACAGAAATCGATATAAAACAGAAACAGTTATACATTCAGTGTTTTGAGATATAACAGATAGTGGAGTAGTTTAGTGGAGGTTAAAGCTTGTGTGTTTCATGAGCATCATATGAGATCTTGTACTGCTGAGTCTTCTGGAGGAGTGGTGTTCTCTTCATCATGTTTGACGCACAGAAACATCCACTTCTGGAAACCACAAGGTTTGGTGAACTTTGGTTTGGTTTTGCAAATGATTGTCGTGATGATGAGAACGATGCTTAAACAGCTCACAGCTGCAGCGATGGCAGCATACTTGGATGAAGTATCCTTAGATCTAAGATCCTTTACTGGAAATGATGTAGTATCCATAAATCCAGAAACACCTGCTTCTATTGGCGCCTTATCTAGAAAAATTGACATTTACTGTTTAAATGATCAAAAACATTAATTCAGCACAGAAGACTGCAAGTGGTCAGATTCTTCACCCAGATTTTCACAAAACACCTCAGCTGCTGAGAATCTGATCAAACTGACACACACAGGAAAATCTATATACATTTCAAAAAGAACTCTTGAGACATATTGAGATAGTCCTATGTTTGGAAACTATAATAATGCACTAAGCTAGACCTTACAAATGCAAATACATTTCAAATATTTATTGATTAATTAACAACAGTATTACATATCATACCTGTTATGTTCACAGTGAATTTTGTTGTTCTCGGTCTACACCCTGTTTGCATAAAGAATCTGAATTGTTGTGCCCTGCTTGTAGTTGAAGTGTAGCTGCATCTGAAGCTGTTTCTCTGATCACAGGAGTCCTTAGGAAGCTCTTGTCTACAGATATCAGAGTCATTTAATCCCTTAGGGTATTGAAACTTGTACATTATAATGCAGCAGTCAGTCTTCAGCAGTGAGACGCTGCAGGTGAAAGTGACTTCTTTGCCCACAGATCCAGTCACATCAACACAGCTTACACTGAAATCTGAAAAACAGCAATGTGTATCATATAATATATATCAAATAAAAAACAAATAAGAATGACATTTTATTGACTTCTCTAAAGAAACTAAAGTTTCATTAAATACACATATCTCTATCATTAGAGAACCTATTTATAAAAAGATCACTGCATAATGTATGTACAATTTAGGATTTAAAAAACCTCACACACACTTTAGGTGAATTTTATTTTCTTACCATCATCAGCTTGACAGACAGCAGAAAAGGTCCAAACTAGTGTGAGCAGTAGAGCAGCCTGTACAGAATTCATGGTTGTGATTCTGCAACAGGAAAAAACAATGCATCAAAATGAAACTTAGAACTAATAAGAAAGTAGATACAGAGATTACATATACTTTACTGATGACAGTTTATTGACAACAGCTCTTATCAGCAACATTTTCCAAAAGGCTTAGACAACTTTAAAATGTAAATTACAAAAAAATAGATTAAATGATGAAATAATTTTGTTTTATTTCATGAACTATTCCTTTATGCTTTCAAGAAACAACAACATCTAATGCATCTTAATCACACATAACCTGTGCACTTAAACTATTTCAAGTTTGAGAATATGTTTTACATATTCAGGATCACACTTGACTAATTTGAAGGGTTTCACCCAACAACAAAAACAAGTCCAGCTAATCAATTCATTGGAGGAACACGAGTGCAAAATATAACCGCAAAACCACAATATTTATTCTAATAAAGCACTGAGAGCACACAGTGAAACATATCCGTGTCTGCTACAGTAAATCTACAGCATCGTGCACGAAAACAAATAATTCTGCAGAAAACACCATAACACTGATCAGACTAAATCATTTGTAAAAATAATAATAATAATAATCTGAAATCTGCACAATGTGTAATGAAAGTAGACTTCAGAAAATTCCTGTGGTTTGTTACGGGGGAAAAAAGGATTTCAGGTTCGGAGAGTTATTGCTCACCTGTCTTCGTCGTCTGAGCTCTGAACTCTGATTTGATTCTTGAAGTCTCACGACTTTATCATGAGATGCATCTGGATCTTTCACTTTCAATTTTAGATATCTCCTTGCAATAATATGTACGGCCAGATGTTTGTGCTGTAACACCTTAAAATATCCCCTTCATGCCAGAATGATGACATCTGCAGCAAGATACTAACGTGTTACATATCCGATATTCTTGATGCTGGTGTATTTGGTGCTCTGAAGAAATTTTTCAATAGTTATGAACACTTTCAATATGATTAAGACGACCAATCAAATCAAAGAAAGACAAGCCCACATAAGTAAAGCGCCAGTCCATTTAGCTTCATGTTTTTGGACAGTCACGAAGATTTCACAAGTATGTGTTTTTTTTTAGGTCTTGTAGGTCTTACAGCACCCAGATTTTGAGTGAAAGAAACATAAAATGGAGAAAACCCCTTTTGGCAAGATTTAGCTGAGTTACATTAAAAAAAAAAGTTTTAAATGAACTAAACAGTTTGGAGTAAATGAGATACCTGTCACAGTGCATGTGGTATATAAAAGTTGTGCTATTTAATTTGCTTTAAAAAAAAATGATTTTTTTATTAATACAGGATATATATCTAGCCTAACCTTTATGTAGCCTATATTTATGTATGTATGCATCTATGTATGCTGTTGCGTGACTTGAAATTATGAATCATGCATGGAAAGAGGAAACAGAAACTCTGCTGTGGTTCAGAGAAATAAAATAAATGAAACTACACCAGAAAAGCTTTTATAGACTTTCTATATCTGCACAATATCTACCAGCTACCTTTCAGTATAGTAATCCATTAAAATGCAAATCAAATCAAATTTTATTTGTCACACTCACACATACAAGGTACGACATGAAGTGAAATGTATTACACGGCTGCCCCAACAAATTGACAAATTAAGAAAACAATTTAAGTAAGCAGCAAAATAGAAATATAATATTAAAAAAGTACAGTAAATAAATATAATATAAAAATAAACTAGCAATAAAATAGAATAAAAAAAGAATAGAGATAGAAAAGAGTATGACTTTATAAATATATGAAATATATATACACACACAATAAGAGTGTATGTCAGTGCAAAGTGTCCGTGTGCAGTGTAATAAAGTGATAGTGAGTAAAGAGGCATACTGTGGACAAATGGTATGTAAATTCCACTCATTTATGCCCACGTAGCCTCCTCTCAACTGCGAATGACAAGTAGTGCAAATTGAACGTCTAAATTGTGGGGAGTGAAAGTGAAAGTGTGCAATGGTCTGAATTTGCGTGGATTACAGTGTAGAGTGGTTTAGACTCCAAATGGCTTGTGGGAAGAAGCTCCTACTCATTCTCTCTGTGTTCGCCTTCATGGCGCCTCCCTGAACACAGCAGAGAAAAGAGTTCATTGTTGGGATGGCTGAGGTCTTTCACTATCTTCCTGGCCCTGTTCAGGCACTGCTTGTTTTAGATGTCCTGCAGGTCAGGGAGCTCGGTGTTGATGTTATGTACCACTCTCTGGAGGGCTCGTCTGTCCTGCATGGTGCAGTTCCTGAACCTGGAAGTGATGCTGCCCGTCAGGACACTCTCGTCGGTGCTGGTGTAAAAAGTCTTAAGCTCCTGAGAGGGAAGTCTAAGTCTCTTTAGCATCTCAGATGGTACAGATGCTGTCGGGCCTTCTTTACCATGGTGTTGGTATACGGCAGGACCAAGTCAGATCCTGCGTGATGTGAACACCCCGGTAACGGAAGCGGAAGCTGTCGACTCTCTCCACTAGGGTCCCGCTGATTGTGGTTGGCTGGTATGTCCGCTCCTGCTTCGTACTGAAGTCCACTATCAACACCTTAGTTTTGCTGATGTTCAGTATGTAGGCCGTCTCATTGTTGTCTGAGATCAGACCTAACACAATATTGTCATCAGCGAACTTGATGATGGTGGTGGAGTTGGAAGTTGCCACACAGTCATAAGCGTACAGTGAGTACAGCAGGGTGCTCAGAACACAACCTTGAGGAGCTCCAGTACTGAGAATAATGGAGGATGAGGTGTGTTTACCCATCCTTAGGGCTTGTGATCTGTCCTTCAGCAAGTTGGAGATCCATCGGCACAGGTGTGTGATGAGACCCAGGACCTCCAACTCAGAGGTGATTATGGTGTTAAACGCTGAACTGTAGTACACAAACAGCATTTTTACATAATTATAGCATTTTTACATACTTAAAACGCACAACAAACATTTACAATGATGAATAAAATGAGAGTAAATGTTCTTTGTTTCTGTTGTGAATTTCTCAAACAGCTGATGTTAGTAGGTCTGATTCCCATACAAACCCTGAGTGCAAATGTAAGTTGCTTTGAATAAGAGCATCTGCCAAATGTGTATTCAAATTCCTCAGATTTCAGTAAACTGATCTCAAGCTTGATCTAAGTTGTACAGGTTTACAATGAAATTATTCTACCGCCAAATATATTTTGTTCAAAAATCTTTCAAGTATGTAAATATTCCTTAAGAATAAGTAAGTTGTCTTACACAAATAAATACTGCATAGATCAGCTCTTTGTATTCTTCACCCACTTTACCAGCTTAACTGATATATCATCCCCAACAGAAAATCTAGATATACATCTTTAGAGAGTATCACAAAACTTTATTCATTTCAGTGTCATTTTTTATTTTTCATAATATATAAAAATTAACCACTGTACAAAAGCACACAGTTCACACTGTTAGAAAAATGCTTGTTCAGAATATAAAAAAATCATTTTCGAACCTCGTCAGTTTTGATACTCACTGTATTAAAATTATATTAATTACTGAAATTCCTTTACAGTCAGAATAAAAGAGCAAAACCAAACACAGTTTGTGTTTCCTCTTAAAGTTCAGAGAGGCTTTGGTCCATTAAAGTCACATATATACACTGATCACACAGATCAATAATATGCTGTTATTTCACAGAAACATGTATAAAACAGAACCCAGGTTACAAATCAACAACTAGAGTTACATATGAAGTAGCCTGAGATACAACATTGTAGAGTTTGTAGTTCAGTGGAGTTCAAACAAAGCTTGTGTTTCATGAGCACCAAATGAAAACCCAAATAAAGCTAATTTGTTTTGTGTTGCTGAATCAATATTATATCACATCATCAGGATGATTACTGTTGTCATTATCATGTTTGATGCACAGAAACATCCTATTTTGGAATCCACAAGATTGCTTTTTGTAAATCATTGCCATTAAGATGATGATGAAGATGATCATGACGGATAAGCCCACAACTGTAGGGATGACAGCATTGTTAGGTTCAGGATTCTTAGATCCATCTTCAGGTTTACCTTCGTTCTTTGATGTCTCTGGAAGATAAATTCATGTTTAATGTTTTATGATAGTGTTGAAGTCATGAACTCATCTTCAGTCTATCAGTCTGCAGACAGTCAGATTCTCCACACAGACCTTCACAAACACTTCTGCTGCTGAGAATCTGATCAAATCTGTGCTTCTCTAAAATCACTCTGATAATATCTTAAGAGATGCATTTAGAAATCATGATCATGCAACAGTTAGGCCAGAAACATTTATTAAAATCTAAACAAAAGCATTACTGTACCTGTTATGCTCACAGTGAATTCTGTTGTTTTCCTTCCACACAATGTTTGCAGAAAGAATTTGAATTGTCCTCTCATTGCTGTAGCTGGAGTGTAGCTGCATGTGAAGCTGTTTCTCTGATCACAGGGGTCCTTAGGAAGCTCTTGTCTACAGATATCTGAGTCATTAACTCCTTTAGGGGGTTTAAACCAATACATTCTAATGCAGCAGTCATTCTTCATCGGTGTGACGCTGCAGGTGAGATTTACTTCTTTCCCCACAAAACCAGTCACATCACCACAGCTTACACTGAAGTCTAAAAAACAAAACAAAATATATAATAAAATATGGCAACTGAACAACAAAAAATATGTAATGAATTTGACAACTCGTGTGTAACATTAATGCTCATTAATGGGCATTACGTTTTTTTATTGCTTCCTGAACATAATGGATTCCCCTTCCTTTAAACTGTTTAAAACAGTAAATTTATATTTGAATCAGACCAAGAGCCCAAAACACTACACTGGGTATATCTTGGTACACATTTTAGTACAACTTTTAGAAAGATTTGACCATTATTCCCCCATTATCTTACATCTCCTCGAAACACACATTTTAGTTGAAGTTTATTCTCTCACCGTTATTAGCTTGACAGACAGCAGTAGAGGTCCAAACCAGAATAAACAGCAGCACAGCATTAACAGCATTCATGGTTGTGATTCTGCAAAACGGAATTAAAATACAATAACAGAAATTTGCATCAGAAATTAAACCTAGTAGCTACAAATATGCAGCACTAGAAATCAGAGAGCAGAGAGACATTAACGCGATTTACAGCAATATATTAATATTGTGCAGTTGCAGGGTTTCACACAAAATAAAAAAATAGGCTGCATTCATTCTGAAGTGCAATTTATATGCAAAACCGCATTTATTACAGTAAATCACTGAGAGCACACAGAAAAATGCGTGACGATATATCCGCGACAGAATCTGAACATCAGTTTCTGATTTATTTTTTTTCACTGGCTGAACGAAAAAATAATACAACTCTGCAACACCGTAACACTGATCAGACAAAACCATTTAAAACGTTTTCTAGTCGGCATTTTAAAATAGCTGCTATATAATAAATGCATTTGAAGATTTTCAAGCAGGCTGGGTTATGCATGAGTGAATATGAAGGGAATTATCGCTCACCTGTGTCTGTGCGTCTTCCTCTGAGTTTATTCCTCTCTGTCTCCCTCTCTCTGCCCACTCCAGCGTTAAATACTGCATGCCCAGTTTCACTTTAGAATGACGCACAGGCGGTACTTTCTGACCAGTAGTAGGTTTGCACGAACCTGCTAATTACACCTACATTCTTTAAAGACGATGAGAGGGACCCTCAGATGTCTACATCAGAGCTTCAGAGGAAACTGTCTGGAGTTTAGCTTCAACCAAGGGCGTGTTTTAGTGGAGTCCTGGGTCATGCTCCCTTCATAAAGTTATTTTTTTAGTTTTGTAAAATGTCTTTTGTGCCATCATCCACACGTGCAAAGTTGGTAGATAACATAACTGCAACAAAGTAACAGCCTATTTAACAATAACCTCTTTATATTTTATACTGTATGATTTAGGCACATGTGAAAAAAATACTATAGTAATTTATAATAAATAAAAGTGTTTTTGAACCATACTTTAGTGAAGTACTTGAAGGAATTTATTATGGCAGTAATATAGTACTGTATTCTATAGTTGCTGTAGTAATATAAAAACTATAAGTAAAATAAACAAATCACTTTACCATACTGTAATGTTTTCTATTATGGTATATTATACTACAATACATTACATTTTACTGTGGTAAAAAGTAAAGTACAGTATTTATTACAGTTTATCAGTTCACTATAGTTAATACTAAGTATGCTATGGCATTCATTAATGTATTGTAAACACTAAATACAGTTTGATACACTTTTCTATAGTATGGTTCAGAAACACTATAGTATTTAGCATTTTTGTAATGTAGCCTATAGTACAGTATGACATAATGTTCTATTTCAACATGGCATAAGAATTCAATCTAATTATTACATATATCCAAATAGTTTAATCTCAGACAGATTTTGTCATGACAAACATTAATGCAAAGCTTATTTATAGATGTTTAAGATGATGTATCTCAGCTTCTAAACCATTACACTTGTTAATAATATCAGCTATCAGCCACCTCTGTCATGCTTTGCTGGAGCAAGGAGCAAGGAAATGTCAAGTTTTACTATCCTTGTGGGAATATTATAGCAAAACACTCACAGATTCAGCTGATTCTTTCCCAAATTGCAGTGACTGCTCTTAAATATGAGACACCAATGTTTCAGGAGTTTACGACAAAGACGTATTTGATAACTTATTTTATTTCATATTTGGGTTTATGTATATGCTTTACGTTTTTTTTTTTTTTGCTGTTTTTTCAATGCATTATTAAAAATCTATTAACCTCAGAATGATCTCAGAGTAAAAAAGAAGGTTAAAGTCTAAATCATTATAATATTTTTTCAAGAGAAGAATGATTTTGAAAGTCTTACAGTAATATGTTAATATATTAACTGTAAGGTTAACCAAGTTTACTTGTTTCAAAATTATTAACTGCTGTAAACATTAACTTGTAACTATTACATTTCCAGCTTGCAGTGGGTCTATAAATATCAATCAGCAGACATTGAAAAAACGCTATGCACATGACTGCGGTTTCCTTAGATAGGATTGTTTAGTTCTCTTTCTCAGAAGGGTTATTACTTTTTGGAAACTATTCCTACATCTCAGACAATAGAGTAGACAATGGCATGAGGAACAGGTTCTGGGTATGATTCCCATGGAGTGCATGAACTGATCAAATATGAGCACTGAATGCAATGTAAGTTGCATCTGCATCTGTCAAATAATAAATCTAACTCATTCCTCAGATTTCAAAAAACTAATCTCAATGTTGATTTAGGTTTACACACACACACACACACACACACAAAAATCCTACCTCCACAAAAGTATCCTTAAAGTATCTAAATATTTATGCAGAATGTTACTGTAGGTTATCTTCTACAAATAATGCATACAGATCAGCTCTTTCATCAAATTTACTAGTTTAATAAACAGATATTCATCTGTAGCGAGTATCACAAGTCTTTATTCAATTCAATGTCTTTTAATAAAATAAAACATAAGACCCTCTACAAAACCACAGCATTCCCGCTCTTGGACAAGCGCATGCGCCGATATTACAAAGTTCACAAAGGCAAGTTCATTACAGTCACATATACACTGATCAAACGGTTATTTCACAGAAATCAATTTCAAACAGAAACAGAGTTTTAATCTTATCTTACTGACTCTATACAGCTGAGTCAATGATCTTATATCGCATTTTCCTGACAGTTACCATGTCATCGTTGTGTTTGATGCACAGAAATGGGAATCTAAAAGATTGCTTTTAAATGATTGTCATTACGGTTATGATGAGGATGATACTGATGGATAAACCCACAAGTGGATTATTAAGAGCGTTCTTAGATCCAGTATCCTCAGGTTCGGTTTCCTTAGGTTTAGCTGCTTTTCTTAATAATAGGTCTGGTAGATGAATTTAAACAGTTTAAATATTTAGTTTTAAATCATAAACTAAACTTCAGACAGTCAGATTCTCCACAACAACACAAAACACTTCTGCTGCTGAGAATCTGATCAGATTCATTTCACAGGCAAATCCACATAAATTCATAGAGATATCTAGAGAGAGATGCGTTATGATCATACCCATGGAGACCTTTAACATGGCAATAAATTGCAAATAAGCGATAGTGCTATGTACGGTACCTGTAATGTCCACAGAAAATGTTGGACAGTATATGCCACACTGTGTTTGCACAAAGAATGGGATTTTTTCTTGATTACAGGTTGTTGAGTCTTTATAGCTCTCAAAGTATTTAAGCGTCTGGTCTTGAATGGAGCGATTAGCACAATGCTGAGGGACACTACAGGTTAAAGTTACTTCTTCCTGCACAAATCCTGTCACATCATCACAGCTTACACTGCAGCCATCTGAAAAAATCAATGTACAGTATATTATATACAAATGCATATAATATAAATAATGTTGTGTCTGTGCAAATATTATACTAAATCTACACTGTATTATGTGTTTTGCACACACACACATAGACACACACACATATATATTATTATAATCTTTTTTTCATAAAAGCAGAATAATACAGCAGTCTCTGCATACAATCTCATCCGGCCAGTTTCTCACATTTACATTTGATTAGACAGTCAGTGGTGAAAACACTATCCGGTGTGCATGATTGAAAACATGGTTATGTACTTATCTAATCACATTAGTTTTGAAGAGTAAGAGTAATAAACATACAAATTAGCAGGAAAAATAGTATTGTTCCCTGACCTAAATGGATTTCCCTTTCTAGTGCGTAAACTGTTCAAAGTGTTATCTTAGATTTAGTTTTTAATATTGTGACACGTTCTACAAGGGAAGCTTATTTTCTAACCATCATTGGCTTGAGTCACAGTAGGAAAGGTGACTCTAGCACAGCATTTACATTATTCATGATTGTGATTCTGCAATAGAAATGACAGAAAAGTACAAATTTAGGCTTTAGACTTAAGGCTAATACTGAAGAGTCACGATGCATCAGTCAATATTCCTGTTCAGATGGAGTTGTTGCTCACCTACGCTCTGTATGTCTTCACCGTATATGAGCTCATTCCACTCTGACTCTTTTGAAACACCTTTAAGAGTAGACAAGGTGTAAAAGCAGCTTCAAAGAGAGACAATATTACAACACACATTTTCTCTAAATTTAAAGCCTTAGTTGCTTTTTAGTCACACAGCACGCTATGACTGCCATTATAAGTAAGTTCACTTATAATTAAACACAAATTAAATTAAGTTAAAACATAAAAACATACAGAAAATATATAAAAACAGCACTAGAATAAACATAAACTGATCTGTGTGTCAGATTCATGCACTTGGTCTTAAAGTGACAGCAGCTTTTAATATACCTGCTACTTTCTGTGTCGTGCTGTGTTAATGTTACAAACAAAGAAAAAATGAGTTAGTAAAAATCTTCTCTTGACTGAACACAATCTGAAACTGGTTAATAAGTATTAGGCCCAGTATGTAAATAGAAATTATTGCAATATTATCTGCAAATATAAATTTGTAGCCTGCATTATAGTATTTTGTTCCTGAATAGTACTGTTAGGCTCTGAAAACAAGACCTGATTGTTGTTTTGTGAACTCTTGAATTAAACAGGTTTGTAATGGATTTCATCACCTCTAAATGTTAATGTCGTTAAACCACGTGTTAAAATATGAATGCAGTTTGCAAAAATGTTCCATCACACAAACAATACAAGAATCCACCATTGAGCCTCGAGCGAGGTGTTTCCATGTTGCTTTAGGGGGAACCAGCTTTGAAATATTTTTTTTTGTAATGCAAAAGCTGACAAATCACTGTACCCACCCAACATTTTTCCATTTCTTCAGCCTAGATATCTGCGTTATGGAGAAGCAGTCCAATAAAAACTAGGCTGAGCCAGAGATAATCAGAGTCAGTGTGACTGTTGAGGCAAACTTCTTTCTTTAACTTGCTTCAATTCCCAAAAGCTGTCAAAACAAAATCGGTGCAGTTAGCAGTAAATATCTTATGCACATATTATAGACATTCTTGTACATCTGATAGCATGAGCATCAGCCACTAAAAAACACTTCAAAACATAAATGAATGAATAAACGTGTAATGTGCCATTGTTTGTTAATTTGCTTATATCATAGATGACATAATTACAGCCTGATTTTCTGTGAAATATATATATATTTTCACATAGGTTTGCAGATGTTTCATTTGTCCATATTATTGACTGCGTATTAAAACCAAAAATATTCCTTTTTAAAATCTCTTACATTTAAATTTTAACAACGACTATAGCAGAATTACATAAATACATTCAGGTCATCTACACATCAACTGGTAAACTACTTAACATTGTTTCTGGAGAATGGTGTTGATCAAATTTTGACAAGAAATTGGAGAAAATGTTATAATTTTGTCAAAATGTTATCATTATAATAGAATCATTCCCAGAAAGTCTATAGAAATATGTAGAAATATCATGACCTGATCTACAGTAAGTAATATACATTTAAGGATTAATTGATGATAGGTCGTTGAATTATTAAAAAAATAATGACCAATTTGTACGTATTCGTTCGAGGTGGCAAAATCTTGCTAATTCGTACAAACTGACGGGTAGGTTTAGGGGCGGGGTTAGGTGCAGGTCATTCGAACAAATTCATACAAAGTGGCAACTCATAAATTACGTAGGATTTAGCAGATCATACGAATTTGTAAGCCACCTCGTAAAATATGTACAAATATATGGCCTGCTTATTAATGCAAACTACTTTCTCATTAAAGGTAAACAGGTTTTGAATGTATTGCATCACCTCTACGTGAGCCGTTAAACCATGTGTCAAAACATGAATGGAGCTTGTACAAAATTTTCCATCATAACAATGTATAAGCCTTTACAGTTGAACCTCGAGCAGTGGTTGCCGTTTTGTCATTTTTCCATTTGTTTTTCTCCAATGAGCTCAAACTCTCTGCGTCACAGGGAATCAGTCCAAGTCAGTCATCTGTTGGCTGATATGTCGTAGTATGAGTATATGAAGGATCCTCAAAAACAAGCAGTGTGTGCCTCTTCATGAGAGCAACCAATTTGCTGTTTTTTGATTTATTGCAGAGCAATTAAATTATGTGGAATTTCCTGGTGAGCTCAAACACAACACAATTATACAAACATGCACAAGTGAACATATAAATTAATCCACCCATTACAGAGTATGAGATATAGTTGCATAGGTTCCCATTTCTTGGGTAAATATTAGATCATTGAAAGTAAAGGTTAATGGGACAGGATGGTATAAAACTATGTGTTGAATTTGTGCTGATCATATAAGTCTGGGTGGATCCTAATTATTTTTTGTGATGCGTAATCAGATAAGTATACTAGTTAGTCAATTGAGCTTAAATCTGAGGTCCCACACCCTGAAAATGACCTACGAAATCTGACCATTTCAAGAAAAAGAAATGTGTGCACACAGTGTGGGAAAACATCACATTAAGTTAACTTATGCTGCTGGTTTACTTCAAAATTAAACATATCAGTAGCTTTACGTACATGGGAAGTTTGGTGTGTTTAATTAGACGACAAACACACAAACACAAGTGAACCACAAAAGACCAGTACAGATGTGAAAGAATAAAGAAACTTCAAAGGATAAATGTACAAAACAGTTTATTGTTTATAACAATCTCAGTTTTATCTTCCTGTAGAATAATAATAAGCAGTAATTCTTCACCAAGAGTCATCGAATGACTATCGATCAACAACAAAGCGTTGCATATATTCACCTCAGAACAAGATGCGAAGGAGAAGTACATTAGTACATTAAAGTGCTTTTAAATATTTTTGATATTCATATTTCACAAGGAAACAAAAAGAATGCATTGCAAGAGTTGCATTATATTCATGACACATGAGCAAAGAATAGCTTTTACCATTTGCCACAAATAAAGAAATCGAATTAAATATGGTTCGAAACATAGAAATTGTTCAGGATTCAAAATAATTCATTGAAAGACTTTACAGACTGGCCCTCCGCTGTAATGAATGTGACACTGTTTTAGCTTGGGCACCATATCATTTGGCGTGTTAAACCGCAGATCTGATATCAGTAACTCTTTTATTAAGAGCAACAAAGAAAAACCAGATGAAGACAAATGGACTGTTGTTGCCATATTATTTGATTCAACTCAAATGACTGCTGCACACTGGATTTGAATTCTAAGTATGTGAGATATGTGATAATTTCCCTTTTCTTCCTCTGTTTCTCCAAATAATGCATCTCAAGAGTTGGGGAGTTTCCTGCTGCTGTACTACAGCTCCTAGTTTCCCGGTCTGTCGTAATCATCATGCAATAATAAAACATGTTCCAGATGTCTTTTAATAGCCAGTCACAAGTCTTTTTTGATTTGCTGACTTGTTAAACAAGTAAAACAGGCTGGGCCTAAACTTTCCCCACTGCACGTGCAAGATATTAACAATAAATAGCTACAATAATTAAACAGGTCTATAACTTACCATTATTTCACAGAAATCAATATAAAAGAGAAACATAATCTGCAATCAGAGTTTAGCAGTGTGTCTTGAGTAGGATTTGAAGATGTAAAAAAGACAATGTATGGTGCTGCTCAGTCAGTGCTATATTATAACATTTTCTGAATGACTGCAGTCGTCTCCATCATGTCTGAAAACCACAAATGCTCTCTTTCTTTTGGGGTGTTTTTGTGTTATTCTGTATATCATCGGCACTACAATGATGACGAGAAAGCTCACAACAGCAGTGATGACAGCGATCTTAAAACCACGGTCTACTGTTTTCTTCTTTTCTCCTTCCTCTTCAAAGGTTTCCGATTCCTCCCAGACATGTTCTTCTGGAAAGATGAGCATAAAATGAAAGTGTTTAAATAACAAAGTCAACTTCAGGTTTTTTTTACGAAATTTAGAAACCATAATCAAACATCAATTTCCTTTTTAAGACCTTAAACGCTAAAATCATGGGATTTCAAATGATGAATGAGCTGACAAGACAATAAAAGCCGTTTTCTGTGTTCCTAAGTGAACTGGAGCTCAGTAATCATGTACTATTACACAATAATACCTGTCTTTTCGGTCTTTTCAGGAGCGATGACTTCAGTGAGGATTTCAGGCTCGATGCTCTCTGTTAAAGGATTTTAAACCAGTTAGTGGACTGAAAGTAAATGTACAGCTGCAAATGTTTGTGAAATGATAAATAACAGTATAATATACTGCACCTGTTATGTTCACATGTATTTTCGTTGTTTTTGTACCACACGTTGTTTGTATGAAGAATCTGAATGGTCGTGTCATTGCTGTAGTTGGAGTGTAGCGGCATGAGAAGATGTTTCTCTGATCACAGGAGCGCTCAAGAACCTCTTGTTTATAGATCGTTGAGTCTTTATACTCCTCGGGGGACTGAAACTTGTACATTTTAATGCAGCATTCAGTGCACTTCTGAGAGACTCTGCAGGTGAAAGTTGCTTCTTTGCCCACATTTCCAGTCACATCATCACAGCCTACACTGCATCCATCTAAAAAAAAAAAAACAGAGATCCAGTTTAAGAATAATACACATGTCTGTGTTTTTTTTAATAAGAAAGAACAGTCAAGTCAAGTCACTTTTATTTATATAGCGCTTTTAACAATTCAGATTGTAGCAAAGCACTGAGATTGACAGATTCACAGATTTGTGCATTTATTGCTTATTTATTTTTTTATGTTTTGTGTATCTAATCAAATTTGAAAGTTTTTTTCCTTATTGTTTCAGATTTAGTCCCTCGTCATTTTCACACACTTTCTATGAGGAAGCTCTTACTTTCATCAGCTTGGCACACAGCAGTGAAGATCCAAACCGCAATGAACAACCGCACAGCATTTATGGCATTCATTTTTAGGATTCTGCAATAGACACAATGACAGATACATCAATCATGAAACCTAACCTCGAGTAATAAGGAAGTGCTAGAGAGAACATTCATCATACATAAGAGTGCAAGCCATATGGATGTTGTCTCCAGGGTGTGTGTGTGTGTGTGTGTGTGGTTGTTTACTTCTCACAGCTGTGTGGGTTTAATGTAGAGCACAAATTCCTATATGGGAAACCATACCTGGCCACATGTTCCTTTCCTTCCTTTCCTTTCTTCATTTTTAAAATTAGTTCTTATAGCTCAAAAGAACTTAAAAAGCAACGTAAGAAACAGTTTTCTGTTACACAACATAACGCATTCTTTAGCTGCTTTGGAAGTTTTAAATGGACCAATGGGTGCAAATAGAGCCACAAAACCACATAAATTCTCGAAGTAAATCCCTTAAGAGCACATAACACTCATTCTATAGGGACCTCTGGAACACTCAGTTGTCAAAACAAGCACTAAAACGTTTTCTTTATCCAGTGCATATGCTTTTATAAACATCTTGACAATGCGTAAACACCACGCGCAAATCCTAACGTTACTGACGGTTCTCCAGCAGCGCGTTATGAAGTAACAGTTAGTAAATAAAAAAACTCTTATTTTGTGTTTAGAGAGAGTTATTGCTCACCGTTTGTCTTCGCCGTCCGAGTTCATTCCACTCTCTATCTGCGGTATACAGCGCATAAATCTACTTTCTCTTTAAAAAAAAAAGAAAGAAAGCAAGGATCAGTCGTTTATAACCAGCAGACGGCGCTGTCACTAATCTGCAAGTCTCCTCTTCATGCTATAAAAATAATGACAAAAGCTGTTTCAGATATACAGCCGTTTTGCAGAATTACTAGCACCCTTGGTAAGCAAGACTAAATAAGGCTGTGAAAATACTATGCATTGTTAATCGTTTTAATCTTGCATTTAAAAAACAAAATTACAAAAATCCAAACAAGTAGAAACTTATTATGAGCAAAATATCTCTCAAGTACATCTAATTTGTAACCAGGCTCTTTGGGGTCTTTGACTTCCATGGTAGGAAAAAAATAATACCATGGAGGTAAATTGTGACCCAAAACTGCCTGCTTACAAACTTTCTTCAAAATATCTTCCTTTGTGTTCAGCACAAGAAAGAAATTCGTACAAATGTGGAACTAGTCAGGGGTCAGAAAAGTGACATTTTGAGGAAATTCCATGCTGTTATATTAAAGAAAGAAAAAAAACCCCGAAACTCCAGCATCCAGCATATTCAGCTGCCAGACTTTCCTGGAATTTCAAGAAACAAGAATGCCCCTTGATCTGCCTATACGCAAGACTAGCCCTCCTTATCTTGATTAACGTTTAGCAGGAATTGTTTAAGATGGTTGTTGATGTTGTTGGCCAATGTTTCTTCCAGAGCTCCTGGAGATCTTTTTCAGATTGATGGCATCTTGGATTCAAAAGAAACAGATAAAAAAACTTACCTTTCAAAGCGGGAATTTTGCATGTTGCTGCAGTTTACTACGGTATACCTGAACACAATAGGTTGATTTTCTTTTTTACATGGCACATTTTTAGTAAAGCTGTTTTGAAGAACATGCATTGTGAAAGAAACATATAAACAAAACGGTAACACCTCACAATAAGTTGTCATTTGTTAGCATTAGTTAATGCATTAACTAACATCAACAAACAATGAACAATGCATTATTAATCTTTTTTAATGTTAATGAAAATAAAGTTGTTCATTGTTGGTTGTTAGCTCAAAGTGCAGTAATTAATGTTAACAAACACAGCTTGTGATTTTAATGACGTATTAGTAAATGCAGAAATTAACATGAATTAAGATAAATGCTGTTCATTCTAAGTTCATGCTAAGCTTAAATTCATGACCTTCTGCTCAGACGTTTTTGATAAGTCCAAGGCAAGCTCCTATTAAAACGTAAACTTAAAATGTAAATGTGAATAATATCTGTCTTTCCAGGAATTATGACTTTAATGATGATTTAAGGTTAACAATTTTCAAACCACTGTTAAATAACACAGCATTTAATGATAATAGAAAAAACAATACAGTTATTAATAAACCTAACTAGGGTTAATAAGAGAGAGATTGCAATAACTTTATATCTGCCATAGTTGAATCACTTTAAACACAGAAGAAGTTCTGCAGATTCTGAAGTGTTTTAGTCAAATTTATTTTGCACTTAAATAGATCAACACATTATGTAATAATCAGATTATAAAATATATAAACACAAAAAATAATGAATTTAAATATAAAAACAATTCATG
>JAUMHG010000054.1:17266843-17282014 GCA_032359395.1 Enteromius anoplus
TAAAAATGTATCTTTTATATATATATATATATATATATATATATATAAATTTATAACATTAAAAATATCACAGTCACAACTCAATTCAAGTTGATTGGCAGCAATTAAAATTAAAATTTAATTAATTTTTTTTTCAGTCGATGTTGAGAACTCAAGATCATGTACATTTTTAATTCACCTTTTCATTTAAACTGTGATGCTGACAATATCATTTGCAGGTAAAAAAAAAATTATAAACTGGAAAAAATATGTAGTCTCAGACTTTGTGTTCATGGAGTGATCTGATAGAGACTCACGTGGCCGTGCAGGTCTGTGTTGAGCAGCATTAGAGCACAGGTCAGCGTGTGGACACTGTCTGTGAGACAGAAACATACACAAACACATATTTACACATGTACATGTCTGTTAATCACGTGACACACGCACACACACACAGCTATACCTTCAGATAGCGCGAGAGACGGATTGCACTGCACATATCGACGGGAAAAGTGTGCCAAGATCCGCTCTCTCTCCTGCGTCTCACCCGTCAGAGCAAACTCTAACAGAAACGCCCTGAAAAACACAAACAATGATAAACATTAACAAAAAATAAAATCAATATCATGATCATTTATACAAGTGAAAATTAAATACAAAGATAAAATGTTAGGTATTTCTAAAATGACTTGACAAATGATATTTTATTATATATATAGTTAGTAATTTAGTATTATTATATTTAGTATTATGATTATAGTAATATCTCCGACTAGCAGTAAATTATTGCTTATTAATATTATGATCACATTATATACAAATGTTATGTTATACACACACATTGTATAAATGGTAAAATGTTACTTAACATATTGTATCACCCTTAAGAAAAGTATGAACCTATAACAACAGACTCTAGAATATTAAGACACAAACATACGCATACTGTACATACATAGTGTGTGGGAGTATGTGCGCTCATATTTGTGTATATTTAAAAAGATACTCAAAAATTATACACAATTACACAATATGCACAGTACAAATTATACTCAATTAAAAGTATAGAGTAGAAGTAGAAGAGTAAAAAAAAAAAAAAACCCCAATAAAACATTTTTTACTATGATTACAATTATATTACTAAAAGTACTGTAACCCCTAGTAGTATCACTAGTGGTATTTTAAAATAGGTGTGTTTAATGCACTGAAAAAAAATTGTTATAGATTTAAAAAAATTAAATAAATAAAAAACTACGAAACAACAACAACAAAAAAGTAGAAATTGCTTGTACCCTCCCCCCCAAAAAGCATATGTAACATTAAACTAAATATGACATTTTGAAGTAGAACGACTAAAATAAAGTTGTATTCTAAAGAATATACTGAATAATATACTGAGTATTTTCTTATAAAACATGAAACACTGGTTCAGTAATAATTATCTGTGTTTGTAGCTAAACAATACAAAAAAAAAAAAAAAAACATTTTCATTGAGATATTTATTGTGCTGACCTTAGTGCTTGGTCCAAAGTCATTTCAGTGAAATTGAAGTAGCGCAGATACTCCTCTGCCACCAGGCGACTGAAGTCATTGCTAAAAAGGAGTCAGATACGAAAAGACAGTCAAAGAGGATGACAATGCAAGAATAAACAAGGGAGGCTCGGGAGGGAGGTGACAGACGCGACCAAGGCCTGTCAGAGATACACCGCTGGATGAACATTCCCATGATGCACCTGTCAGAGAGAGAAGAGCTCTTAAAGTATAGATGCTGTAAGCAATAAAAGCAGAGGCAGAGAATAAAAGCTGCATGAAATGCTGCTTTATATAACAACGGCACAGGACTGACCGAGATGGACAAAGCACAAGGTCAGAGAGAAAATGCTTAAAACTGACTGCATTTATTTTCTAACATCTCCCTAATTATATGGGGAACAAGAACTTATTCCAAAAGGAAAATAATTATTCTGTTTGCAGCAGCAGCAGAAAAAAATAAATAAATAAATAAATAAATAATAATAATAATAATAATAATAATAATAATAATAATAATAATAATAATAATAATAATAATAATAATATATATATATATAATGCAAGATTAATAAATAAAGCTGAAATATTATATAAATATCAGATGCATAACTTTAAGTAATTTCTTAATTTAAATCCCAAAGAATAAATTATATGAAAATTATAAATGTTGTCTTGTCAACTGACAGGAATACCAAAAAGGACAAAAAAATAATAAGTATAATTATAAATAATAATAAGCAAACTAAACAAATTATGAAAGCACATACCAAACAACTAAAATGTAAAAACAGAAACACAGAAAATGAAAAAAAATAAAAGTAAATGTTATGTGTGTGCGTGTGTCATTCATTTGCATAATTGTAATTTGATTCATTTGCATATTCATATTTTTTGCTGGCACTGTATGGTGGCACTTTACAACAAGGTTTTACTTCTGTAATATTAGGTAACTAAAATCAACATTCAATGATACTTCTAAAATCTTAATCATAACATTTACGAGTATATTTAAGATCAAAAGTTGCTGTAAAAACATATTGCTTATTGGTATTTAATGCATTTACTAATGCTAACAAAAGAAACGTTACTGTAAAGTGTTGCTGTATATAAACGAACAACACTGATTATAATAACTGACACTAAAATAACACTCGAGGAGGATTTACTCACTTTTTACTCAAATGACGTGCGATGTCGCACTTCCTGAAGCCGTCGAGGTTAAAGAGGCGCTTCGCCAGACGTTTGGCAGCGTCTAGATCAGCTCGGTTTCCGTTACTGAGAGTGTCATTACTGCCCAAACCCAAGCGCTCGCTCAGCTCCTGATCCAGGTCGGGGTCCGCAGCGAAGCGAGGAGACTTCTCTCTGAACAAACACACAAATAACATCATTCTACTGTGCTGAAGTCAGAGCCGGTGAACAAGCGTTCTGTATAAAATACTTGAAGTTTCCAACACAATCAAATCCTGAACTAAATATTCTCAATGAAAATAATGCGTGAGTGTTTTTTGTTTTTTTTATGGTAACTTTAAGTACCATGCAAATACATTGTGTACACAGGCATGTTAATCATTCATACCATAACACTTTAAAAAGATGAAAACAGAAAGAGACTAGGATTTCCCATATTATAATTTTCCACATTTTTTAATTACATAATTATAAAGCCATCATGCAGTCAACTAAATCACAGAAATATGACATTCTTTAAAAGTGAACACACACGAGATGATAGTAGCGTCAGCCTAACTGTAGTATTTGTGGGATTCTGGCATAAATCATGGTTAACAAGTTAAATAAGAACTACAAACAGCTTCACAGTCAGAAATCATTTCCATTTTCTAATTGTGTTAAATTGTTAGTGCGCCCTATTGATCCAACTTCCTCTGGTTTCTATAAATGTACGAGGGACAGCAGTCCTTATCATCAGTGACTCACACTAAATCCACACCAAAACAAACCACGAGCACAAATGTGTGAAACTCAAACAAAGACGTCTGGAAGCACAGAAACGCTTCTTAATGAGACAAACACATATCTGGGTTATTTGCGTTAACAAAATATTAGGAAAAACTAAAATTAAAAAAAAAGTTGTTTGCCCATTGTAGGTGTTCTGGGTTGTTTCTAGGTTTATAATACCAAATTGTGAGCATTAATAACAGTTATGCTCGTCTTTTTGGCTTAACACTGCTATATTGCATTCATTAGGACAATGGCAGAGTAATACAGCAGTACACTACTGATATGCATCCCATCCTAACAGTTTCTACCTGTACAGTGTGTGGCAGCGGGTCAGGTTCCTCTCCTTCAGCGCAGAACAATGCCAGCAAAACACAGAGTGGGCTTTTTTCCTCAGACCATCTCTGCCGAAACGCCTCTCTGATGTGCCTCTCTGAACCTGAGCCATGTCTGAATTAACGCTCAGCTTTTCAGAGTCCACCTGAGCCCTGTGTCCAGCGAACATCACCTCAGGTGTCTGACGGCATCTCTGTGAGGCCAGTCTCTTTGTAACTCAATTAATCTGTTTTTAGTCATTAAACAGCTCAATTCCAAAGATCCTGAAATTTCAATCCATCCTGGAACGGTTTAGCTCACAAACTTGCCAGATATTTCCTTCCCAATGAGGTTCCTGCTGCTTTCTCTCTCTTTGTGAACGTTGTTGACGCTCTAATGACCTTCTCAGTTCAGTGTGGCATGTAACATCTCTCAGTCGCTCCCTCTATAGCGACTCCTCGGTTCACACGCACTTCTCTCATGGTTCTCTTTTTAGTAGCGATAAAGTAATAAATGAGTCATTTAATCACGTACACAGTTACCGAATACATAAATGTTTCTTAAGTAGCAAATCAGCATATACAGAATGATTTCCTAAGGATCATGTGACACTGGAATAATGATGCTGAAAATCCAGCTTCAGCTACATTTTACAAGATATTCAAATAGAGAAGTTATTTTAAATTGTACAAATATTTAAGTTTTTGTACTGAATTTTTCTTAAAATACAATGCAGCACTGATGAACATGAGAGAACTTTGTACGGTGGTGTGTATGCACATACAATCCACTTGATGATTAACCGTATTTTCTCTGCACTCTTACCTCTTACACACAGAGTGAAAGAGAGAAAGGGAGAGAAGTTGAGGATGGGTTTTTCTGTGCCACTGAGCTTAATGTTTCTCTAAGCACAATGCTGCTACTGTTCCTGCCATGCAAAACAAATAACACACACAATTTTAACCGGCATAACAAATGAGCACTCATTATTAGAAAACTTGGATTGGATTGGTTGACTGACCAGTGCAAATCCATTGTGTGTTGTGTTTGTTTTATTGGTTAAACCATCGCACCTCATCCATATACAAGATAGGTATTTTCCATACAATAACTTCTGAATAAAAGTGTGTGGTTTGATCAATACGGGCAATTACAACAGTGATATTTGTAATTCTAATGAAATGCTTGATTCTAAAGGGCACCTAAACAAATGCCACTTGTGAATAACTGTCTCCACCTAGTGGTTCACTTCAGCTACTACAGGATGGTAGTGTTATATTGCAGTGCAGTGCTGTACTGTGCCTCCAAATACATTTTACAACAGGTGATAACCAAACGATTAATCATTAATCACATTTATATATTTATATGTACAGTGTATATTTATTAAGTAAATATATAAATACAAACATGCATGTATATATTCAATGAAAATATGTTATGTTTATATAATAATTATATTTAGATATAATATCAAATATAAGAAAATAAATATATAAATACTTTCAATATATATACTGTACGTGTGTGTTTTAATATAAACATAATAAATAAACACAGCATAAACATTTATTTTGTATGCGATTAAACGCGATTAATCATTTGACACCACTGATATGTATATATAAAAGACGAAAACAGAATACAGAAATAGGACATATCCTAATACTCATCCTATAAATAAGGATTTATTGAGCAAAATTGCTCTGATTATGAAAATATTTCATTTCTCAAACTATTCCCAGCCTCCTGGCTTTCTCTGTCTCAAGGTGATCCATGCAGCACAAACTTCTGTTCTCTGCCAGCAATGTGCTTTGCCTTTCAACTGTCCTTCACTCACACACACACACACACACACACACACACACACCTGTCTAAACTCAGCCTGCAGTCAAGTCACAGGCACAGCAGATGGAAAAGGTTAAACCAGAAGACTAATAGGTCATTCAGAATCATTGCGCAGTAAATTAGCTACACTTGGATAAATAAAGAAAATATAGCTAATAATCTACCTCAAGCAATTCATCCCTAGCCTGTCAAACCAAGATGAAAATGGAATATGCATATATTATATAATAAAAAAATATATATAAATAAAATACATAAAACATTATTTTACATTGATTACAAAGTAACCTGTTAGGGGTAATATATCAGGTACCCTCACAAAACGTTCTTATGTTGATCAGGTGAAATATAACCTGAACATTTTTTGGCAGTTTTATTAAAATTGACGATACTCAAGTCATAGCAAACAAAAATGCTGTATATTTTACTTAAAAAGAAACAGTTGCTTTAATAATCCCTCTGCTGGAAAAACCGAGCCATTGCAAAGAATATATTAGTAGGCCAGGTACACTCAGGGCTAGTCCAAACTTGCAGTCTTGACCACTTGTCTACTTGCATGACATATTTCCTCTGAACGGTTAAGTGGACACAAAGACTTCAACTTTTCACTACCCAACACTTTTAGTGATTTAAAATGCAAGCCTTTACAGAGCCTTGTTTTAATATTTTTATATTAATTGTGGTTCTTCTAATTAAGTGCTAAAAAGCAGATGCAAATGCTGTGCAAAATAAACATACTAATCATTCATATTTAACTTAAACTGAGAAAGTTCCATGAATTCTTTGCAAAATGTCCCACAATGCATTTCCAGAACATGAATACTGCTGCGGAGTGTTATTCGAAATAGTGTGGATTTAGTGTGCGCTGTACTTGGTGTTTTTAAGTATTGTGACAGTCTTTCGCACTTACTTTCTTTTGCATGCACAGACTATTACGTGGTCAAGATTGCAAGTGTGAGTATTTAGGCAACCCCTTAGAATGACATGCTTCGATACAATGCCGATGACCTTCAACAACCACAGCAAACTACTACGTTTTTCTACCCAAAAATATAATTGCTTACTTTAATGATGAAAATGACACAAACCTGGGCAGTGAAAGCGGTGGGTTGCTCTGCCAGCTCTGTCCGTTGCAGTCATCGGACCCGCTGCTGAGACGCTCGCTGGATGGTGCCCGTGTAGCATCTGTATCCCCTGTTATCGTCAACGCCGACTCTGACAGGCTGGGCACCTCTACGTGTGCCAGTGGTGCGAAGCTGAGCTCCACGATTTGCCGGGCGCTCTGGTAGATCTGACCCTGCACCTGTGGAGTCAGTGTAGGGAGGTCAAAGGTCAAGACAGTTTGAGTGCTAGAGGTCAGTGGGTCGAGACTGTCCAGACTGCTGTAGGAGGTGCCCTTGGCACGATATGACTCCATGATGTTCTCAAAATGCCGGCTGAATGTGTCCAAACTGTCTCCAGATCTCCTGCGAGGACCACGGACCAGGATAGGAGATTTTAGAGCTGGGTAGTTGCCACTGAAACGATCTTGAGGCCTAGAAAAAGACAGATTTGTTATTTCTTATATTCTGAACCATAATTAATCATTTAGTGTGTAAGACAGCTCTAAGTAAATGAAAAAATCCTGCAACATTTAAATCTGAAAGTGCACAGTGGAAAAAGTCTCTCAAAAGAAGGAGTCAACTCTTAATCATCAAAAAAAGTCTTTTTAAAAACGAATCCCAAGCTGTTTAATGGGATTTGTTTGGCATATTGGTCACTTACTTGTTTTGGTCTTTTTGCAATGGTCTGAATAAAAATGCTAATTCAATTTTTGGCCCTTAGTGGCGCTTTTGGAGCAGTAAAATAGCAGTTTACCCAGTAACGCTGTAAACAAAGCAGCACTGCCTTTACAAATGCTGCTTTTTCAGACATTACAGACATGAGGAAATAAAGATGACCAATCAACGCACAATAGTCCCAACAAAAATACAGGGTTTGGAAAAAGTAACAATTGAGTGAATAAGTTGGTAGTTGAGCAAGTAAGGGCAAAATAAATGCATATTATAAGACAATGAATGTGTTATTTGACCTTGCTCCCAAAACCAAATGATGAACCTTCCATAACCTGTAATATGAGCATTTAACGAACAAACATGTGCTTGTCACAACCCACCTCTTTAACATCACCCTGTAAAACTCCTCTTCCTCATCTCGTTGATCAGCCAATAGCCTCCTCACATCACCCTGCATCCTGACAGTGACCCAGCTCGCAACATCCTCCTCTTCCTCCTCCTCCTCCCCATCCTCCTGTCCATCTGTTCTTTCATTCGACATCTCTCCTAGCGGGCTGCTCCCAGCACAGGAAGTTCCCATGACACTTCGGTTACTTCCAAAAGCTGAATCAGCGTCCTCTTGCTCTGCTAACAGCACCTCATCTATGTCTGTCTCACGGTAACATCGTAAAGGAACGGCATCCAGATCGGTCTCTGAGTATTTCAAAGTTCGCCGAATTATCACGGTTTTGGGGGAGGTACCTGGGGCAGCAGGGGGCGGAGTCACTAGCTCCACAACAACGTGTTGGACATCATGATTGGCTCTGAGAGCAAGCTCCTCCAATGGCAGATATGAGGGTGGCATTGGGGTGGAGTGGCCACTAGGTGGAGCTGTGGAGGATTCTGGAACATCTAGGTTGATAAGCAACTTTTATTCAGCTATGAAGTTTAACAGTTTGGTTCAATGAATACTGACAACGTTTTTTTGATGACTATATTGTAGCTTGGTAATATTGTAGTGTTGTTCCGCTTTCATATGAAAACACTCAATTACTTTCATAAACTTGAACCGCCTTTAAACAATCCTAGAAAACAGCACTTAATTGCTAATAACGGGATCTAAGTGATCATTAAAACTAATATTACACAGGTCAACAGGCTACTCACTCTTTTCTCGTTCGCTGGCAGTGTTTTCTGCTGGAGTGCCAAACAGAAACTCCCACTTGGCACGAGCAATTTTCTGACAGTGCAGAGATGGACCTGGCACTGAAGAACCACCATCAGACTGCAACACCCACACAATGTAAACTCTTAGCTCATAATAAATAGTGAACCCAATGTACTTGCAAACAAAGGGCCTCATTCGTCAGAAGGAGAAGAAGGTTCAAACTGTTCTTACTGTAAAAGCACTGTCATGAACATAGTTAGAATTCAAATATTAATGCAAGAATGCTTTTATGAACAGGGGCTCACCTGTATTCCTGATGATGGGTGATCTGATTGGTTGCTATTTTGGCTGGACTCAGGTGAGATGCAATCTCTGTCTCCAAGGCTTCCCGTTACTCCACTAGAGCTTGGGGACGACCCAACCAAACCCTGGTGATCTCCAAACCCTTGTTCGTCTTCTCTCTCCCCCTCTTCTAATACAACTGGCCCTAGAAGCAGAGCCTGTCGTCTTCTCCATTCTGCCTGTCTCTGTTGCTGTGTTATCCTGGTCATCTCCTCTACACGTTCCCCAGGGCTGTGGTTTGCTTCACATTCCAAATTGCTCACATTATCCTCTCCTCGTTCTATGACCTCAAGCCTATTGCTTTTTCTGTACACTGGACTGCTGCTCTTGAGTTTTTCTGGCAAACCGAACTTCCCTTCCTCCTTCTTTGCTTGCTCTTTCCACTGCTGTCTGGATGTCCAACTGACAGGAGAATCGTCCACACTCTGACGGATAAACAACCGCCTGGAGATCTCCACACTTTCTGCGATGACATGATCATCCCAGTCCTCATCGTCCAGGAACCAGGGTTCCCCAGATGTCCACTCCTCTCCCGTGTACTGTGGAGGCTTGTGACGATGTAAAGTTGGGCTGTCAGAGACTGGATGGTCAGATCTAAGCTGACGAGGATCTCGGAGTGGAGAACAGATGTCTGCCTTGGACAGACTTGGCCGAAGAAGACGAGATGGGAGAGCTGGAGAATCAGGGTCTCCTACCACTGGGACAGAGCAGAATGAGTGATTGGCCAGGTCATCTCTTAAATCCAAGCTCTTAGCAGTTAGTGCTTCATGCAGGTGCGGAGGAACCGTAGAATGATCTTCTTGCACAGGTATGTTCATCTTGACAGCTGAATGCTGCATTGGACCCTGCTGTAAGGACTTTATTTCTCTAGAAGTATACCCATTGTTTGTGCTGCTTAGATTAGATGAACCCCCGTAAACAATGGGGGGAGGGGAACTTCGCACCTCATTGAAAATTGTTGAAACCTTGGTAGCCTCTTCTGCAATCTTGCGGGCTATCTCAGGACTGTTCAGAGCAGAGGAGTTATTGCTTCCACTCAGCTGGTTCAAACCACGAGTGGGTGTGTTTGTGAGGCTGGCCCTTTGCTCTGATAGAGTCCTGTCTTCACCCCGGCTTCCCCAACTTTGACCAACTGGAGCAGAGCAGTCTTGCTTTGAACTGAGGATCTGCTTGGGGCATCCTTGGGACCTGGAGGTGGATTTATGCTGGTTGTTGTGGGATGAGAAAGCATCTGATGCTGGGCTTTTGGGGACACCACAAGCAGCTGCTACCCTGCCTGGGTCAGGATCGTGGCGGTAGGCACTGCAGTTTGGCACTGGTGGGTCTGCCCAAGACTGACATCGTTCTCTATGGCGTTGATGAAACTCCGGACTCCAGTCTGAGCAATGAGAAAACTTACACCTCAATTGGGGAGACCCAAATTCCTTAAGGGCTCGCTGTGTTGCAGCTTGACCGATAGGATCCAAAGCAGAACCCATGTGCTGGTGAAATGGACTATTATTGCATGTAGATTCCGCAGGTTGCGACCACACTTGGTCACTACACCTCTTATGCGGACAAGTCACCACCTCCTTTATTCCACCGGGACTATTACATGGACTTTCTACAGTTTTGACATGGGCCTTCTCAATGTAGCTGAAAGTGACCACGGATCTCTGTCCTTGCACTGGTTTAGAGTTCTTGTGATGGCTGCATGCTCGACAAGGTGTCTCGGGACCAGATGTCCATCCAGAGTGTGATGAGTGGGGATGCTTTGATTGTTTACTGTCAATGATGTCATTGAGGCCAGGGGACACTTCTTGGAATGGTTCCTGCTGGGGAATGCTGTGTCTTTGAGGGGAATCCAGAGAATTGTGTGAAGGCTGCAGTCTGAAGCTAACATTTGGTTTGAATGTGCAGCTGGGAGGTGCGGGAAACCCAGATGCCGCCTGTGCTAATTTGGTCAAAGCCTTCATGGGACTGTCTTGCTCCACCGTCGTCTCACAGGAACTACCTTTCCCATCATTCTCTGGTGGTGACCTTACCTCCACATACAAATGAAGGACTTTCCCAGTTTGAGACATGGCGTCATAACAGTACAAAACAAAGAAACACAGAAGAAGAGATGAACAGGGAGAAACAGGGCTCCTGCTCTGTTCGGTTTGTGAATTCCTGTGACTTGACTGAGAGTTTATTTTTAGTTCATGGAGATGCCGTTCTTCAGATACCCTCTTCTGCCAGACCAGCTACTACAGACAGAGATGGCATGGACCATTGTACCTAACACATGGAGAAAAACAGACAATTAATAAATGTGCAGTTGTTCAAGTGCTGCACATACATTTTGTGAAGTTTTTCCTTGCCGCAGTCAGCCTTTGCATTTTTAAAGCTTTAATCCTGATGTCATTAATGGATGTAAAACAGCTTTATGCAAACAACAATGATTAAAATATTTGGTGTTACAGGTATATCATATATCATGTAAACATTAACTGCTAAACAGGGCCTGTAAGGACAACAAACAGTGCTCAAAGATCCAAAACTTGTGACACAAAGCAACATGGCAGAGAAGTAAGGTACATTTCTCGGTCATGACATATCAGTAGAAATTCAATTACAAAGATGCAGCAACGTGATTATATCAGCAGCGGTCATCTGTCTCTCTTTTATTTCCACTGATGACATATTCATTCTATTGTTCACCCATCCATTTAACCAATGTGCTTTAATTCTAAACGGCAGAGACTACATACACCAATGAAAAGAGACTTCTAGACTGCATTTCATTGTCGTACTCTTTGGAAATTGACTGAATTTATTTACCTTTATTTATTTTTAACAACGCCATTCTGTTTGAAAGATGCTAAATTGACCATCTGCACGAGGGGATGGGCTTATTAAGTAGCAGAGAAATTAATCCCTAAAATCCTACATGGTTACACACACATACAGATTTATGTCACACGCTAAATCAGTGACTCATACAGTAAACTCCCATCTAGGCCTACAAATGTTAGCAGAGTGTATATTGAAAGGAATACAGTTTCACCTTCCCCATAAACTATGTAAGGGAAATTTCAAATAATTGAATAAATCAACATGAATTGGGCACACAGTAAAGCAGAATGACTGACCAACAAGAATCAAGTGCTCCATACATTTTCACACATGCACCATGCATACAAATAAGCTATGTGTATTATTTCACTTTGAAATATGATGCTGTTTTAGAAAAGTGCTTCCTGTAGCCTCTGAGACGCCTGGTGATTGACTGAAGGATCTCTCACATGTGTTGCACACACACACACACACACACACACACTCTACATGCTCTGCTGAAAGTGCAGGTACATGTCATTGATTTTGCTGCTGCAGCACAAGTGAAGGATAAATGAAAGACGCTCTCATGTCAACAATCAATCAGTGAGACCCTCTAAAACAGTGCCTGCATGCACATAACTTTTTACTTTTCAAAATAAAAACCTCCACTGACACCATTTTACTCCCAAAGAGGCTCTATAGGGAAGCTGGAATGGAAGACCACACAACCGAAAGTAATGTACTTCTGCTGGCTCGCATGAAAAGTACATGTTTGGTATCTAGACCAGGTCAAGGTTTTGCTTGTTAGCATGCCCCAGTTAGCCCGTGCTGGTATATGCCGTAACAACACCATCTGAAATGAAAAATATCCTTCTTCATTGATATTAAAAAAATTATAACATTTATGCATATACATACATTTTTCTTTAGTCAATATGATCCAGCTGAACTTTTGAAGATTTACAATCATGCCCTGGCATGAACTGTGCACAAAAGTATAAAACTACTGAACATAAACTACATTTAAAAAAACATCTACTTTTCATCTCACAATTCTGATATGGTGTTCCTGCATGCATTTGATTTTAGCAAACAGAATTGCTCACTTTAATATAGGAAAAACAAACCTATATAAAAACCGTTCAACGTTAAAGAAACAGTGTATCTAACAATTACAAAAAGTCTTTTTGGAGCTAATATGAAATGAGGAGTGCAGTGTTTCTTTTTTGGGGTTTACAATTGCTTGAATTGTAAACCAGGGCTGTCCAAACTCGGTCCTGGAGGTCTGGTGTCCTGCAGAGTTTAGCTCCAACTTGCCTCAACACACCTGCATGGAAGTTTCTAACATACCTAGTAAGAGCCCTCCAGCACAGAGTTTGGACAACCCTGGTTTAAGCAATTTTGCACATCTTCTTACTGATAATTTGATATTAACTCATTTCCCTGATTAATATTCATGATATAAATGAGCCCACTGCAGCCATTTGTGTGCCTGTGTATCAGAACTCACGTGTTTAGGCACACACACACACACGCACACACACAGCCTCTGTCAATTCTTGCAGTATAACTCTGTTCTGCTCTCAATATCTTCCCTCTCTCCTTCACTCATTTCCTCCCTGGACTTTCTCTCTCCAAAAATACTCCCTCATCCGTCTGCACTGCAGGAGAATTACAGGCCATCTCAGCTAATTCATTGAACACCATCTGCGTCGTCGAGGCCATTTAAACAGACACCTTCACACCTTTATCACCAGCTCGCTTACTCTGTCCATTATAACCTTCCTCATTAAAGGCCTCGCTAAACATCACAGAGGGCTGCACTTTTTTATAGTCCAAAATTCCCCGAGCAGTTTACTTGAAAGATATGAAAGGAAATTGCATGTTGAGAGGTTTCGTGAGATTCATTTCATGAGTCTTAATTGCACCTGAGAGTGAGTTTCACTTCACTATAAGAACAGAACCACTTGTAACACAAACACTTTATATAACAGTCACAGAGGAAATTAAACGCTTCAAGAGCTGTAATGGCCCCTCTCGGGTAACAGCGGCCCCTGGGTGACTATTCTGCATGTTTACAGAATCACACGCTTATTAAACAGCGTCACAGAAACAGTCTCTAATGTCAACAGTCACTGAGCCAGATCTGTGCTTATATTAGCTGCAGCATGACTATCTGACCGCAGTCCTGAGATTCTGCTTCAGAGGACGGTCAGCTGATTACTGAAGACACAACGATAAGTCCTGAAGACTCAATATTTAGTCAAAATTTTGTGGCTTGTATATTACACTGAAAAAGAAATAAAAAAAAGAGGATTTTTCGAGGTTGTAAATAAAATAAATAAAATATTATTTCAGTCTTTCCACTAACCAACTAAACAATATATATATATATATATATATAAATAATGTAATGCATTTATTTAAACAGGCTGTTTAGAAGTCTAAAATATTATTTTCCTGTAAAATGTACAATCTTTCTTTTATCTTTTTCACAATATATTTGAATTGCAACATGCAAGTCATAACAATAATTAAGAAATTAAGTAAATATATTCTAGTATTTGTAGATATTCACAGCATTTATGAAATCATTTTTTTATCATGTTGTCAATATTCTTAAACTTGACAATTATGATGTGCAGGAAAATTATGACAGAATTTATATTTTCCTGTTAAGTAATCCATTAAAGATAACTTCAAAAATATGCAAATTACAGTGACAGCCTTTTGTTTCTATCAAACAGGGGAGAAAAAACACCCATGAGAATGACAACCAGAACAAAAGAGAATACAAACTCAAGACAGGCGTAACAGCAAAGCTCCTTCTGATCAAACTGATCCGCGTGGATTTAGCACCTTTCTACGGACTGATAAATACATTAGACTGTTTTCTGAATTATAAGACTGGCGTTCTGTCGAGCACAGAGGGGTGAAAGCTGTAGCCATAGAGACGAGCCTCGTGTCAAACTACTCCGACTGAATGAACACCACCTCCCTCCCTCCTTCCCTTACTGTCTGTCACTCATTCACTTTCTCACGACATTTCAAATAATGCACATTGGTTCCTATCCAAAGGTACACCTGTAACAGTGACAGAGTACATGCATATGAAGCAGTGCTCAGTGTCAAATGCTTTCTGTGTAGAACAGGTCTCTACAGGTAACATGCGGGGTATTTCACTTTTTCTAGTGCACTCCTGACTTCAGTTTTTGGAGAATTACAGTGTCCTGAGAACCTATATTTTGCATTCAACGTACAGTTTAGGGCCGAAATTACACAAAATTACTTAAATTGAACAATAATTTATGTATTAACATTAGAATGACCTCCAAGGTTCAATAATATGCTAAAGTATTTATATGGCATGCATTAAAACTAGTTTAAAAGGCCTTTCTTGGTCTTGTTTTCCAGTATATTAGTGTGTGTGCATATATATATATATATATATATATATATTTTTTTTTTTTTTTTTTT
>JAUMHG010000054.1:17302991-17325220 GCA_032359395.1 Enteromius anoplus
TTGAGGGTACAACTTCACAATTTGTACCCTAAGTGTCACAAACGCACCCCAACCGTACCATTTTTTCTGACAGTGTACTTTCATCATTTGTTTTACAGCTTTTTCCCCCCCCCCATGAAAACCCACACAGATTCTCCTGTTTTTAATCCGAGCTCTTCAAACAGAATTCCAGCTTTGCTTCTGGTAGTGTTAAACGTTTCCAATCTCCCGTCACACTGATCAATGTCACAGGTGCTTGTTCCATTTTCATATTTCTAATTAACTGCCTCTAAGCGTCTCCAGCTCATACGATGTGTTTTTATCTTCAGACAGCACTCGCTCCGTCCGGGGGGAGGAGCGGACCCCGCTCAGATTCAGCTTTTGGCCACCAGAGAAGCAGAACTAATGACAACATTAGTCGGCCTTTGTGTACGAGGCCACCGGATATGGATTAACCAAGCAAGAAATAATCTAGGATTCTACAGTGTGCACGAATGAGCACACAGGCTTTTTAGATGTTTAGTTTTCACCCCAAAATGTGTTTTCTTTTCTGTCTTTGGACGCGATCCTGCGCTTTGTGGCTCTGAAGATGAAGAGGAACTCAAGCAAGTGTCCTTCTCATTAAATAAGTGGTTTGTTTAATCTCCAGCACTCACAGCGGCCCGCTTTGCCTCGTGTGACCTTCTCTCTCGCTTTATCTTTGTCTTTCTGGTATAAAGAGGTTTTGAGCGAGTGTTTGACGCTGGGACACAAACGCTGTCTAATTAAAGTGCCGTTCGTTTTTCTGTCTGAAGTGTCTTATGATGTGTTGAGTGCAGGTCTGGGGGCAGTTTACACACTTTAACAGGCTTTAAAACACACAAAAGAAACTTTCCTGAAATCCTTAGATTGAGTCTCACAAAAACATGCAGGTTATAATTCACCCAGAAAAAAATCTCCAAAAATAACATTTTGCACAAAGAAACTAAAGCCTATTTTAGGAGATTTTTTTTTTCATAGAAATATGTGCATTATTATGTTCATAATGTTACACTTTATTTTAAGGTTTCTTTGTTACTGTATAATATATAGTGTACTGTATATATACTATGCAATGCAGCTGTAGTTATTGTAATACTTTTTTTTTTCTCTTTAATTTCTTTCCGTCATTTATTTATTTTTCTTTATTTTTATTTTTATATTACAATGTTTTTTTTCACTTAAAGAATATTAAATATATCAAATAAAATATATACAGTAATGCATGTATATTTTAAAAATATATAATGTCACAATATACAATAATAATAGTTTAATTTATTATATATAATAATAATTCTGAATGTAAAAATATAATTGTCATTTAAAAAAATGTTTTTGTCATAAAATATGGGATATTTGACAGGTTTGTGAGATTCAGTGGTGTGTATTCAAGCTTTCAGCAAAAATCAACAGAATCTAAACAGAAAAGAGAAAACACATAGTTTTCTGTCCTTATCATTTCTCAGTGCAAACTTTCAGAATGCAAGATGCATTTCAGTCCTTTTTTGTTGTTGGTATGTTAGTTTAATCAAAATCAATATCTTATTTAGCAAAAACACATCTGACTTAAATCCTATACAAGACTTCATAATGTAATTAAATATGAATGCAATCAGGGTAACTTGACCAAAAAAAAAAAAAGTCAGAGTATTGACAATGCATACTTATATATGACTAAAATTATTTCTGTTGAACTAATGAATCTTTCTGATTAAGTTATTTTCTCTAAAGCAGGCAAGTAAGTTATTTTCCAGCAGGCTCCTAATAATTAAATCTGCCTAAAAATGTATTTTCAGTCATGAAATAAAAAAACAAACAAAAAAAACTTTTTTTTTTTTTAATTCTTCAGTTCATAAACTATTACAGTTAAGTTGTTTTTCCTTTTCTCCAGTGAAGTAGATTAGTGTTGTTCACATGGCAGCTCTCTCTCTCTCTCTTTCTTTCAGGGCTTCTGGGTAAAGGGCACTTGAGAGCAGTTCAGTAGCACAAAACATTTTGACATTCAGAAGTGTGTGAACAAGAGCCCTCAGGCATCAGACACGTTTAAAACAGAGTGTTTTGGTTGTGGCAATCAATGAGAGCGGTCGGGGCACATGTGATTCCAGCACAGCCTCCGTAAAATCACATTCACTGCATTTAAGGGACATGAAGTGTGATTGATAAATAAATCAGTCAATGAGAAGTATATATGAACAGAACAGCTGAGATCCCTTTAGTATCTCTGTATAATATTGTTTGACCTGCACAGTAATTGGTCAAATATTGATTTGCTTCAGTTCCCAATATCTCAGATTTTTCTACTAACAGATGATTTTGTGTGTGATCACAAGTTCACAGAGCACCGAAACTGCATAGGAGTCAACCAATTACTTTAGAACTTTATAGGTTTTACATTGCATTTTAATGCATTATGCTAATATATTTCTCAATATATTCAGTGTTATTCAAGGTTATTATAAAATAATATGACTACCCATCGGGTCAAACAGTATTTTAAATGCATGCTGAATATATGTTTTAAGCAGTGAATTTCAATTAAATATATTAAAATTAAAACTATTTAGTTATTTGGAAATCTATTTCGGTAGTAAGAACTGTAGAAGAATACTGTATTAAAAAGAACAACATATATATTAATAGAAAATATATTAACATAAATGTATTTTGAGAACTATTTTAGTATATTTTTGACCATTTGTTAAATATTTTAAAATTTATTTAAAAATACTAGAACTAAAACTGATAATGGATAATAATAATCATAATAATGTGTAAAAAAACTGACAACAATCGACAACAAAATAACTCAATTGTATGATTAAAAAAAAAAAAAACTAAAGTAAAATATGAGTAAAAACTACAACAGTGGTGGTAAAACAGCACTGGGCTATTGTGATTGAGCGTGTGTGTTTGCGTGCATGTGAACTATGAAGGCTAATGATTCTGATCTTCAGGTTAATGACAGATTAATGCTGGTTTAATTAGGGCCAGCATTTTAACCAACACACCTACATGCTTCACACAGTCCTTCACAATGTGCCCACTTCACCTCATCTGAAACTAAATAATCTGAGCTGTGTGGTTGAATGTAAAGAACTTTATATATGGGCAAATTGTGCGCACATGACTAATGTGACACACTCTCTCTCTCTCTCTCTCTCTCTCTCTCTCTCTCTCACACACACACACACACACACACACACACACACTGTCTCTGTGGTGGCAGTCTCTGTCATTAATTCATACACAGTGATGCGTGTACAGCGTGATAGTCCAGTAATCACACAGACACGACTGAATTCTGTCAACAACTGCCAAAGCATCTGTCCTCAGCAGTGTGTGTGTGTGTGCACATATTCTCACAGCAATACAGTGATACTGTACATTTCTTGTTATTTAGGGTACACTGAATTTTGCTTGTAATTATATTTCTGTATTTATTTAGGTTGGGAAACATAGTGAAGATGCATGCGTGTATACAAGTACTGCATGTTTACAAAAAACAATATATATCTAATTTGAACGCTTCTCCTCAGACAACAAGACAGAATACAAAAGACAATATTGTTAAACATTATTACATTACATTATATACATTATTTATTTACTTAAAAGTCAGCCTCATGTATTTCTGTCAGATTAAATGCTTTCATGAGTCTACAGAAAAACCAGAAACCACAAGACAATATTGCAATATAAAATATAGGCAGAGATAATATTTACAACTTTATTTTAATTGATTTATTTTATTTTATTTTACAATTAAAGCAGTGTTTACATCAGTGTCCCAAACAGTATGGTGGAAAAATAAATAAATATATATATAAATATATATACGAGAGCTCACAGTTCACGATCAGTTTGCTAACATTAGTCCACATGAACTAACAATAATACCTCAAAGCATTTATTAATATTAGTTCATTTTAATGTCACCATTCGCTAAGTAAAGATGGAGGAAGATGTTAATATTATTCATTCGCTCACATGAACAGCTGAAAGAATTTGTTAAGATTTGGTCTGTCAGCTCTCATCCTCAGCCTCTTACAGCCATCCCATCGCCTCTGGACTGCATTTCCCATCATTCACCACACAATCTCACCTGTTTCAGATTTGCAATCTTACACCTGCTCACAATTAGCCACACCCTCATTAACCACAGCATTTAAGCCAGACTCACACACCAGCATTCACAAAGTCTTGATTAACCTAGGCCATCATTTCTGAGCATTCTAGCTGTGTTTAGCTATCTTGGTACTGGGCCTTACTAAAATTAAGATATTTAAGCAACTTTTGCAAAAATACATTAGAAAACTTAGTTAACAGGCGTGCATCTTGACAGAGAACAATGACACTGACATATTTTAAGATGCCATGCTTTAAGACACGTTAAGACTTGTCTGTGAAACAAGGAGCTTGTATAATAAATACATACATTCAAATAAATGCATTTTACGTGTGTGTGTGTTTATATAAATATATATATATATAAGGCTCAGTTTCAGAGACAGGGCTTGGACTGAGCAGGAATTTGGCCATAATTCAATTTAAGTAATTTTTTATAAATGTACATAGAAAAAAAAAACTTTACTGGTGCGCATCTTAAAACACGATTGGGTTAATAGTTTAAAGTGTTACCCAATATGGTTAAATAAACATTTAATAAAACAATTCACATTTTTTATGTCAGCAGACACCCTTTTATAACTTTAAGATGCAAATATAATTATACGTGAAAACAATAATCCTATAGCTTTTTAAACACTGTCCTGTCTAATGCATGATCAAATTGCTCTGATTTGTAAATAGTTTCATTAAAACTCATGTTTTACTGCACAGGTGCGTGTGTTTACAAAAGTACAAAAGTCAGTCCTTTATAACCTATGTCTTATTTAAATCTGTGTGTCTGATAAAAGATCTACCTGGCTCCTAAATGAGTCTGACAGGGGTCATTGTGTTGGTGAAAACAGAAGACGTCATGCTGTGTGAGGAATCCCAGCTATGAGGCTGTTTAAAAGCACACTTTTCTCTCTCGCTGTGTTCTTTGCCTTCTCTTGTCAGTTTAGTTTTTTTAGTTTTGAGACTCCAGCTTGAAATATTTGGTTGTCTCGAGCACACAAAGCGAGTTCACTCACGTCAGCGGATTAGCAGTAAAACTTCCTGCTGAAAATCCCAACGACAAGCTGAGAGGAGTCAAGCAAACAGGTTTACCCTCAGACAGATTTAACACTCGCCCTGTTTGTGTCGCTCAGTGGAGTCATTAAAAACACTAAACGGCTCTCAGGAAGCGGCCCTTCAGAAAAGAGGGCCTATTTATCCTTTATATGAAAGACTCTGGCTGGAGGAGGGTCTGAACGCACAACACACACACACACATGGCGACACCAGCTGATTTAATCTGTCCCAGGACGCTGCCATATGGCTCCATTTGGCTTCAGCTGGGGCCTCTGGGTTTCTGTGTAAAACATCCCAGAGATCTTAGACTCAACGAACTTCCTTTAGCACTTTTATCTGTTTTGTGTGCACATATACATACAACCAGAAGCACACAGGAATGTGATCCACACATCAGGAGGATGCAGTTCACACAGTGGCCAGATGAGGACATGCTTTCCTCAGGATGAGTACAGATCACCCAACAAAACACAAGCCTGGACATTTCACGTGTCCCCTGCTTCATTTATGGAAATATTTATTAATATTAAATGTAATAATATTTAAATTAGATTACAAACAAAAACAAATTAATTAGTTAATAAATAACCATTGGCTGATTTATTGTATATAATGCTTTTATATAACATTGAAAGTATTTCATAATTGTGTGTTTCATTTAGAATGCACAGTAGGTGTATTTATTCTCATGCATAACTTAGCATGGGAATAAATACACCTACATTCTAAATTCTAGCCTTTCATTTTTTTTCATGTTCATTGTAATGTGCATTTCCACTTCAACAAATAAACTAAACCAAATTTAAGAGAGAGAGAGAAAGAGAGAGAGATGATAATAGAAAGGAAGAGAGATGGAGGGAGATTTGTTCCTTGTATATCTCACAGGTAATGGAGAACCCCTCAGCTTTAGAGACTCTGAAGTCTACAGGACACAAAGTAGTTGAGATCTTAGACCACCCAGAAGCAGGGAGAGACACACACACACACACACACACACACACACACTCGGGGCTTTGTGGGGAACTGCTGAATGCCTGGTGTTCACAAGTCATAGCCGGTGGATCAGGTGTTCCACACACAAACACACACTCTTTTTACCACTTACACAGGCTTTAAACACAGGCCCATTATCACACTTTTTTTTTTTTTCAACAGTGATTGAACGTAGCTGTATATATAGCTATGTTGAAGGGGGAAAATTCAAGATTCATGTAAGTAAACTTAAAATTCAGTTTTAAAAAGTTTTAATTGAAAGCTTTTCTACAATTTTCTCCTTTTCTCTCTGTCTCTGCTTCTCTGTTTTTGAGGCTTTGTTAGTCTGGCTTTTCCTAACATTTTTAGCTTTCTCTACGTCCACAAAAGCAACGCAGTGGTGCATAAAGCAGGGTGAGTGTGTGTCATGAGGGGAGTCTGCTGTAATTCTTTTCTCTGTGCCAGATCTTTATGAGTCATGTAAACACAGGCTGGTCAGAAAACTTTGATAATTGGAGAGTTACATAAATGGCTAAATCCTCTGAAAGGGATTTTTTTGGTTGCTTTTGAAAGGGAGGCCCCACAGAGATCCTGCAGCATTAGCAGCTAGCTAAAGAAAACTCGCTAATTACTTCCCGCTGTGGAGTTTCAGAGGAAGGTGTTTCTGCAAATTAAATCCCAGTCATCTACTGCAAGAGCCAGAGATGTGTGCATGTGTGTGTGTGTTAAATTTACTGGTCACTGCAAAGATTAAAAATGAAGAAAACTGCTCATATGATATTATGATTTCATGTATGTTTGCATGCATTTAAATAATAAATAAACTTTTCGCTTGTTAGTAGACACAGACTATTTAAATGTGAAGTTTTTAATTTTTTCTTTGTTAAAAGAAAATTGCCTTTTATTCTTTTAAATGTACAAAAACCAACTATGAGTGTGTTTAAATTTCATTACGATCAACCAATGAGGAGTTTTGGGGCGGAGCTATCAATGGCAATGGGAGGCCGGCTTTGGAAACCTGTTTGAAAAAAGTCATTATTTTAATTTACCTTTTTTATTGTTTATGTAAACATTACAGAAAACATCACAAGCCCCATGCAATGAAATATTTGTAACTTCATATATGTCTAATTGCATTTTGGAGCCAATACACATTTTATTTGACATAGACTATGAACATGGTATTTAATGGTATGAAACCTCTAAAATAATCCAATGCCAAGTACAGCACACAATCTCTAGTCTTGTAAATATGCATGAGTTTGACTTTGTCCTGTCAAACTGGATCAGAAATGTGACAAATGTTCAAAAATATTGAAATGTGACCTTTGTCTGTAGTTAATCAGTCTTGTGTGTCTTCCCTCTTTCCCTGTCTTTCCATCCTCTTTTATCACATTAATCTAGTAGTGTGTGTGTGTGTGTGTGCCTCAGGCATTACGATGTGTGTGTGTGTGTGTGTGTGTGTATCTCTCTCCAGAGACGCAGTGGGTTCCAGTCAAATGCTGTGATATCGTATTTGGTTTTACTCCATTGTTTTAACAGATTTTAGGAGACTAGATCCTATTAGTTGAGAGTCCGGCCCGCGGCACTGACTCACCACAAGGCCCCTAATCTTCCATGCAAATTAAATCTTTCCCCTCCTGTGTGTAAGTGTGTGTTAACATTTCCCTATTTATACCATTTGACTTATTTATGTCTGTTATCGCAGTACAACTGGTATGTTTGCTTAGAAGCCCCATGCATCATATTTATAGAGTGACATCTAAAATAATTATTTTCTGATCAAAAGACATTTATTAATTCACATCAGTACTGATCAACGGTTATATCTTTGAAAATAAATGTGTTAAATTTGTGTTTTCTGGAGACTATTATTCTAATTTGGGATAAATTTTAGGGTTCTCATGTATCCTCAATTTTACTTTTGTAAATGTTTTTTGTTTTTTCTATATTCCTGGTAAACATTATAAACCCGGAAGTGACATCATTTCAGAGGGAACATGCAGACAGCACAAACTTTAGTAAGTGTATTCTGTGTTTTTAGCTGGTCAGTGTCACTTTTCCTTCTTGATAGATAAAATCAACATTTCCATGGAAAGGGTGGCTAGAAATATGAGATAAAAGTGAAGTGTAGACAAAAAAGCTGATGTCCTCATGTACAGGTAAGCTGTTGATACTTCATTCACACTCTGTTTAACATCCTTCCTGTTGTGTTCCAGGTAGATATTTTTGTGCGATTGTGTACATAATGAATCAAGATATAATTAATGGATTTTGATTTGTTAATGTGAAAGCAGTTTGGTCTGTACTTGCTTCTGTTTGCTTGAATGTTTGAGATGCTAAAGCTAACTGTGTATTTTTTTTTTAAGTATTTCTATACAGCTTAAAATTTAACATTAGATGTACATTATTGTTGTTTTTTAGTTTAATTATTTATTTCACAAGTTCACACTTCCTAATTAAAAATCGAATAGAATAAGGGTGTTTGGTGTGCTGTCCGGGGAGAGGGCTGAGTGTAACGATCAGCTGGATGTGCCAGCACAGCTCAGGGGATGGCACTCCAGCACCCAGCTAACTGTGTACAGTATGTTTTGTGTCTGTTTTCATTCATGGACTCTTGTCACCACCCTTCTCATCTGTTCCCCATTGATGTCTCCGCCCCCCTTGTATGTTGCCATAGCCACTCATGTCTAGTCTCCTCCCACTGACCTAGTTTGACGTGTATAAATGCCCCGGATGTCTTTGTGTAAACCGCTCGTCATTGAGGATGTAACCTTTGTTTTCCCCCTTTGTCTAGCCGTCCGTGTTTCCCTGAGTACCCCGTGTTTCTTTGTATTGGATTTACTGTTGCAGATCCACGCTACCCATTCTGGATTATTCTCTTGCCTCTGTTTCCAATGCCCTCATTTGCCGTCGTCGACCTCGCCTGTGTATTCGCTCTGTGTGTGTCTCAATAAACTGTTTGCATTTGGATTTGCACGCTCCAAGTCTCATTCGTGACACTGAGAGCTTGGTGTACTCCGAGCCCTAGGGATTCTAAATCCATTGGCGGCAAGGGTTGGACAGAGCTCGGCTTCCAGCCCAAACCCTGAGTGCCCCCCCGGGAGGAAGCAGAGATCTAAAAGCCGAGTAAGGGGAAGTGGAGGGATGCAAAGAACGAGGTACCAGAGAAGGGAAATGGTCCACACTGTGGGGGCAATGGTCCTGGTTTGGGCTGTCCACTGTACGCGACAGTGAGGGTGAAATTACCATCTCCGGTTGGAATGGTCCACGTGGTGGGTGCAATTACTCCAACATTTGTAGTCTGGGTGTTTGGGAGGTCCCCTGCTTGGGGGGCTGCTGTAGTGCGGGAGAGGGGTTGGCTAGGGTTTGAATATTCTGTCGAGGGTCCGGGTGGTGTGGATGGAAACGAAACCTCTGCGGAGGTAGAGATACAAAGGGTTAAAATTTTGAGGATTAGGGGTAGCCTTGGGTTGGGACGGGGAGGGTTTGCTCTTTGGATGCCTTTTAGTAGCAGGGGGGTCTGAGCGTTAGAAAGAGCGGTTGATGCAGAGCCGAAAAGGAGCTTGTGGAAAAATTGGACTCCGCTTAAGTACCCCTTGATAGAGCTGATTTGGAGTCCTTTATACAAATTGAGAAATTAAATGAAGGAGGTGATGGACAATAGGGAGAAATCGGGGAACTGGAGGTTGTAACTGAGGTGGAATGCTTTGAATGTCCTCCAGGCAGTGCGGTAAGATTGAAGGGTTCTGGCTGAAACGGCTTGAAGGATTGAGGGGAATATTTATGGGAATATCAGCTGAGAATAGGGAGGAACCAGGGTCGGCTGGGGCTCTGAAGTCAGGAATAGAGGGGTTGAGGGCTGAGGCTGGTGGGTGTGCTAGGGTAATGGAAATGCTGGCAAGGGGGATAGGTGGGAAGGAAGAAAAAGGTGGGTAAGGAAGTCTGGGTAAGGGGGTGGGCTGAGCTGCAGGAAGGGAAGGAGAAAAGTTAGTTCCTTGGATGGTGGTTGGAGCGGGGATCTGATTTGCTGGGAATAGAGAGTTGGAAGGAGCGGGAGGCCAGGCGAAGTAATGTCGATAGGAGGGTCAGGAGAAGACAGGAGGGTCATGGCAGGCTGGTTGTGGCTGGCGGTACTGTGGTGTTGGATGGAGGCGCTGGCTGTTGGTGGACTGGAGAGGTGGAGCTGTGGGCAGCTGCATCAGGGGTTCTGCCGAGGCTGGTGGAAGACTTGCTGCTGTGGCCGGGATGGTGGTGAGCAAGAGCGGATGACGGGATAAGGTGGGTAGCGCGGTTCTTTCTTGGGTTGTTCTTTCTTTTTTCTGGAATAGAGTTAGAGGGAGGAGCGGTGCTTGGTTGGTGAGAGTTGTCAGAGCGAGGAGTTCGGCTTTAGTTGATCGTTGGGAGAATGCAATGCCTGCTATGGCTAACCTTCGGCAGAGGGCGAGGATGGTCCATCTTTCGGTGGTAAGAGCAGATGATCTTGCAGAGGGATGATGAGGAGATCGGGAATGGAGGCATCAAGGAGAATTGGATATTCGAGGGCGCGCTAGCTTGCAGCCTCTTGAGTAAGCTTGTTTGGCGGTGGGTGTGGTGGGAGGAACGCCAAAGGAGAAATCTGATTCCGACATTGTTTAAGTTTTCGATGCAAAGAACAAGATCCCAGAGAAGAGGAGTTTGCTCTATTTAAAGGACCCTCTTAGCTCTGATAGGGTAATCAGGCTGATTGGGGAATGATGCGTCAGCCGTGGTTAATCATTTGTACGTGCTTCTCCTGAAATTTGTTCATAAACATCATTCAGTAAGTAAGTGTCTAATTTCAAATTTCAACTTTTAATTTCAAGATTATTTTATTTCAGTCTCCAAAATGGATTTGTTTTTATTTTATTTTTTGGTATTTTATATTTACATTTTACTATTGTATACAAATGTTTATATTCAGTAACAATGCTATCATTCACTTATCAGTTATTGTCATTCAGTATTTCTTCTGGTAAACACAAAATACATATTAAAATTATATAGTGATTTATAATTCCTCTGACTTTTTTTTTTTTTTTGCCATAATTGCATTCATATTCATGTGAAAGTATCTGTAATTCCACTCGTTTGTTTGTATTGAATGCATGAACAGATTAAAAAAACAGTCCAAACTAATCAATCCATCCATCCATCATGGATTTTTATGCAGGTGGGCACGTGTGTTTGTGTGTGTGTGTGAGTGTGCGTATTTTTGTGCAGTTGTCTATGTGTGTGTGTGTGTGTGTGTGCTCACCTCATTTCAAGCACAATTAAGTTGAAATGAACTGGTGAAGGATCGATAACCTCAGGTTGAGCCCCAGACCCCTTCTCTCTGTAGAAATGGCGCACATATGTTGATAGCGGCAGCTGATCTGCAACACATCAGGTTTACTGTCACACAGATGCCTGAATGGGACGCCCCTCTGGGACTCCTTTTGTTCCAGCCACAGTTCATCTTCAGGTGGAGCCATTTCATGCTCATCAAGGGGGTGTTAGAATTGTATCTTTTCCAAATAGATTGATGCCTGTTCTTTTTTCTTCTTCTCACTGACAGTGTATTTTATTGAATGCACAATAATGCTAAATGCACTTAACTAGTTGAGCAAACCAATCAATTGATAGTTTTGATGATTTTAAAGTAATATACAACAGATCCCATCTATAAATTATTATCGAATGAGCCGCTGTGGAATTATACATTGCTTAAAGGCCATGAACTACTGTTCAAAAGTTAGGGATCAGTTTCCACTAAAATATAGAGCAGTGCAACTGTTTTCAACACAGAATGTTTCTTGAGCTGTAAATCAGGATATTAGTATTAGTAGGATCATGTGACACTAAAGGTGCTGTAAATTCAGCTTTGATGACAGAAATAAACTGCATTTTAACAGATATTCACATAGAAAATATTTCACAATGTTGTTTTTAATCAAATAAATGCATCATCGATGAGCAACAATACCCCATTAAATAACACTTAAAATCTTACTGACCCCTAACCTTTGAATGCTAGTGTATATCACTTGAAAATTGGTTTATTATTTTAATATATTTAAGTATTATTATCATATTTTTTAATATCATACTGCATTTGGTATTGCTTTATTAAATCAATAAGGTACTCAGTGCAATGTGTTTTCTATGACACATCAAGCTTTGACCTTTTGACCTTGGTTAAATCACTGCATTTGTTCACACAGTACACTTTATGTAGCATTATTTTTTGTGCTTCAACTTATAAAGTCTGTTTCTTTGACCATTTTCCATTCTTACGGTTTTCTCCATTGTTGGCATTGTCCTATTTTCCATGACATGGCTCTTTTAAAAGGCTTTAACACATTATTAGGCTCATAGTAAAGCTAAACACAGTTCTGTGTGTGAATGTGAGCCTATTCCCAGCATGGTACTTCCATTAACTGAGTCTTCCCGTTACATTTCCACTGAGTTCAGAATTCATCCTCTCGGCTGTAATGGGAAGAGCTGTGTGAAAGAGACTCATGGGAAAATCTGCCCGGTTCCTCCACAAGCACTGCATAGTGTATCTTTGAGAGGAAGATCTAGTGAATACAGCGTCACATCACAGACGCAGCCTGATGCTCACAGAAAAGCCTCCTGAGAGAACGTTTCAGCTCAACATCCTGCTACACAAGCAGTTTGATAGAGTGAGAGTGTCACTTTCTGTGAGATCACAGGCCTAGTGCTGAGAACCAGGAACTACAAGCTGCAGATTTAATGAGCTCAAGCCTGATTTATCATTTATTTGTCAGAAAATTATATAATTTAATGAAATATTCAGAAGTGTGAGAAAAAAGGGTAACACTTTACAATAAGGTGTCATTTTTTTAACATTAGTTAATGCATTAGCTAACATGAATGAACAATGATCAACACATTTATGACAGTATTTATTGATCTTTGTTATTGTTAGTTAATGAAAATACAGTCATTCATTTTTAACCCATGTTAGTTCACAGTGCAGTAACTAATGTGAACAAACTCCACTTGAGATTTTAAGAATGCATAAATGCTGAAATAAACATGAACTAATATGTATAAATGCTCTATTGTTCAATCTTAAAGAAAGCATGCAAGACACCACAGGTTAATAGGCTTATATTATAAATCAGTGTACTTCCTGTCGTTGATTAAGTTTATGAAAGACAAGTTTTCTAAAATATTGCATTTAAATAGGCAAATGATGCATTATCTTATCTAAATATGCAATAATTCAAACACATTGCCAGAACATAAATCTATACGTTGTAGGTTAAAAATAATTTATCAATCAACCATGGTCATCAACCATGCTTTTCAGAGTCAAATGGTAGATAAAAGTGAATGACCCTACTGTAAAAATGTATAGATTGGAACAAAGTTTAGTGTATGCAAATGCTGCTGAAGTGAAAAAAAAATAAAAGATTTGAAACCATACAACTGCGTAAATCTATTGATGCAATATATGACATGTAATGGAAGCAAATTGTCCAAAAAAGGGCCAAAAGTGACAATTTTTTCCCTTTTCTTTCTGTAGTGACTTCTATCTTTCAGGGATTTTTATTTGATTTGTATTTTTATATGTATTTTGTGGAGGAAACTACATCATAGTAAAGAGCTTGCATGTGATCTCACCTGTATGAATTCTTGCCTTCACGTTTTTCATGCACTTACCGGATTCTCTCGAATCAACAGCATGGCTTGTTTTAGGAGCTGCTAAAATGATATTACACGTTTCATTCAGACACAAGCTGTTGAAATGTTCTCTATATTGTCCTATAATGTAAATTCCAGATAACGCAGTGCTATTTTGACAAGTGTATGTGATCATATAGCTGGCGAGATGCTCTCATTATCGCAGACTGCTGAAAACTCAACTACTGAAGCAATCAGTACTTTACAGGAAATGGCAGCTGTTACTTTGGCTGAGTGATTTTTACCCATCTGCCAGCGGCTACAGGAGGAAACGGCTGCTTTGATCCCTCCATGTTAGTTGCTAACATTAAATTTGTGCACAGATACTTCGACTTTGCATCAAAAATAATTTCAGATTTTGCCTGGTAGATAATAAAACATGCATGAAATGTACAAATCTATTTCTACACTAATCTTTGCTTAGAAATGTCAGCGTGCAGCATTGGTTCTGGGTTTTGACTGTGAAATCATTAACAAACTGAACCAGCTGAGGAAATCCTTGCGCTCGTATGTCTGCGGACACCGAATTTATCCATTAAATTAGAGAAAGGCTGACATAACCACAGAGGCAATTGTAGTAAATTGTGTTAACAGCAGAGCTGAATGTGATTTGAGTGTATGATCTAGTCTTCAGTTCACTTTAATAGGCCTCCTGTGGTTCAGATGAAAAGGGAAACGTGGGTGTGGCCTATTTCTGATAGTTTGATTGACAGGCAAAAGAAAACGAACAGCAGGGTTCTCCAGTCAAAGGAGACAATTTGGAACGTGAAATGGCACTAAATCCTAAACCAAAAATACAATTAATGCCATGTCATCTGAAAAAAAATATTGACGGAAATAATTATCTCATGTGTTTTTTTATTTAGTTTTAACATGCATAATTTTTCCCGTTAAAAAATTCTCCTTATGTTGCGATTCGACTTGTTTCTATTGGCATTGTGTTTGTTGTGTTGTGTAAATTGTATTGTGTTGCGATATGTTTTCATTGTGCCGTCACTTGTTCACATTGAGTTGCAACTTGTTTCTGCTGTACTGTGGCTTGTTTACATGTTGTTGTGTTAATATTCTTTGTGTTGTGCTAATATTGTTGTGTAGTGGCTTGTTTGCATTGTGGCTTGTTTCTATTGTGTTGTGCTAATTTCATTGTGTTTTGCTAGTTGTGTTGTGTGTTGCATTTTATTTCCGTTGTATTGTGCCATTTTGATTGTGTTGTGCTAATTTTGTTTCCATTTTGTCGCAACATTTTTTCTTTGTTGCAGTTTATTTCTACCGGGCCACAGTACTAAAGAACCTTTCAGTGAAAAGTTCTTCAAAGAAACATTGTGTCCTTTTTGTGTGTGACGTTTTAAAAATAGAACCCTCCCCCCAAACATTAAAGAATCTTTTGAAAATATTCTATGCATTTTAGAAGTTCTTCATGGATTTATTAATCCCAGTAAAGGACCTTTATTAAGATTTTCCCCCTGTTCTTTACATTTGTGTTTCTCTTCTTAGATATTCTGTTTTGTATTTCATTGGCGTAAAAACATGAAAAGAGCTAAAAAGTGACCATTTTCTTTTTAAAATGAGCCGTTGTGCAAAGCCAAGTGTTTTCCAAACTCTGTCAAAGTGCTGCCTCTAACTCTCTGTAAGTTTAGCATATTAATGGCGATTGCCTAAAGGGTTAACGTGGATGAAATGCAAACTGTTACGTGTTTAAATAGACGCCCACCTACGGAGCCCAGCCATCTCTCTGCTAGTTCATATCAGAGTCAGCGGAAAACACAGAGCAACATACAGCTCACCCGACAGGGGGTAAATTAGACCTCCGAGATGAATTATCAAACAATTACACAGTCGAGACTGAGCCAAAAAAGATGGGGTGAAAACATTCTGCCGTTCATTAGAAAGGAGGCCCATAACCGACTTCGCGATTCTTTCTTCGCCTGTCTTTGAAAACCAGAATTACAGAAAACTTTTCAATTAAAGTTGAACTTCTGCCAGATTGGAGCTCATATTCAAAAGGGTTCAATCGGCTTTTTGATACCATACGGAGGTGGCCCTTAAGTCATCAGTGCGTACAATGCTGGGAGCGGCCATTGACTTTATAATTCTCAGCTATTTGTTGCCATCTGCCTCCGTAACTGAATTCACCCTTCCTTCCACAGTCGCTTACGCTCTCCTTCCTGGTCGTATTTATTTTCTTTTCAATTAAAGAGTCTGAATGTGCGACGCTAAAATTGCCAGCCCTTAATTAGCTCTTTTCGTGAAGAAGAGAGTCCGTGAATGCAATTGTTACTTTCCCAATCTTGGCAGCCGTTTCATTTTGATAAAGCAGGATCCCATTTCAGGGCGAAGGCTGAATGAGGACCGCCTCCATTTACACTTTTTTCGCCTTGATAAATGTGCTTTTTTTCCTCCCGCTTCCTTTCACCAGTGATGGAATGATATTATCGATGTGTTTGAAGCCTCACGTTTCATGTGCTCTGCTGAATTGTGGGTTTGCTCTTCTGCGTAAAATTCATGTGAGAAAGAGAGGGTGAATAACTTTTAATGGTGTACTTAAAGTTAGGTTTTGAAACATTGGTTGCTTTACGACTTTACATCAGGTCTTATATTAAGCAAGTTGACTGTAATTTTCGAGCGTTTATTGAATATATTGCTTAATTTGACCATGCTTTCAGATCCATTTTTGACTGCTTGTACACTAGTGGCATCACTCATGAAGTGTTTAATGGACATGAATGAGTAAGATGCATTTTGAGAGCTTGCAAAGAACCACTTTTCAAATCAAGCCGGAACAAACAGAATTGGATCGCAGAAATTCCTACTGGTCAGAGAGTGTACATTAAAAACTGTTTCAGATTTATTTTAAAATGATATGTTGCCAGATAATTAGTGTTGCTATGGTATTTTGATTGTTTTAATGTGTTGCCATGTTGTTGCTTGTGTATTTCTTTGTCATTGCTAGGATATTAGTGTTGCTATGGTATTTTGAGTGTTGTAATGTGTTGCCATGTTGTTGCTTGCGTGTTCTTTGTTGTTGCTAAGGGATTAGTGTTGCTATGGTATTTTGAGTGTTTTAATGTGTTGCCATGTTGTGGCTTGAGTGTTGTAATGTGTTCAACCCAGCCTATTTGGAAATACGTGCCTCTACATAGATTTCTGTAACCCCGTAATTATGTACCTTACTGCACGTTACGCCACAGTTTCAAAATGAAAATGTTCAGAAAGTGGCGCTAAAACACACGTTTAATACGTAACCGTGGCACTTTGTATTAGGTTGACCGGTACGTATTGTAGTGTTTTTATAATGCTGCTTGAGGTAGGTTGGGCAGCTGTTCAGAATTCAAATATTCAGTGACTGTCGCTAAACATTAATGCTGTATCATGTTGGAAATATCCCCTACACCAAATCCAAACCTAAACCTACCCGATAGTTTTAACAAATGCAAAAGTGATGCAAAAATGTATTTTGCTGATGCAACCATGCTATTTAAACTTCCTTCCGCTGATTTGAGCTGTTTCGTCAAACCGTTTTACACGGGATTTGAACCAGTCATAATGTAAATAGAAATCATACTTTTGTGTGAAAAGGAATAAAAGTTTTACTACCTCTAGTGTTCATTTCAACTGGAAAGGGCAGAGATTCGTATATATAGGTATGTTCATGTTTATAGGCACGTATTTCCAATGAGCCTAGGTTGCATGTGTTGCTATGTGGTTGCTTGGGTTTTATAGTAGGTTGCCATGGGATTATTGTTGCTATGATTTTTTTTTTTTTAAATGATTGTTTTAACGCATTGGTTTGTTGTTGCTTGGGTGTTCTTGGAGGCTGCAGGGGAATTTAGGCTGCTAACACCATGTCCTTGTCTCGAAAAGATTTCAGCGACAAGCAGTTTATATGTCCACATTGCAACACGACACTGCGACGCGACAGAATCAATCAAATATCACAGCCAATCAGAAGCATGTGTGCCAGTATGGCTATAAGGTCACCTAATGTAATATTTAAACTCATATTGGACATGGTCATCACCAGAGATTATCCACTGTCATATAGTTTGTATGTTGTTGTTCCAATCACAATGTTGCAGAAATAAAAACAGTTTCTAATTTCACATGTTGCCGTCGTGGCTAGACAGAACCTCTGATCAACATTGAAAAGATACCTTTATCGAATATTGCGTGTAGTTAGGACATGGTGTAAGGCATTTTGTAAGGCATGTACTGTATGCTGCTGCTTGGGTGTTTTGGGACGTTGTCAGGGCATTGTTCAGTGGTTTCAAATGAGTTCTTAATGCTCCTCAGTACGTTGCTAAGTGGTTGCTGCAAGTGTATTTATAACATTATGCTGTTGATTGGTTGCTATGGTGTTGCTAAGGGATACCTTGTACTGTATGTTTTTAGCACGCTGCTATGCAGTTGCTAGGGTGTTTTGGGTGTTTGGTAGCCTTTTGCAGGGAGCCGCAGATTTTAGCACTCCGTCTGATCGTCTTTGAAGTGTGGCCTAGGCCTTCATCCTTTGGCTGTCTAATCTCTATAATCGTTTATTAATGCCTTGTCTCTGTGTGGCGGCCGTATGTCAGGCCATGAGCAGAATAAGGGACATTAGCTCCACCTGAATGAGAAAGCAGGGACTCCCGCTGGGACATTGACTGGGGCACAAACACCCTTTTAATAGACTTACACCTCATTTTGCCCCTAAAGCCGGCTGAAGGGTCCCAGGGGGGCAGAAGGATGGAGCATACGGATGGAGGGGAGGTGGAGGTCAGCTTCTTTTTACCTCCTGAAAACCAGCTGCAGAGGAAAACAGGCATTTGATTAGCCAGCCTTTCTCGTCCAGAAGGGGACCGTCCAGGACAATGCGGCGTTTTCCCTTTCAGAGACAACAGGGCCTTTATGTCGGAGCTGTCTCTGGCAGTGTGTCAAGGAAAAATACACTCTGTTCATTCAAAGAGTCAGGTCTCCGCTGACCCGACCAAACGCTCTACTTATCCGAGAAACTATCGATCCGGTAATTAGAATGAAGGCAGATTAATAATGCATAGCTGGACATCACTTTCACAAGTTTATAATGATCTATCTGAGAGCAGAGGAGACGAGGAACATAGAGGATATTGATATGAGCATCAATCAGAATTAGTAGGCTTAGAAAACGGTGAATGAGGTCTCTTTACTATCTCAATAGTTCCTCGACAGCAGTGAGATTAAATAAAGAATAAAAGGAGATTTTTGTATGAATTTAGATTAAAAAAATAAAATAAATCAACTGTAATCTTAAGTTTTCTCTAGAGTTTCAGGATATTTCAAGAAGGTCTCAAACTGTGCTCAGATTTCTGCAATCATGGAATCTCTGATCTCAGTATAAATGGTGTCAACAAATGCAAAACTGATATAAAAATGCATTTGTTGATGCAACCATGAATAAAAGGTGTAGGAATTTGACTGCCTCTAGTTTTTATTTCTTTTGGAAACTGCGCTGATATGTACTTGTTGGTACAGATTTCGTGTCTTGCTACACAGTGCACCAAGGTTTGTTTATGCCATGAGACCAGGAAGCATTTTGTAGCTTTATATTATATATATTATTTTATATGTATTATAATTCATTAAATTGCTTTATATTTAATAATAATAATAAAGATTTTTAAATATTGTAAAATAGTGTTAAAATTATTCTGTGTTCTGATAGTTAGATATAACTTTTTTTTCTTTTGATTTTCTGATTAAATATGATTTTAGTTTTGTGACAGAATTCCCAGATTTTGTTCTTAGCTTTATACACGTATCATATATTTTTGTGAGTTTGAAGCAATTATTATTAACTGATATTAAATTAATGCTTAATTGAAAGTCACGAGCATTGAATGAGCAAAACTTTAGTGATTATATTTTTTTTTTGTTCTGTTTTATAGAAGTTGCTTTTTTAGAGCTCATGTTTTATTGATGGATCAACTTCATCTCAAATTGTTTTCCTACAATTCTTCGGTTTTATAACATTTGACTGGTCTCTTGATATTAAAAGTCTAAACTTGCTCTTCATTTGGTTGCTTTCTATGAGTAACAGCTGTACCTATTTTAAAGAAATCTTATATTGTTCCTCCATATTCTGGTGGCTATTCTAATTCTGTGTTTTCCCTCTCCTCTCCAGTTCACTTGCCTGCCGTTGAGGCTTAATTATATCTAAAGAGCTAGTGTGCATCGCCGTGTTTCTTGGATGACATGGGCCCTGGTACTGCAGGGCCCCTTGGGTCCCCATCTTTGCATTTTAAGCAGAAATCTGTGCAGACAGACCCTGAACTCCCGGAGTTAAACTCCCGTTTAGGTTAAGTGGTCCCCAGGCTCATGACACATATCTCTGCCCAGACATGACAGCTGGGGACCCCACTGTTGCTATGGAAATCATTGACATTCGCCAACTACATTCCCCCCAAAACAAACACACACACACACACACTTCAGACTGATAATGCGCCTTCCTGCTCATGTAACAATAGCGCACGAGGGTCCATGGGCTGTTTTACTGCTAACAGGTCTGCTTTTTACTGCGGGTCTGGAGTGATTCATAAGGTTTTACTGCTAAAAGAAGAGCGTTTGGATCTTCAGCGCTGCTGTGCCATAGTAGAGTCTTTCTTTGCCTGATACTCTTCATAATAAACCTAAAGGGGTTAGTTTCAGTTAGTTTAATTCCTCCCCCACCCAAAATCCCCCCCATGACAGCTGGACTAGTAATGATGAACTAAACCTATTTTTTTAAGAAATAAAATGTTCCATAAACAACATTATGAGAACAGAAAAAAAAGAAAACTCAAAACAAAGGTTGTATTAACACTGCTGGAAGAACTTCGAGAGAAACTTCTTACTTCCCAAAATGTCCCTCGTAGCTTTCTACGGTATTAATTTAGAAAACACAGCAGAAGTTGTGTGAACTACTGTTATGACACTTAGCCTACAAATTCAAAGTAAATGTTTTAATGTTTATGAACAGACACTTTTGGGGTTTTGTTCTCAAACCTCAAGACCAAAGTAAAGCTCAGAAGAAGGGCAGTGTGACACTTTTCTTGGCCAGGAGCATCAGACATGCGGCACGGACAGCAGGTGTTTGACCTCTGCGATTGGCCAGACACTCTGTCCGTCTGAGGCCTTGGAAAAACAACACACCGTCACACAGTCAGAGATTAAAAGCAGTGAAGTGCATTCGGATAGTCATGTGAGTCCACCTTCCTCCCTCGAGTCCCCACCAGCAGGTTCACATTAGCGGAAATTTGTTCCACAATATTGGCGCCTCCTGTTTCTCTCCGAGGCTGGGAGCCCGCGCAGAAGGTGGAGGCAGAGATTTGGGTGATGGCCAAACGTTTCACTGCCGTTTCTTGTTTTTCGCAGCGTGTGTCGGTGACGGGTTCCCCGCTGCTCCTCTTCTCTCCGTTCAGACTCCCCGCATATCGGAACAAATGCCGGACGGAAGAAAATAAACTTATCTCATTCAGATGACAACACGTTCCCCTAGGTTCTGATACGGCGCCAGTTTGAGAGCAGCAGCCGGGGTCAATTGCTCATTTCTCGCGCAGGGAGGGCGTCTATGGCGCTTCCCTGTGTGCGGCTGAACGGAGTGGAGCAAATCTCTGCTGTTTGCCGACTGTGGAAATCTCCATCATCTATTCTGTAGCTCTGCCGCCATGTGAGATAGCAAAACAAACTATTATAAAGTGCTGTATTAGATTTCCTCACAAATGGTGCACATTGAATGGTAGTTTGTTGACCATATAGGCTGCAGAAAAAAAGAAAAAAATATGTCCACGACTGACTTTATCTCGATTCTGTCTTGTTTCCCCAATAGAAAAGGAAGGAAAACTGTGTTAATTGAAAAAGATGGGTCCCGCTTTATACTAGGTGTGTTTTTACATTGTAATTATTTTTAAAATACCTATAATGTAGTTACATCTGTAATTAATTTATGCAAATGTATAATTACACTGTTGACCCATCCCTTACAGCTTAACCCACCCTTAAACCTATCCATACCTTCAGACCTGTGCCTGAAGTTAACTTAACCATATCCCACCTTCACAGCAGCAAGTGTTTTGCAATACGCAGTAAGTACATTGTCCTTTTTTTTTTCTATGAAAGTATATAGGCAACTTAATATAAAGTGAGACCAAAAACTGTTTCACTTAGCAATTAACAAATAATAAGTTTAAGCAATTTTAACCAAGTATGGGGTCAGTGAAATTATTGTAATATTTTTAACGCTGCATTTATTTAATCAACAACACAGTAAAAAGGATAGAAAATTATTGTAATTCAAAATAAAGGTTTTCTATTTTAATATATTTTAAAATGTAATTTATTCATGTTGGGCAAAGTTGAATTTCATTAAGGCAGTATTCAGT
>JAUMHG010000054.1:17325320-17354478 GCA_032359395.1 Enteromius anoplus
TTATTCATGTTGGGCAAAGTTGAATTTCATTAAGGCAGTATTCAGTGTCATAAAAAAAAAAAAAAAAAAAAAAAAAAAAAATATATATATATATATATATATACACATATATATATATATATATATATATACATATATATATACAGTGTGTGTGTGTAGAATCAAAGTTCACTTTAAAATTTATTGTTTGTATTTATTTGAATTAAAATCCAAATCTTTTTGTTTTCTTTTTTTGGCCCTAAAACAGCTTTTGTGATGCTGTGATTTAACTCTGAGATGGTTGATTTTATTCAAAAATGTAGAAAAAATATTCCAGAATCAAGGGTGCTAAAATTGTGGATTGTCTCTATTGTGATTAATATTGTAGGTCTACATTTTAGAATTTAAGAATAGTGTCATTAACTAATCTTTCAGGAGCATTAATCTCAAATCTCTTTCTCTCTTTTGTTGAAGTCAGATATGATATGTAATCAGAAATGATTATCAAGCTAAAGACCTACAGTAGTGGCCACATGAAGCTCAATTTTGACCCTAAATAGCCTGTAGACCGACTCCATTGTCTCTTTCTCCCATTCTTTTTCAAATTATTCCCGTAATAGACCAATCTGATCACACAGGGCCTATTAACTAACTGCTTTCTGCCCAAAGCAAATGAGGGTGAATAGACAAGTTCAAGTCAACTAAAAAAGCAAGAGGACCTGATGGAAAACAAAAGGGACTTCATTAAATCTCAGTTAATTGTCCCATGGGCCTCCGCTGAATCTTTAACTGCAGGATCACAGTCTCATCTCTTTCTTTAAAGCAGTAGGACTAGTTCATCAATGAAACTTTATTTACTAGCCCTGTGTGACTGACTTTCTCTGCTGGAACACATAAACATAAACCAAAATGTAGCTTCATCTCGTTGTCAAAACTCTTCCAATTTGGTAAATATGGGTCATTTAAATGAATGAATGTAGCATGTCTTGATTGTGATCAAGAAATCATTGTGCCTTGAGGTGTGTTTAAAAGTCTGGATGTAATAGACTAAACATCTTCCGCCTCCAGTGACCCTCACAATATCTCAGAGTCCTGGGATTTTTTTTTTAATCAATTATCGCTTTCTGGACTTATGAGGACAAAGCCTATCAGAACCCCTTAGAACCTAATCAGGATTGTAAGAGGTTTGTTAATTAAAGGCGTGTTTCTTCATTACGGCATTAGATACAGCGGGTCGTGATTGTACATTTGTTTCACTCTCTGAAATCCATTGGGAAATTTTGGAATGAGTCCGCCCAGTCTGAGACGATTAAATCTTTATATGCATGATAAAGTGTATTTTTTGTTTGTTTTGTTATTTGAAGAATACAGCATGTCTTTGTTGTTTTTATGATAATAATTTCATAAACAGTTGTTTTGACATATTTAGCAACAACTTGCTGGACAAATTCCTAAACTAACTTGAGTATTGAACTTCTTGGTGTGTCTTGTCCTGCACAGTTAATGAATCATCTCTAATGAAATCATCTCTGTTCCTTTTAGAGTTTTCTGATTCAAGAATTTTTACTAAAAGTAAATTCCCATTAAATGTTACTGAAACCATATCTACACCCCAGTGTTGTAAGATCATTGAAATACTTTGATTTTGTTTTCAATTAGTTTTTTTTTTTCTGTTTCTGTTTCTGTTTTCATTATAAAGTATTAGAATGTTTGTTATGTTTTTTTTTTGTATTTTTTGCCTTTAAATTTTTATCTTGTAAAACTGAAATTTTAATGTCTTAATGTTTAAAGTTTTTAGTTATTTTACTTTTTTTTTCAAAAAGCAACACTTAATGTAATTTTGCTGCTCAAGCAATTGTATAAATATATTATATATGTACTATATATGTATACATGTAATTTTTTATTTTTTTTTGGCAGTAGAGACCAGAATATCAAAATTGTTTCCTCACATATGTCTGAAGACAATAGTCCACCCCAAAATGATCATTTTGTCATTATTTTTCTTCTTTTTTGTGACTTGAAAACCCAAAAATGTGTTGGAAATGAGATCAACGATGCTAAAAGCACATTTGAGCCTTTCAGGAAAGAAAGAAAATCGAATAAGTTTGAAGCAACACGAGGGTGAGTATACGTGGGTGAACTTCTGCTTTACTACCGATCTAAGCTAAAGTCCTGGTAGTTTATGCATCCCTAATATGACTCGTTGCTGAGCTGTAGAACTTGTGTAGTTAAGAATTCTCCACCTGAAACGCAGGATTGATCCATCTGTCAGCAGGCACTTATTTCTTTCTGCTGTGCACACAAATTGTTAATGGTCGTCCACTCTGAACGTCAGAGAAAATGGCACATCCCTGACTTCTGCTCTCCGTCTTCCTTCTCCTTCCTCTCTGGGTTAACAGGGTTTAATTTAAATCCAAAAGGCCTGACAGCACACTTTCTGATGCTTTGGCCGGAATGTTCTGCATGACTGTTCGGATCAAAGCTGGAGCATCTCTGTTATTGAGCTGTTGTAACCTCTGTCCGTGCTGATTAACAGCAGCGAGGGCCCTGCATAATCAGGAGCAGCATCAGGCACAGTCACACGCGCTGATCATCAATATGGAGAAAGTGCAGCGCGGTGCAGAAAACGCCTGACAATGAGCGTAAATCATAGTCACGGGGCGTTCTGAGGCATGCAAATGATTCGGGAAATGACCCAAAAGATTCATTCAGACTGTTCATATTTGACACAATCCACTCTATGCCTATACGTAGAATAACACAATAGTGATTTCATATCTGTCCACAACAGAGAAATATTCTATCCCACAATGCAGTGCGTTTAACTGAGGTCATGTGATGACAGTCTTGCATACTTTTTTTTGTTGTATTTGGAATAATGCTGTTTGTGTGAGAAATATTAAATTACTGAGTTTTACTTTGATTTGTTTCTTAGTGTAAGTATCTAAATAGCTTCACATTTATTTGGGAAGCAACAAAAGATCAGTGTTATTTTATTATAATGTTTAATAATATTTTGAGTTTTCTTTATTTTTCATTTTAATTTTACTCGGTTTCTAGTAACATGTAGATTTGTTTTTTTATTATTTATCAATTAATACTTTATACATTAAAATAATAATAATCTATTTTAGAAATCATATTAGTATTGTGTTACTTTATTTATTTCAAAATTGTATAATTGTTTTTATTGGGTTTCAATATATTTATTTACGTTTATAATTTAAATTAACGTATTTAATTTAATATTTCATTAGCAACATGAACCATTTTTATATACATACATACATGTATACATGTATATAATTTTAAAATTATATAAAATTAATATAATAAATATAAATATATATATTAATTTTTTTAAAGAAATTAAGATATGTTTTAAACAAATTTTTATTATACTTTAAAATGTATATACTCTAAACAAGTATAGAAATAAAACTAATAAAAAATAAATGCAGTTAGGCAAAATATACTTTTAGTATGCTGAAAAATATATTTCTATAAAGTTTATATATATAGAAAAGTTTGAGCTTTTTGTGCCCTCTATACAAAAAGCAAGTGTGTGCATTTATTTTCTTTTGGTCAAACACAAAATTATTTCCATGCAAATGTGATAATACCTTAAGATAACCAAGACTTGTCCAAGCAAAGTGAAAGTGAAAACAGCACCAGAGCAGGATAAATGTTTTGTTTTAAGGATGCCATTAGCAAACTGCTGCAAGCTGCATCTGTCTCAGTTTCAGCTCTCATGTTCCTATAATGCAGCATGAAAATGCTCTTTGTATTGTATACTGTAACTCTCTGGCTTAACACAATCTATTCAAGATTAACAAGAGCAGAAAATTGAACTATAACAATAACTGGCATTTTAATTCAGTGGTGGATCAGGTCTGAGCTGTAAAGCATTAGAGCACATTGATATTGTCCACACAGACTAATGACGGTCCGGCTGGTGTGTGTGTGCAGGGCTTGATATAGGAGGTTAGAAAGGTTGTGTGAGGAGTGTGTGAGTTTAGGTCTGAATCCCACCAGCTGTGTTTATGACTCTGCTGCACCTGTGGAGGTCAAACACACACAGATCACTCTGGCTTAAGCAGAAGCCATGCTCTGGTTTTCTGTTGCCTCTGCAATTTTTTGTGCACTGGATGTACATTTCACCCTCACCCTTTAGAGCGCATGCACCACATGCATGTTGTTGCTCCATTATTATGTGTGAATAGTTTACAACATCCAGGGTGTTAATGTAAGACATTCTGAATGTATCGTATGAGAGAAGGCTGGGGTTAGTTGTCACTTGAGGGAGTTGTCTCAAGCTTTGAATGCAAGGTAACCCAATTTCTTTCCAGCAGTAGTTTTTTTTTCAAGCATATTTTTGTGTGTGTGCATTCTGGCCTTTAAAGTAAAATTCCAGTATCATCATTTTGGAGTGAACAAGATAAAGTCAACTATATGTCAACTATAAAATCAACTAAAATTAGACTTCAGTAGTGGATCAGATCTGAGCTGTAAAGCATTTGATCACAATTTATGTTGACCAAAACAAGGCTTTGATATTTTTGTGTTTCATGAATGTAGTGCTTCATGATTGGTTTCGCATTAAATATAGCTTAAAAGTGTATTAAAAGCTATTTTGATGGCAAAATATATTGGTGTTAAATGTGTTAGAAAAGGAATACATTCAGATTTCCATATTCTATATTTGGTTTATGTAGGCTTTTAAGGCTGATAAAATGTAGATTTTCTGTATAACTGAAAGACCTTATATAATTGCAACATTTACTGCGTATTGCTGTAAGAACGATTGTTAAATTATTGGGTATAATTGTCTTTATTTATTGGAATGTTACTGTTATAATTTCAATTTCTATTATCTGGATTTGCCATGAAAATAGATTTTCTGAGTAAAATAAATATATAATATAATCTATAGCCATGTAGATGTTGATCAGTCAGCTCTATTCAGGACAAAGCTCCCCCAGCACCTGGGAGCAGCTATTTTCAACATAGTTTGCTAATTCATTATTAAAACATTGACACTTTACTCAGGATTAACCCGAGGAGTGTAATTGAATGTTAAAGCCCCTGGTTCAGCGTTTCATGTGATCAGAAGAGATGGACCAAGACAGAAGGATGTCAAATTGAATCCTCCTCTCTCTCAGTGCGCTGCTAATTGTGCCGTTTACCTCAGTGAAAGCCACTGACTGCGGCCGCTTAGACAGGCTAACGATGATTCACGGTGTCAAACCTCCCTTGATAATTAAAAGGAAAAAAAAAATACCTTAGTGTGATATACCAACCACCACTGACAGACTAACACATTCAAAACACACTGAGCGCTTTCTCAGTGTGACTGTAGTCTAATCACATTTGTTTTGCAAAGTTTGCATGGAAACACACGTTACAGTGTATCAATCAAAAGTCACTACAACAATGCTGTTGCTAGTTGTTCTGTGTGGTTGCCAGGTTGTTGCTATGTAGCTGGTAGTGTGTTCCGGTTGGTTGTCAGGGTGATACAGTAGGTGTAAGGTGTGGTTGTCAGGGAGTTGCTAGGTTGTTCTGGGTGGGTTTTGGAGTGTTACTATGTACTTGTAGGGAATTCTAGGTGGTTGTCAGAGTGTTAAAATGTTACTATGATCACAGCTAACACGAAACATTCTCGTAACGTTGGCTAACGTTCTCTAAAGGTTCTCTCAAAGTTATCCAAAACCGTTCTTGCATAACGTTAATGGAACACTTCCTTAATGTTACCTGCAATTGACAAACGTTTTAAAAGCATTAGCATAAAAACATTATTATTGTGTTTTTAGTGGAACATTTAAAAACATAAGCATTAGAAACATTACCATTAAGTTGTTAGTGGAATGTTGTAAATATGTTTTGAATAGTAAAGTTCTTATAACCAAGCAAGAACCTTAGTACAACGTCTAAAAAACTGGAATGTCCTAAAAGCGTTCAAACATAACGTTTTTATAACTTAATGGGAACGTTAGGAAAACGTTCTTAGAACATTAAAATAATAGGGAATGGAACATTTCGATAACATTTTAAATAACTACATAAATTAATATGACAAGAGACTAAAAGGTTCTAAAAACTTTTTGAATAACGTTCTAATAGACAAAAAGTTTATTTAATATATTTATTATATATATATATATAAATGTGGACAAGATGCTTTCTTACTAAGAACAGTCTGTTCCTTCTGCAGAACTACCTCTCTCTCACTCTTTCTTTCTTTCTTTCTCTCTCTCACACACACAGACATTCTGCTTTGCTATTCTGCTCCAGCCACTCTCATTCTGAGATATCAGGCCTCATTATTGTCATCACATGCCACATTTGTACTCTGTTAGGGAGCAAATGGTGATAAAATGGAGCGTGCCCTCTCTCTTAGGTGCACTTAGACAAACTGGACTGTCTCTGAATACACACACACACACTGCACTCTGTCTCCAGCTCTCGTTTCTACTGCTCTACTGCAGCAGAGAGAGAAACAAACTTCTTACAATCTTCATAATTTTTTCTCTTTAGATTAATATGCACTAATGAACTGAGCACAATATTTACTAAAAAATAAGTTTTGATTGCATGTTAACTTTGAGAAGCATTAACACTGACAGTATTTCAAATGACAAGATTTCTTTTTGAATTTGAGTTTAATCAGTGATGTGAGGAAACACACAAGGCTATCTGTTGCCTCTCTGTCATATTTGTTGACTAAATAAAATTCAATAATATAGAATTTGATATCAGAGTGAAGATCAGTGTAGAGTGTCTAGACCTTCATGATTGTGTGTCGAAGTTAGTACATCTCAAATAATATCAGAGAAATTGACATTTAATGACATGACTTAATTCATGCTGCTCTTTGTTGAAAAAAAATGACCAAAACTTTGCAGATGCATTTTTAAGTTAGATCTTTAGCATCCTCCTTTTTTCATTATTTAATTACATCCTCATTTGCTTAATTACATATAATATCTGAGAAACCGATATTGATTCACATTCTCTACCGTCATAAAATCTCCCCCAAAACAATATTCAATCAAGTATTGCATTTAGTTGCAAAGTTAAACTTCACAAACAAGTTACAAACAAAAGTTACTTCTTGTTGAATTTCATTAGTAATGACTATCAAATCCTAAAAATTGTGACCAAAACATAACTTTGCAAATGCAATTAAAGTCAGTTTCTGAACATTCTCACTTTCCCGTTAGAATTCACCTGCACCAGAAACTTGAAAGTGATTTTGACGAAGCATCACCGTCTCTAGCAGCAGGTTGGAAGTTGGTACGCAAACCTCTTGAGAAAGTGTTGCATCATGCTATCAGTCGAGCTCTAGCAGCCATGGCGATGTTTAGCATATGTGTGCGTAATGATTTGAGCAGCACCTCACTAGCGCAGGCGTGTGTTTAAGGCGCTGAAGAAGCGTCTGCGTCTGACCCGTGTGCTGCCGAGGTCTTCTCTCTCTGTCATGCTTTATTCCTCTGGGGGTTCACATGACAAACTACAGAAAGTTGTTTTGTCACGCTGTACCTTTATACGCTGAGGTTTTTTTTTTTTTCCATCGTCAGTCGCTGTCTGCGCTGTCAACCCACAGTCTGCACCTGCTCTCACATTCCTAATTAGACTAGTTTAATTAATTATATTCAGCAGCAGAGCAACCTATAAGCGCTCTCTCGTTGCCTTCCTCTGCTCAGAGGCTTTGCAGATTGTAACAGTTAAAGTAGGCCTACTGTAGGGAATACTAGTGTTTAAATACTCTTTCCATGCTAGAACACGAAGTTGACAACATTAAGGTTGTGGGTTTGATTATAATGGTAAAGCATATATTATGAATGCACTGTAAATCATTTTGCGTGTCTGCCAAATGCATCTTACTCTTCCTGGTTATATGAAGTAAAATGGCACTTTTCAGCAGTCTTTTATTTTATTTTATTTTTTTCAGTCTTATTTTTAGTTAAGTAGATATTTGAAAAAGAAAATTGGTAAGCAATTCTGTCACACCGGGCTCATACTAACTTAAATAACTATAAAGGATTTTTAATGCTCACCAATGCTGCGTTTATTTTTTATTTTTTTAATGACAGTAAAATCAGCTACATTGATAAATATTATGACAATTAAAAAAACCTCTTTCTATTGTAAAAATATAATTTATTTCTGTGATGCAATGCTGCATTTTTAGCATCACGTGATATTAACATCTTTACTGACACATACAATAAAATTGTATGATCAGACTTAATTTTATCCATTAGGAATTGATTGCGTTTTGAAAAGTGGTTGTTAGATGGAAAATGGACTTAAATAGGAGGATGCTTAAATAATATTCAAGTAGCTATTAATTTAAATTATTCCATCATCTAATTTCAGAGGCAAAGTAAGTTATTATATTTAATATTGTGAACTGAAACATGAGTGATGTGCACTGATGAATCATTCACATCAAGCAACCAGGAATGCATATTAATAAGTTAAATGGGGTCTTTTTCATTTTATGTTGACTTTTTTTAGGGTATGGCTATGCTTAATACTTAAAAGTGTGTTATATTTAACATATTCAACATGTTCTGTGCATTTTGTGCACTAGGTTAGTTATGTTTACTCTAAATGCAAATCACGTGGATATTTTTATGCCAGATATTAAACAAACAGAATATCCCACACTCTGATAGCCTCCTAGATGACGTTGTTCGGTGTAAAATGAACCTGTAAAATGTTCTTTCTCTAAGCGATAGAACCTATAAAGAGGTGGAGGCGTCTGTAATCCGGTGTGCCTTCTCCACCCACCTGCTCCAGGTAAAGGACACCTGTCACACTCAGCTGCCTTCCAGCTGTCCGATCCCCCCTTCATCTGCAGGAGCAGAAAAAAAGAGCCATGAAATATTCACTGCCTGATCAGCTTCGGCACAATAGAGGAGAACTGACTTCAGGCAGCAGTGTTGGACAACAACCTATTGAGTTTCCTGCTCTCTGGCATCAGCCATATGGAGGACGGGAGCTCATGCTACACCGCCTGGGTTATCACACCCTGATCGTGACCCTGTCTGAGGTCATCTCACCCCAATGGAAGCCTGAAATTCTTAAAAAAGACATTTTAGAGTACTGTAGGTATTTCTACAACACTTAAAGCAATAGTCCACCCAAAAATGAAAATTAGCCTATTACTCACCCCCAAGCCATCCTAGATGTATATGACTTTCTTAAGCTCACCAGAGAATTGATGAACGAGAGTAGAGCAAGCCTAAACACCGATAACAAATTAAAAGTCAAAAACGAACAAAAAATGTCAGAGTACTTTACTATAAGAATGAGTGCAGCTTGCGTCATACATCAAGTCAGAGGTCAGCCAAGAAGCCCGAACTCGACTCTCTCGTGAACACAAAGTCAGTCACTAGAGTTATAATTTTAAAAAATAGAAAAAAATGTGTTACAAAACCTCACCAATCTGCTATTTTTCAGTAACCCCCCCGGAAGAGTATAGGTCAGTTTTACGACAGATTTATACGATTCATGGAGCTTTACAGTAATGGCCACTTTCAACCAGCATTACTGAGCTTGAAAGAGCCAGGATACATTCTGAAAAAAGTCTGATAGAAGAAAGTCAGCTATTTTAATGCATTGAATAGATCACCAAAAACCACTAAAAAAGCAAATAGCTGTAGGTTTGCAAGAAACAAATCTAACATTACACGATAAAACCATTGCTTCTGGCTAAAATATCCATGAAATTGCCAGTGGAAAATGTCTGAATAAGGAGATTAATCTGCACAGATCAAGCCAGTCCAAAACAGATGCAGGTGGATTTTGATGTGAGAGACAACAGGAGATGGACTTTTTCACTGCCAAAGTCGGGACATCCCTAGTTATTACAGTTAACTATGCAAAGTGATATGGAACTGTAATGCGGTCAAGAGAGCTGCCTGGAACTACGTTCGCCGTGCGTTTCCCTGAAAATAATTTTACACCTCCAAACGTTCGTCAGCCAATCAGATTCAAGCATTCAACGGCCCCGTAGTATAAATCATTATAACATGTATCCATTCATTTAGATTATTTCAAATGTAACCATGAATCTGCAAATATAATGCATTTTAACTTTGACTTCAGTTCGTTTTGAAAATATAAAATGCATTACAATTTAAATTATGAATTCCTATGTAATGCATTATGCATAAATGCTTCAAGTAAAGTGTTCGCAGTATTTCCAGCAGGAAGTCTTTATGGGTCTTAAAGTGACAGAGTTGGCGTTTGTCTGCGGGACGCCCCTGCTCTGCACGGTTTAATTAATAAAAGCAGTGCCAGGGGACTCCTGTAATACTGTCCGCTATGACAGGACGTGTCTCCGGTGCACTAAAGCATTAAATGACCAACCCCTGTCAGGCTAACTTCCACCGCAGTCCCCGGAGACCACTCGCTTTTTTGCCTTTTATTTTCTTCGGGTTCTCTCCTGGAAGAGGAGCCTTTGCTAGTTTAGTTCTCTCTTCCTTTTCACCCTTTTTCTTTCTTAAAGAGCGCAGCTCCTGATTCTCTGCTCAGGGTTTCTCTGTGTCTGATGGCTCTAGTTTATTTCTGCTGGATTAATTGGTCCCTGAATGAATTCGGTTGACAGGGTAATTCATCATGAGTTTACTCTGACAGAGAGGGGGAGGAGAGGAGAGATATACAGGAGAACTGAGAGGATGGAGGTTGATAATGTGACTCTTTCTCCTGCTGTTAAAGGAATAATTCACACAAAATTAACATTCGGTCATTATTTACTTACCTTCATAATGTTGTAAACTCTTTTTTTCTTTTTTTTCTTTTCGAATGATCAGAAAATGAATGATAAAAAACACTGTTGAGCTCCAGAAAAGTGTAAAAAGTAGCTGTCCCCCCCCCCCCCCATCATTCCTTCAAAAAGACTGAAATCTCATTTGCAATCATGGACAAATTGAAAAACAATGCCTTGATGCATTATGGCAGGTTTCACATCATTGACAGCAGATGTTTTAAGCAAACCCAATGTGTCCAAATACATTTGCCATATTGAGAATGATATTTGAGAACTACAGTGAAGTAATAGGTTTCGTCTTTGTAGGTTATGTCATAGGGTAAAAATATTCAAAATTAAAATGTTCTGAATATTGGTGGGCAATTTGGAAACTTTAAAGAAAGAATGTTTGTATATACAGTGTGTGTGTGTGTGTGTGTGTGTGTGTGTGTACCTTCAAACGTTTTTCTATATTGTGTATTTTTATTTCGTTTTTCTTAGTTCTGTTGTTGTTATTATTAAATAAATGTATAAACAGATAAACAAACTTCCCAATTTTATTTTGGATAGCAACCTTGAAAACAATTAAATTAATTTAGACAAATGTAGAAATTCTGCCAACTGAAACACATTTACAGCACAAATATTGCAATACAGATAATACGATTTTTAATTCATAATGTCTATTTGTCAGAAAATGTACATTTCCACAAGTTTTTTATTTATTTATTTATTTATTTGCACCAAATAGTGGAAGATAATATTGGCTCCTCAGTTTATTGCTAGCATATCATGAATCAGTATGCAATTACAAATATATCCAATGTAAATTTCGTAAAATCATAAATAGATGCTTCATTATTGCTTTTTTGTCCTTTTTAGAGTGACAGACGTGATGGATCACCATAAGAGTTTGCGCTCCGGAGAGATCCGCACGTGTTTGGACGATTAAGGCAGTGTGTGTTTTGACACTCAGGACCCCTGACTGCCTGTCATTCTGCCCGTGGTAATCACATACGTGCATAACATTAGCTTTTAATTGCATCATGTATCACACAATAGCCATTAGGGCTAATTATTGAGTGGTGAGGGAGAAGCGCTTGGCTCTGGATGGACCGGGCAGAGCTCTCACACTCTCCTTCTCGTTTGCTTTCACATCTGATGATTTCCCTGTTCACTTGCTCCGTTTTAAACACCTTTGCATGCATTGCTTTACAAGGTCTGATCACTGAATATTCACCCATTTTCTGCTGGAAGACCTTGCATCTCTTTAGTGAAAAATCATTTATAATGGTGGTGCATCTGTCAGGCTCCTGGGATGGCCTGTTCACACCCGGCGCCACGACTGGCCATGATGCTTCCTTAAGAGTCCCATTATTTATTGCCAAATCCAATTAGATTCTCAGTATTAAAGTGACAGCTTTGCTCTGTGGGGTTATGCCGAAGACATGAAACACGTCTGATTTTCTTTGTCTCCGTCTCGCAATGAAGTGATAACCAAATCTGCAATTATGTCGTAACGGTGGTTTATTTTGAAACAAGCTGTGGATAGATGTTGTTAGCTGGCGTTCGGTGTGCACTGGGTTGTGAAACTGCGACGCGTTTACGACCTGATGAGAAACTAATGCTGCTAAAATGACAATGTTTGAATCACGCAGGGCTTGTTAATTCATCAGAACAAGATTGCTTCATCCTGAGAAAAGTACAGACATTCATTATGATTTAGCATTTTGTAAACAATATGTTTGAGATAAATCAGATAATAAATCAAGATTAAATGTATCCTATTATTGGTGAGAGATTCTACAGTTATGGGAACTTTTCTAGTCTCTGGAATGATTGAAATTGTGTTTTTATTTTATGGGTTTTTATATTATGGTTTTATTATTGTAGCTTCAAACCGCTTCTTATTCTGTATTTATTATTTATGTATTTTTTTCCCATTTGTATTGAATGTTTACTAATTCAGAGATTATAAACAAACATTCAAATAAATATAAATGTGTCCTTTTCATCCTTCAGGGCTGATTTTAGAGATAATTTGGAATTAACCTTTACTATGCAAAAATAGAAATTTTGTGACAAATTAAAAATTTACAACACAAATGAGACAAAAAACAAACAAGAATTATGTTTAGAATAATGAACCTTTTTTTAAGGCTTTATATTTTTTATTACACTAAGTATTTCATTTCTGCCATGTATTTAAACGTTGAAGGTAAAATGAATGCAGCTTGATTTGTTTTTTGCGAAACCAGTGTCTGACAGTGTTGTGTTGTAACTCTACTGAGCATTAGCGGTCAAATGCTTGTAAGTAACTGACCACAGTGCTAACAGATCCGCTCATTAGCGGTCAGAGAATGGAGGCTGGTGTTAACGCAGCAGGTGCTCAGATCATTAAACCGAGTTTATAAACCCTGTAAGTTAATGATGACACATTTTATTTTAAAAATCTAGACTAGTTGTCAAAAGCTTTGCATGTTTCAAACAGTCTATAATATATGATGTTATGTGTGTGTGTGTGTGCAGCATTTCAAAAGCTTTAACAGTGGCAGGTGCTTTTTTTTTTTTGCTGTACTGATGAGAGCCAATCAGCTGGCGGCTCTCTCCCTCTGTCTGTTCTCTCTCCCCTCCCTGAATGCTGTCATCTGGCACGCTGAAGTAACGCTCCGTTTGATTGACAGCTGCATCCAGGTTCACAGTTTACTGGTTTCAGTGAAAGAGCCAGAAATGCCAATTTAGACAGGAGTGACAAAAAAGTTTCCATCTAAATGGAATAATTTTACCACAGGGAATTCTCCGCTCGGGGAGGGAAGAAGTCAACAGTGGGTTTTTTCTTCTCCTAACAAGGCCTGAATGACAAACATATACGACAGTTAGAGGCTGACGTGAGATGCTACACAAGGGAGAGGAGAGATAAACACCAGCTGAAGAGATGAAACTACACAGAAACTTCAGCTAAACCCCATGCACACATTTACCAGAGTAAACACAGTGTCCCACCAAATATCACAGTTAAAGCAGTTATTGCAGTCAAATATTGATAATTTAAAAAATAAAAAAAAACAGAAATGCCATATTAATTTATTATTAATATATATTTTATTTATTTTTTTATTATATTTAAAATAATGACAATAATTATAGTGTATTTTAACCAAAGCTGATTACCATTGTGATAATGAATATTAATTGACATAAATTGTGTACTGTATATATAATTTATATTATAATTTCATGGTAATTTGCTTTCAATACATAGCATAATTTACATATATTATAAAATGTATTTAATATGAATTATTTTAATTAAATATGATTTTAAAATAATATAAACAATAATTGTAATGTGATTTATATTTATATATATATGTATATGTCTGCGTGTGTGTCTGCCAAAACCTGCATTAAAATCAACATTGCACAATATTTCCCAGGTTAGAAGAAACAGTAAAATACCTCATATTTTCTTTGAGTAGCTTCACCATGCAAAAAATAAAAGGAGTTTAACAATCAGATTTTGTTCATAGACAAATAAAAAAATCTCTCCTAGGGCTAGTGATTTTGGTCGAGGAGAATGAACAGTCAATTTGATATTTTTCCTTTATTCATAATCAATAATAAAGCGCCAAACAATTCTCCATAAGCCTCCAGGATTAAGAGACGGGGAAAAACTCATTCCCAAAGAAATTCATTGCATCCTGTGTAAGAATTCCTGCATAGATGCCTCCCTCTCTTTGTGAGGTCTCTGCTAATTGAATTCATCCCCATTTCTCGAAAATATTATTTCAGCTTTTCAGAGCTTGGAGAGATTATACATTTTATATGCTCGGTGATCCAAATCGTAAAGAAAACATTCTCTGGCGCTCTTCCCAGCCACATTGTGATCTCTGGCGCCTTTAAATAAGTTCATCTATTTAGCTTGAAATTCCCTAATTACGTATTTGTGAATAAACAAAATAGAACTCAGTCCATTAAGAAACGAGGTGCTTCTAAAGCCTCAAGGGGATCCTTCTCACCAGAGCCTCAGAGAAGCTTCTGAAAGGTGGCTGTGAAAATTAATCTGCATTGTTTATCCTTTTGATCTTTTGTTAAAAAAATGTACAAAATTCTAACCTACCATTGAAGTAAAACAATTAAAATGGGGAGGAAAACTCATTGTGAAATTAATGTTTTTCTTAAATACATGTTGATCACAATTATTGGCACCCCTAGAATGTTTTAAGACTAAAATATCTGTGAAGCATATTCCCATTCATATTCACAGTTTTGAGCACTCCAGGATGATTATGAACATGAAAATATCCAGCCCTGGCTTCCTGTTTCACAGAAATATATATATAGGAGGGACAACAAAGGACAAAATCCATTATTTATCAACACAATGAGAAAAAACAAAGAATATATTTCTTACATGCTGCAAAAGATAATTGAGCTTCACCAATTAGTGAAGTGACTTTAAGAAAAGAGCTACAGCAGTTCCACAATCAGGGAAATAATTAAGAATTTCCAATCAACATACAGTGTTAGGAAACTGCCTTGAAGCGGATGTTTGTCTCTATCATCCTAATACATGGAGAAGAGTAGAGTTTGAGTGGATAAAGACTCTTCAACGACCACAGCTGGAGAATTGCAGAAAATAGTTGAGTCTCAGGGTCAGAAAACCTTTGAAAAAATAGTCAAACAGCTCCGACATCAGCACATGTTGTTCAGGAGGGTTTAAGAAGAATTCTCCTCACTCATCTCCAGCATGTTCAGTTGTCAGACAGGACTGGAACAACAAATAGGACTGGCTTCTATGATCAGATGAAAAAAAAATGAAAAAAAAGAAAAATCCTCCTCTGAGCTGAACCCTGAGTGAGGTGAACTAATGAGGAGAACCAACATGGAGCTGATAATCTAAAGGGTCTGGAGTGATTCTGGATGAAGGAGTGGTCTCTTTTCTCTTATCAGGTGTTCTCCAAACTCTTCAGGCATTTCAGGAGAAAACACAGAGCTGTTATCTTGGGAAAATGACGTAGCAATAATTGTGGCCAACATGTATCGGAGAAAAACATTTATTTCATCACAAGTTTTTCTCCCCATTTCAATTGTTTTACTTTAATGATGGATTTTTTTTTTTTTATTAAAGATCATTTTTAAAGCCACCTTTGTTCAGATTTACCAAGGGTGCCAATATTAGTGGAGGGCACTGGAGATAGATAGACTATTTAGATTTAGAATATGACTTAGAAGCGGTTTAATATGTATATATTAGAGTATTCGAGCTGTGTGTTTGTAAGTCATTTGTGTTCTCTACAGATGAAACCAGAGAGACAGGGCAGATTTGATCAGAATGTATTTACAGTACAGAAATGACATTTCACACAAAATAATTTTAAAAATAATTATTTCACAAAATAACATAAATAATGAACAAAACAAACATGTCAGTAGTCTTATAGTTTATGCATACAACGGCTTTTCTTTGCTCTGCATAGGATTTGTACATATATTGAAAATGTTTTCACTATAATACTGTTTGTACAATGCAACAGCAGACTGTAAATAAAAATATACATCAACAAAAAGTCTTTGGCAAATGTGATACAAGTACATTCTCTCAACTGTAAATTATTCGATGAAAACTAAACTTGTTTGTCAGTACATGAAGTTGAAGTGGAGCGTACAGTACATGAGAAATGATTCGCAGAATTGCACTTGTTGTAAAGCATCGAACAAAATTTCTTATTTTTGCGTTACTGAAACAGCTTGACATTTCCAAAGCAGAGTTCTGAAAAATAAATCATAAAGCCGATAACCAGTGACCAACCCATCTGTTGATTAATTGAACAGCTGCTAACTATTCTGTAAACACATTTGGAGGTTTAAGTGCTTCATCTGATCGGTAGTACATGTTTGTTTTCTCAAATGCTTCAAAAATTCAAAGCAAACCACTGCTTTGAGATTTCAATCCGACTGAAGAGTAAGTTCACTGTTTATTCACTCAAGACATCTCATAAAGAGCACAACCCATAGTGCAAACAATTACTCTGAGGAGGGAATTCACTAAAAAGCTTCTGAATCTGTATTTCAGCACAAAAACCTGGGTTTTATTGCTGACCAGTAGTCAGCTGCATACACCACTTGGACTAGTCTTAAAAGTTAACTTTTTTTCTTTCTTTTTTTCTTTTTGCCAACGTGACTGATCAGAAATAGAATTTGAATTTTTAAAGCAGAAATGGAAGTGGAATGAAATTGGAATTGGAAATGGAATCAGAAGTGGAATTTTAATTGGAAGTGAAATTACAGAAGTTAATTACATTGAATTTTTGAAGTGGAATTGGAATCAGAAGTGGATGAGAAATTGGAATGAAATTGGAATCATAAATTGGAATTGGAAGTAAACTAGAAATGGAAATCGAATTGGAATTAGAATTAGAAGTGGAAGTGAAATTCATAAGTAGAATTTTAATTGGAATTGGAACTGAAATTACATAAGTTAATTACATTGAATTTTTGAAGTGGAATTGGAAGTGGATGTGAAATTGCAATGAAACTGGAAATTAGAATGAAATTGGAATCATAAATTGGAATTGGAAGTAAACTAGAAATGGAAATCGAATTGGAATTAGAATTAGAAGTGGAAGTGAAATTCATAAGTCGAATTTTAATTGGAATTGGAAGTGAAATTACATAAATTAATTACATTGAACTTTTGAAGTGGAATTGGAAGTGAAAGTGGATGTGAAATTGGAATGAAATGGAAATTAGAATAAAATTTGGAAGTGGAATTGGGAATTTGAAGTGAAATTACATAAGTTAATTACATTTAATTTTTTAAGTGGAATTGGAATTGGAGGTGGATGTGAAATTAGAATGAAAGTGGAAATTAGAATGAAATTGGAAATATAAATTGGAATTGGAAGGTAATCGGAAATGGAAATCGAATTGGAATTAGAATTAGAAGTGGAAGTGAAATTCATAAGTAGAATTTTAATTGGTATTGGAACTGAAATTACATAAGTTAATTACATTGAATTTTTGAAGTGGAATTGGAAGTGGATGTGAAATTGGAATGAAATTGGAAATTAGAATGAAATTGGAAATTTAAATTGGAATGGAAGTAAATTGGAAATGGAAATCAAATTGCAATTAGAATTAGAAGTGGAAGTGAAATTTAATAAGTAGAATTTTAATTGGAATTGAAATTGAAATTACATAAGTTAATTACGTTGAATTTTTGAAGTGGAATTGGAAGTGGAAGTGGATGTGAAATTAGAATGAAATGGAAATTAGAATAAAATTTGGAAGTGGAATTGGGAATTGGAAGTAAATTGAAAATGGAAATCAAATTAGAATTAGAAGTGGATGTGAAATTCATAAGTATAATTTTAATTGGAATTGGATGTGAAATTGGAAAAGTAATTCGAATTAAAAATTGAAGTGAAAATAGAATCAGAATTTTAAAATTTGACATTTAAATTTTGTCTTGACATAATGTATCTGACTGAAATTGTGTTTGCAGTGTTTTGCGCGAAGCAAGTGCTAAATCTATCATACATTCTTAATGAATTCCCCCCTGAGAATTCGACATAATTTGATCTATGATAAACACATAAAAATGCATAATGAATGAAAAGAATCCATGCATACTGTAGAGTTCTTCATGATACTTTTTTCATTATATATATATAAAATAAAATAAAAATAACATACAAAAATGTATCTTCTGCCTATAATGAAATCTGATCTCTTTGAGACCAGGTTTTCTTGTCCGGTTTTGTCTCTTTCTTGTTGGTATCTGATTGTTTCTCACAGAAGTGTGCTAGAGATCTTCTGCTGGCGTTAAGAGCGTGGAGAAGGCCTGTTTGCTTTGTATTTCCATGCTGAGTTTGAGTACATACTGTGTTGAGTAATAGTTCACTGTGCAATGAGTGGAGCATTTTGAGTTTTTCTGCATGTAGTTTTTTTTGTTGTTGTTGTTGTTTTTTTTGCGCAGTCCATGCGTTGGAGCGGTTTTCCTTGCCCAGATGTGTTTGTTCATATCGTAGGTATTCATAAATAAAGTCTAGACATTTTTGTACATTTGGATAGACGTTGAAAAGTACAATCTGAAATGCAAATGCTTTTACATATTAACACTTTTCATTTTCATTCAAGTCCAACTGTTGATGTGATTAATTTCAGTTTCTATCCAAACAAACCAATACATATATATGCTAGAAGCACTTTAAGGATGAATACCGATCAGTGATATTCATGAGAGGACAAAATATAAAAGTATTAAAAAGCAGATGTTAATTCCATTTTAAAAATCATATTTACCATCAGTCTTTGAGATATACATTTTTTGTTCGTTTATCGTTTTTCCTCGTCGAGCCCATTGGGACTCGTGAGAATGGCTGAAATGAGAGGTTTTTGTTCTTCGTCATGTGACCGCATGATGTCCAATCAGCTGCACTGCTCACACTGGCAGAATATGAAGTCCGAGTCCGTGGGCGTGCCGCCTAATTTGGTTTCCGTGGTAACTAGTGGCGGTCATAGGCAGTGGCAGCAGTTGGGGGTGCGGAGCCTCTGGATGCACTATAATAATAGGGGGAACCTGAAAGTTAATAAGAAAGGAATGTACCATTTCAATATACCACGACAATGACTTCATATTAATATATTATTAGAAATTCTGTCCTCATTTACTCACCCTCAAGTAGTTGCAAACATGTATGAATTTCTCGATTCAGCCGAACACAAAGAAGATATTTCGAAGAAAGTTTATAACTGTTTTGGGTCACCATTGATACCCGTAGTATTTTTTTTCCCCACTTTGGAAGTCAATGGTGACCCAAAACAGCCTGGTTACAAACTTTTGTGCTCGGCAGAACAAAGCAATTCTATGGAAAAACTTGAGGGGGAGTAAATGATGACAAAATTTTCATTTTTGGGTAAACAACTCCTTTAAGTATAATATTGTATGATATTGTTATTGAATGGTATCCCTTCCAGGATTTTGCTTTCACAAACATTTATGCAAATTGCATCGATTACAATAATACCAATTTTATTTTTTTTTCAATAAATTACAAGCCATTTCAGTTGAACTGATTATGCAGATGAGTGGGACAGTGTTTACAGAATTTTGTTTACAGAAAACACAAATGTATGTCATTTTACAACTAATTGTGACTGCATTTACATTAGATTCAATGCATAATACTAAAAATCTTTAATACATTTCTGGCTTTTAACAAACATTCAAACAGTTACATTTACAATTCATCAATTATTTTTCAATTTTATTAATTTTATTATTTTCGATTTTCAGTATTATTTTTCATTTGTTTGTTTGCTTGCTTGCAACACATACTATTCCTTTAATATTTTGACAGAAACTATGTTTACCATGGTAAATTTGTGTAAGACACACTCACTCAGTATTGCTGGGTTGCTGAATCTCCAGGCTTCATTGTAGGTTGTGTACTGTGGATGGCTGTAGGGATTCCCTGAAAATTCGCTCCCTGAAATGGGACACAGAATCACACATTAAAATAACAAAGCATCCATTTTACATCACAGTTGCTGAAAATGTTATTAAAATGTCAAACTTGTTTGTCATTTCTAAAAGCCTCTGTGTCCTGCTGACTGACTGCACTGCTGTGCTGCTTCTTCTCCAAAGTTTCTTTCTCTCTTGTGTAAATTGATTGTGCAGGAGGAAAGTCAGAGCGTCGTGCTGAACAATGTTGGTCCAGCGCTGTTTCTCTTTTATGAGATAATAAAGAGGTGCTTTTATATGCGCCGGCCACATTGAGGGCTGTCAGTTAATCTCTCTGTGAAGCAGCATGTCTGCAGAGAGCTGCTCTTATTACCTACAGTGGCTAAAAATAATGCAAGATCGAACAGCATTTTACAAATTAGTTTGAGCTCAGTGATCGCAAAATGCCTTTCGTCTGGAAATCTGTTGGACCAGTAAATTCTTTTGTCAATTGCGGTTTGATGGTCTATAGTTAAAGGCTTCCTGCATTCACATACCGGTCAAATGCTGCTTCTATGAATGTCTACAGGCTGCTGTAAACGGACTTCTTTTATTGAGTCAGATTGGTATCAGCGTCTGGCCACTTCATAAATGGAAGCCAATCTAATACAAAGGAAGTCAATGGCTACATGGCAGCTGTATGATTATCAACATTCTTTGTGTTCAGCAGAAGAAACAACCTCATACAGATTTGGAAGTACTTTGTATTGTATTCCAGGTTAATGTGTTAGACAGCTACGCCATTATTCAAACTTTGTAATTTGCAAAAGGCATCTTCAAGGCTGCATTTATTTGATCAAAAATACAGTAAAATTAGTAATACTGTGAAATGCTATTTGAATGTTTTCTATTTGAAAATTGTTAAAATGTCATCTGGAAACTGAAAAAATGGAAAATAAATCTTAAGAATTATAAAAGAGAGTGTGAGATACTCACCAGGAACCATTCCAGCCAGTGTGGACGTGGGGTAGCTGCCCTGCCCGGTGGGTGGGACATGAGGTGGATATCCGGGTAAAGTTGTGTTGGCCATATCCCGACCTGCACACATAAATCACACCAGCACTCACTTTCTGGTCCAGCCATAAAACCTTCAGCTGATTCATATTAGGTTGCCAATTCATTTGTAACTTCACATTTACAAATAAAGAGCATCAATGAAGCTGTTCCATTGGACAAACAGCCTTTTCTTTTATTTTGGTAAGGACCAAAAGATTATGGCAAACCAACAACAGGTTGCCATTCATGCAAAAACACTTTCATTGTCTTTTAATAAGCATTTATTTCTTTACCTTATTTGCGCAACCACTCCCAAACAAGTTGTTTAACGATTCATTTTTACCAAAAGCCTCCACTGCATGACACTAATCTGCGGTGATTGGTTGAATGGTCTCATTTTCATTTCATCATGTCTGTAACACCTGATAAAGCAGAGTGTAGTGGGCAGCGATATGCTAATGTTTCAACATGAAATGGCTTGGTATTTGTTTTAAAAATGACTTTCAATAATTCAAAGTCGACTCTTTCTTTTGAGAGACAATGACTTTATGCAGAGTGCACTTTCAGACTCAAAACTTCACAAGATTTTGTCATTCACTTAGAGATGTGTAGTGCACTCCATGAAAGGTGGCTTTCAAAAATCCATAACGGGCACTTTAATATGTAAGAAAAAAATTATTGTTCACCGAAAGGTTCTTTAATGAACCTAAAATGGTTCTTCTATGACATCAATGCAAAACATACTCATTTATTTTTAAGTGCTGTTGGATTGTGTTTTATCTGTTTGAGACAGAAACACAGCAGCTACATTTTCAGAAACACTGAGTATCAAAGGATTTATTCTTGTCGTGGGGTCAGAACAGAGAACAGATGTAAGCAGGGTCAAACCGGCCGGCCCATACCAGCCTCGGCTAAACAGTCAGTGTCTTTTCTTAGCACTAAGAAGCTCCACATTCAGAGCAGTAATTGGGGCTGACGCTTGGCTCTCCTACCCAACGCCATGAAGCCTGGACCTAGCCGAGCGCTGAAGCCTGACACCCCTCACAGACTAATGTTTTTGTTCGGGAAAGGGGGGCTGGGGGAGATGTGGAGGGTTTACTGGGGACGCTGGGGGAAACTTGGCCACCGGTTCAATTCTAATGAGCAGGACAGTGTCCATCAAAGCTCAGCTAGTGTAATCCTGTGTGGACCAGGACCGTTTGCCAACGAGCAGAAAAAACATGCAGTGCAGTGCAAAGGCTAAACAGCAGCTAAACATGCACTTGAACAAGACAAAAATCTGACAAAAGCATCAGCATTTAGACATTTCTAACACGCTCAAAACAGTGGAGATGGTTGTGTACTTCAGGAGGAACCCCCCTGCTCTCCCCTGACTAACCATCATGAACAGTCATTCAGGTTCCTGGGCACCACACTCTCCCAGGACCTGAAGTGGGACTCTCACATTGACACATTGTGAAAAAGGCCCAACAGAGGTTACAGTTCCTTCGTCAGCTGAAGAAGTCACAGGAGCTGCTGAAACAGTTCTACACCGCAATCACTGAATCCGTCCTCTGCACTTCTATAACTGGTTCGGCTCAGCTACAAAATCTGACTTCAAAGGGTAGTCAGGACCGCTGAGTGAATCATTGAAACATCCCTCCCCACTCTCCAAGATCTGTACTTATCCAGAGTGAGCAAAATGGCTAAGAAAATCACTCTGGACCCCTCACATCCAGCACACTCCCTCTTTAATCTGTTGCTGTCTGAACAATCAATCAATCAATCAATCAATCAATCAATCAATCAATCACTTTTATTTCTATAGCGCTTTTAACAATACAGATTGCAGCAAAGCACTGAACATTATCAAGTAGGAGAACAGAGTGATGGTAATGCATAATGACGGGAGTTAACTATTTATTTATTAAATGCAGAGACGGTCTCTGTAGTCAAGATGACGATAACCACTAGAAATCAGGTGTCCCCAACTAAGCAAGCCAGAGGAGACAGCGGCAATGAACCAAAACCCCATCCATGAGAGAATGGAGAAAGAAAACCTTGGGAGTTCTCCTCTGGCTGGATGCCCAGCACTTAATTTCCAGTTCAATTTTAAGCGCATGTCAGATTGTGCAAAAGACTTATAGTGCGTGTGTTTGTGATCTGGTCGAAGCTACAGGACACTAAGCACCAGAACAACCAGACACAGGAACAGTTTCTTCCCCCAGGCAGTCCATATCACGAACACTAACAATACACCTGGTACACACAATATTATACATTATTTATTTAACACACGCTTATTTTCATTTCATATTTGCACATATCATCATACATGCTCAAACACTTTATACCTGTTCTTACTTGAATGTCTGTATTATATATTGTGTTTTTGCTCATTTGTACACTATTTTGTTTATTTACTTATTATTATTATTATTGTTGTTATTTGTGTCTTGTCACTGTCATTCTGTTGCACTGTAGAGCTCTGTCACTTAAACATATTCCTTGTATGTGTTAACATACCTGGCAATAAAGATCATTTTGATTCTAAATAGTGTTTGATTTGTGCAGATTTCTCTCCTGGTTCAGACGAGACAACTTTTGACTAGAGAATTCAACACTATGGATTGTGGATTTTAGCCAGAAGCAATTGTTTTCATGATGGAATTGTTTCAGTTTTTGTCTTCTCCAGAGGATAACTGCTGGACTGGTCTGCTGGGGATTATTGTGATGTTTTTTTATCATCAGCTGTTTGGACTCTCATTCTGACAGCACCCATTCACTGCTGAGCATCCATTGGTGAGCAAGTGATGCAATGCTACATTTCTCTGGATGAAGAAGCAAACTCATCTACATCTTCGTTGAATGAGACTAATATGCACTTGTTTGAATACTTGAGTATGTTTCTGACTTACCAAGTACTGAGAAACTGCATGGCTAAAACACTAGTAATGTGTCAACACAGCCAAGAAACACATAACGTTAAGCTATTCAATTTTCTAAATCTCTTGAATCGCTGAAAATCAGGGTGACCTTAGTATTATCTGAAAAAGTCGAAAGGGTTGAGTGCAAACACTTGCTTCAACATCGCTGTATTAAATTTGCCATGACAGGGACACCTTAATGTTCCAACAACGAGGCTACAGGAAGCGTTTGACCTCTATTTTCTACATTCAGGATGCTGCAATTTATCACCAGCCAAAAAACACGGCGCCCTAATTAATTACAACTAAGCAAAGGATGTTTGGAGAGCCAAATTGCCCTAATTCCCTGGATGCACAGTGAAAGTCATTTGTTATCAAATGTGTGCTCAAAGGTTAGTTTCCTTTTTTGTGAAGATGGAATAAGCATTAATTTGTGTGACTAGGAGCGTGGTGCCCTCAGGTGCGGACACGGATAGCCAGTTAATCAGGAGAAACAGAGAGAGAGAGAGAGAGAGAGAGAGAGAAACCAGTGCTTCTTTCGACGGGGACAAATTCACTTAATTTCACAGCAGAATTTTCCATATAACTGGACACAGTTCAGCAGCAGTAGACCAGTCCAGATCTAGTGTTAAAGCTTTCGAAGTGGACAATAATATATTTTTCTAAATCTTAGAATATGTTTTACTATAAATGTAATTTATATATTTTTTTTTAATGGAAGTGTTATTTTTAATAGGACTAGTCGATAACATAAAAAGATGTGTATCTGTGAGGTATTCACAGTTCACCAAGAACCCTCATCTCCTCTGGCACCGGCTGCTTCATGAATCATTCATTTTTAATAGATTATGCAAATTCCCTTGCATAAAATCAACAAGATCAATAACTGTGGGCATTTTAATTGGGGTTGGAAAACATGGAGGATGAGTATAATCTGTGTTTCTTTTCCGTTAAGGAAACCATTCATCCAAACACTGGATCTCTGCCTAACCAATGAGAATCCTTTTAATATTTTTGTTTTAGTACCGAATTTCTATTTGGTGAGTTTATCATGCATGTTTAAACTGGAATACGTTCACATTTAGTGTTAGTGTATTCCATTTTTCTAGTCATCCTGAGCTTGATCTAAATCACAAGTACAAAACGTATGCATTATATATCATAAGGACCTTTTTTTTAAAAAAAAAAAGCTGGTTTCTTATTTTTTAGACTTGAAAACATTCATTTTTCATATTCTTCACAACATAGCTCCTTTTGTGTTGCGCTTAATTGAGTTTGGAGCTCATGAAGGTGAGTAAATGATGACGCATTAACCTGATTATTACATTCATACCTGATTAACACAAATCTGTTGTGACGTGAAATATCACCACACGTGAGAGTTTGAATCTGCAGATGTAATTCATGCATGTAGATAACACACGACTGACTTTGCATCCAGTTTTATTTTCAAAAAGAGTTTAAAAGCATATTCAGTTCCATATTAAAACTGCACAAGGCCACGGTGTGAGAATTTGTATCCTTTATAACTAATAAGCTGTTGGAGTTGAATATGAGGGAGTGAATGGTCATGAATGAATGGGACAGATCATGTGATCTTACCTACAGGGTAGCTCTGTGACATGCTGGCGCCGAGGTCAGAGGTCGAGCTGGGTTTGACTTCATCCAGGCCTGGGTTTAGAGCAGGGAGGCTGTATTCACTCGCCTGCAGATCAGAGCATCATCATCAGACTTCAGTTCCTCTGAAATGTTTCATCTTTCCTCTTTCAAATCAAACTAAAACGCACTTGTGTTATGCTTCACACCTTTCCCCCCTCACAACGCTCTTCTTTATTACATTTGTAATTTTAGAATTTTTTTTATCTACATATTTTATTGCTATTAATATTTTGTCATACTCTCAGTTCATACTCTTCATTTCGTGACCATATATAAATATATATTGAAATCCCACAGATTTTTAATTTATTAGTAATTTATTAATTAATAATTATTTTATTTATACGTTTTATGTAAGTCTTATAGTTATTTATTTGTTTGCAAGAATATTTTTTTTGCTTTTATCATTATATATAAAACATTTTTGTATAAATATTTTGTATAAGGTATTTTTTTAGTGTTTTTCTCAAGCTTATTTCAATCATCAGCTTTTTTAATCTAATATTTATATTTGATTTATTTCTGCTAAATTGACATTTTTAATAGTTTTTGGTCATGATAATCCTTGCAACCCTTCACATCAGTATCCTCTTTGTCTAAAAAAAACAAAATCACTTCGCTACAACGTTTCCCCTTCTAGAATGTAAAAAATGATGACATAGTGTTATGAATGTTTATTTTATTCTATAAATATAATTTCTGAAGTGCTGTTTTAGCCTTTGCTGAATCACTTATAGTTGCGAGGCCCTGCTTCGGAAATGACATTGATAAGATTTATGATTTTCACAACCCCCTTCCATTACAGACATGCTCCTCAGACCGTGTCAGCAGATGGGGGGGATTTTTTTTTTCTTTCTTTTTTAACTCTTTTGTTATTTAATGAGATGAGACTTCCGGCGTCTGCGTGTTGAGAATGTCTGTCCAGAGTAAGTGTGTGTGTGTGTGTGTCACGGGGAGGCCCCTGACCCCAGCCATGTCTGTCTCTATCACAGATAAACTCTAATTGTGGGCTACAACTGTTTGCGGCGGCCTTGCCTGGTGTTCCGCTCTTTTCGGCGGAGGCCGTGGAGCAGAACAGGCTTTTCTCATGCAGATGGAGGGGAGAGTGAAAAGGATGAGCACATGGCTAGCAGAAGTGTGGGAGGAGAGCCTATCTCATTCAGCATCTCCAGAATGGCTTTTTAATGCCTCTAAACACAACCAAACCATTGGCTCTGCTCCAGTACCAAGTCAGCTGCCTGTGGAGGCATCATAGGCAAGCAATGGAAATCAAAAGCCACTCCAAAAGGTAAAATGCAGTCTTTTGGCCAAATTTGAAGACACGCAATACCAATGCTTTACGACAAACTCTGGTGAAATCTATAAAATTGTTATGAGCTCATATATATTTAGCTGTATATATATAGGCCTATATAATCTCACTAAGTTCACATACATAAACAGTTTATTCAGGAACAAAAAATAAAATAAAACATTTAATAACAAAAAATATTTTTTTAATTATTTCAATTGCATACTTTTTTTTAAATTGAATTTTTAACATTTTAATTTTTAAAATTGCTCCTTCACATGAGGAGCACTATCGTTCAATAAATCCAGATCAATACAGATTGTAGCAAAGCATTGAACATTATCAAATAGAAGAATAGAGTGATGGTAATGTACTTATATAAATATGACTTGGAAATTATTATTATCATTTTTTTTTTAAATGTAAAAGGACATTCAACAAGAAAGAATATATTAAACAGAACACTCAGTTATGTTAATTATATGCACCAGGGAAATTATAATTAACTAAATTAAAACCACACACACACACACAAAAAGTGAGAAATAAAATAAATGTTAATTTTAATTATTGGGCTTTTCAGCTACTTACCAAAGCAACAACTTTTCATTTTCACTTACAATAGTTCTAAAAAAAAAATCTAAAAAAAAAAAGAAAACGAATCCAAAAAAAAAGATATTATAATTATTATATAATATTTCTACAGACATATTTAACATTTTAGGTAAAGAAAAAAATCTGAATGATCTATAATACAGTATGCATTTTGCATAAATTGTGCTATTTCTGTATTAGTTGCAGTCTTAGCTGCAGACATGTATATAATTTCAGTTTGGTCACTTATAGGTTTCGAGTAATTTTGAGTAATTTTTTCCTAAGTAGACAGTAGACAGCAATCTCACTAGATTTGGAGCAGGGCCATTAAATAATAACCCAACATAGAGAGAGAGACAAAAATAGAACGGTGATCTGGTTAAGGGATAGCGAAGGAGAAAAAAAAAAGGAAAGTGGTCTATGGAGGGAGAAAATAGTCTGATTAATATTGCTTTAAATTAAAACTGATTTTTCTAGCGCGCTCCGTTCGCAAATTTTTTCCTTCAAAGGCTTTCCGTGTTTCCTTCGTCTTTTCCCCCTTCTTTTTAATACCCTCTTTGATGGCCTTTGTGATTGCGAGTCATTTCCAATTCATTTCGGTATTGATCTTGCAGTGAAAATCAGTTTTGTAATTAGCTGCAAATTAGGCCTTCTTCTGGAGGTGAGTGCTGTCGGCCTGATTAATCGCCGGAGTAATGTCTCCCGATCGCACCCAAATTAAAATGAACTCAATTAGGCCATTCCCTTTGCTTTATGGCTCCGACTCGCTCTTTCGGGTAGAGAAATTAATCGTCACTTGTTGTTTAGTAGTCTAATGAAAGTAAATAAAGGTTATCCATTATAATAAATCCAACATTTTTAATACGAAATTGTACATAAAGGCTTTCATATGCTGTTGTTTGTGTGTGCATGGGTTATTAATTGCTAGCATTGCTACTTTGTGAGTGTTTGGCCACATTTAGATTTTGTAAACGGCTATGAAGGAGCCGTACAGGAAATGACATCATTTCTCTTGTGCTGCTGAGTGGGCGGTAGCTCATCTCGTGTTGTTTTTCCTGAGAATGTATTTTTACTTCCATCAGAAAATCAATAAACGGAGGGAGTTCTGCTCTTTGATCCTCAACGCATCACTGCAGCACCAGCACTTACTGATAAACAACACGTTTATTTATACATACACACAGACAGAGAAGAAAAGAAGCCCACCAGAAATATTCAGCTTTTCTTAGAAATCATTCTGCGCTATTTTTTTGTGGTTTTGCAGACAAACTTAAGACCTAAGACTTTTTTAAAGACATTTATGATAATGCTATTTTTATTCTTTCAGGTAATCTTTCATATCGATAATATAATATAATATAATATAATATAATATGTAACTGGTAATGAAGTAATGATTTACTGAGTGATATATATTTATATATATATATATATATATATATATTATTTAAAAAATATAAATA
>JAUMHG010000054.1:17354528-17375695 GCA_032359395.1 Enteromius anoplus
TATAAATACATTTTACAAAAAGAGAAATTAGTGTTTTATTCAAGAAGGATGCAATAACCGAAGTTGATAGTAAAAACATGTTATTTAACTATTTCACTTTCTATTTATCAAAGAATCCTGAAAAAAAAAACGTTTTTATTAATCAGTATTTTATTAATATTCATATTAATAAAGAACAGTATTAACAATTGAGCACTAATAATAACAACTGACAACAACATAGCCACAAATCAGCATATTAGAATGATTTCTGAAGGGCCGTGTGACACTGAAGACTGGAGTAATGATGCTAAAAATACAGTTTTGATCACAGGAATAAATTACATTATGAAATGTATTCACACAGAAGACAGTTACTTAAAATGTTTACCATAGTACTGCCACTGTATTGCCAGTAAGGATAAATAGGTCTAACATCAATATGTTTCCCAGCTGCAGAAGGTCCCCGGGCCAGAAGGAGACGTCACTCACCTGCTCAGGTTTGATGTGTTCAGAAGTGGGAAAGACGTCTGGGAATGCCGGCCTCTCGAACACTCGGTCCAGGGCCTCTAACTGCTGCTGGGTGAAGGCATCGGCTCGCAGATGTTTTCTCAGGCTCTCCACGCTGCCCTGAGAATCACTGCTCTGTGCTGAACCCTCTGAACCATCTGCAGACACAAACAACAGCCTTTAACAACAACTACAGAACCTGAGTGAGGATCTTCTGAGCCAAATAAGTGAAGGTCACATATCAGAGTTTTCCTCATTCAGAGAGCGAGGCCTCCACTGTTTTACTCAAGTAGCTTAAACTCAAGATAAAATGTCTCTCATCAGCTAAAACCGAAGAAATATCAAGTTTATAGTGCATTTAAAATACACGTCAACAGGGAAGGTGTTCTGGTGGTGTTATTTGACCGGTAAACATGTTTAAGTGGTCTACATTTCTACGCAGATCTTAAAGTGTACCTCTAACGGATTTTTTTAAATGAACTTCCATGCAGTGTGTAACAGAGCTTTAAGTGAAAGTAAACATCCGGCAAAGTTTTAGATCTGGAAGTGCATCATTTAAAAAAGTTACTGTCTCTACGAAGAGAAACTCTACTCTGAATCATTGAAACGAGTCGATTTTAGGAAAGTCCCAGCCGCTTCATTTTGATGTCAACATGAAACATTAGCATATTGTCGCCCACTTGTTAATCTTTTCGGGTTTAAAAGCTCACAAACACTGCTTTAAATAAAATCGACCAATCACTGGATCACATTTTATAAGAAAATTTGTGTTTTTTGAGGTTGCATGCATGTCAAGCTATTGTTTGGGACCCACAATAACCAGCATATACAATTTTCATAACCCGTAATAGGAGCACTTTAATAGCAGTTATCTTTGGTCATGGGAGTTTCGTTAGTTTTCATCATCTTTTTTTATATGGTATATTGTCTTAATTAAATTAATTTACAGTTGCAACAGGAATATTCTCGTTAAAATGTCATTTTTCTAGATTATTAATGTGTAGACAGTATTTGTAGATTATGAATCACTCCAGAGAGAAATATATCAATGTTTAAGCATCACTTATTAAATCTGTTTGTGCATAATTCTTAACCTATTTATTTGTTATGAAAGATCTTATTTTATGTAGGTTTTTTTTTCCCATACAGCAAGTAAATAGGGATTAATATCCTTTCCTTTATTAATATCACATATCCTGCTAATAGGCCTATATTACCTGTATGTGTTTACATGTACACAATGCATTGCACTTTCATCTCTGTTTTCTCCAGGTGTGTGCAACACTGATTTGATTCTCCAAAACCTCTTTACTCTGAACCTGACACACACACACACACTCACACACTTGAAGAAAAGCTCTGCTGTTATTGTTCAATCTCTTTACCGGTTAAACAAACAGCACTTTCTCTTGGTTTTCCTCTGACCTGATTACCCTTGTGTCGAGTAAAAGACTGCCTCACACTTTCCTCTCTCTCTCTCCTTCTTCTTTTCCCTCTGCCAAAACTCTTTAGAGCTCCTTTAAATATCTTCACATCCCGCCTTCTCAAGAAAGTCGCGTCTCCCTTACAAATCTGTCACTCTACATTCGCAGCATATTATGTTCTCTGTGCGGGCCACAGGCGCCGTGATGTATGATTGACCCAAGAGAGGAAGAGAGAAAAAAGATGACCAAAGAAAAAGAAAAACTCCTTTTCTTCAGGCAGTAAGGAAAATTATGCAAATACATATCAAATAAATCAAATATAGGCTGCTTTTTTTATTTGAAAAAATCCAGAAAAAATATTGAACAAAAATATTAAGCAGCTTATCTGTTTTTTAAATATCGAGAATAATCTGAAATGTTTCCTGAGCAGCAAATCAGCATATTCAAATGGTTTCTGAAGGATCACGTGACCCTGAAGACTGGAGTAATGATGCTGAAAATACAGTTTTGATTTGTTTTGTTTTGTTTTATGTCCCATTTTGTTCCAGTACTCAAGAATCAGTGAGAAGAGAGACCAGGGGATAGAAAGAGAAAGAGAGAGGGATGGCTATAGAGTGATAGAGGCTCAGACTGGAATGAAGTCTTGATGAGTATCCTGTCCCAGCTCATCGTGTCTGTAATACTCTTTTTGATCGCACATTTTTCACTGCCGCTGAATTCAATTGATCAATCATGTCTGTCTGATGGCACCATTTCAGCTGGTTATTACCACTGCGCTTGTCACGGTGACCTTTTCTTTCTGCTCGGCGCGCTCTTTCACACACACACACACACACAGACTGACCTCTGTGTGCGTGTGTGTGTCTACACAAGTAGATTTTTACATTTTCTTTGAAGCAATACTACGGTGTTCTTGGTGTTTGTCAGCCTGTTTTGTAGACTATGTATTGGGCAATGCACTGCAATACGATTAATTGGGTGAGCTAGGTGGTTGTTAGGGAGTTGCTAGGGGGTTCTGAATAATTTCCAGGATATTATTAAGCCACTTAAGGGTGGTTGTTAAGCTGTTTCTGTGTGATTTCTGGAATATTTAGAGGGAGATGCTTTGCTATATGATTGATTGGTTGAGGTAGGCAGTTGCTAGGGTGTTGCTAGGGTATTGCTAGGGTGTTATAATTAGTTGCTAGGGCATTGTTATGCCACGTTGCGGTTTTCTAGGTGGTTAGCATAGAACACCTATGTTATGTAATTATTTGGGTATTTAGTGGACAATGCATTGCTATATGATTAATTTGGTGAGCTATGTGGGTTTTAGGGTGTTGCTATATTGTTACTAGTGTGTTCTTCGTAGTTTCCATAGTGTTGTATTTTTTTGCTCTCTGTGTCTTCCAAGGTAGGAACAATTTGTGCGTTTTTTTAGCTGACTGATATGCGGGTTGCAGTCGCTCACTAGCCGAAAACTGCATCTCTGAGCAAGTCTCTGAGCAATAGTCATAGTGATGCTTGACTTAGCCTTGTGTTTTTCCCCCTTCAGTCTGTTAAAGCTGCATGTTTCTGAGCAGGCGTATTTGGACATCTCCCATGGGGGTCCTTGAGGTGGAGTGGGTATTTGCTGTATCGGGCGCAGGGGCAAATTAAGTCATTAATTAGGTGCCATTAGGGAGCCTGGGACACAAACCTGATCAATACAACTGCATTTGTCATTCCCACCAATCACAACAGCTTCCCACTCACTGGATGAGCCACATTACTGTGCTGGCTTCCTCTGCTCTGTTGTTCTGGCGGAAGTGATGAACGTAACGCTTCAGCTGCTTAGAGAAAATCGACTACTGAACACTGACTCCTACTGTGACCAGGAACCAACATCATTATATTACAGCAAAATCTGTTTTAAATAGAATATTAAACATAGATGTAGTTAATTATTTTGCAAAAATCTTAAAACTAATAAAATAAAAAGGCACAAATACCATTTAGTTACAAATAATGACATTTAATTAGCTAAAATGCACCCTTAATGAGTAAAGAAGGTGCCGTTTGAAAGGATACAGTCCTAGTGACAGCTTTTGTGTCTTACGTTATTTCATTTCATACTACTTCAGAAGACTTTTGAATGTAGTGTGCAAGTCATATAAGATGCTTTTAAGATACCTTAAGCTAGCTTTGTTGCCATTACAGCAAAGAAGGTTTGCAAAAACCATACAAAATGACAGAATAATTTTTTTTTTATTGCCCTGTTTCTATAAGATTACTAAACTAAAGTGTGCAGGTGACAGACAGTTGAAGGGCTTCTATAGACATAGAACGAGGAGGCAGTGTTTTTTCTTATTACCATCAGATTACTTTTTTCAAGTAACTGATAAAGTTCATTTGCAAGCTACTTTTTCAAACAAGTACACTTTTTTAGAGAGTAATGCTATGCATTGTTTTTAAAAGTCCCCCACACTGCCCATTAGTGCTTATGTAATGTCTTTCACCTGGAGCCTCAATGGCACCGGCTTTGAGGCGCTGGTGCACAGTTGCGATGTGTGCTGCCCTGCTGCTGTGGTATTGATCTGCGACTGAGTGGAGCGGATTCCTTTTGACGTGAGTCAGTATTAAGGCTGAGGTAACGAGGGAGCGCTCTCTCAGAGCAGATAAGCAACTCCATAACGCTGCAGGATTCACACCCACAGGGCCTGACCCCATGGGAAAGAGAGAGAGAGAAACTGCTCCACAGCTTCAGAGCCCAGCTTTTACATGACTTTACAAACCAACACAGTACCTAAACTGTTTACGGCATAAATGTGAAGTACTTGAAGTACATCACCTTAATTAGCCTAAAGCTTTCGTTCCCGTTTTTGGCTAAAAAACCTGAAAAGGAACTATCTTTTCCACTTCTAGTGGTTTACTGCTGGCAAAATTAACCAAAACATAAAAATGCAAGGGTTAACCGTCCATGCTGTTTGTAATATACTATAACTGAGGCATGTTATTCTTGTATACAATTTAGGATGGATAGTATAAGCGAACTGCAGACATCCGGCATCCATTCAGTTTTCATATTCTTTTAGGGAAAATGTGTATTTAAACAATAATGTTGGGAATAAAATTGCAAAAAAAAAAAAAAATCATAGTTTAAAGTTGAGGTAATTTGATTCTATAGGCTGAGGGAATGCCTATATGAATAATTTATGAATTTCTATTAGTAACAGTAACTGTAATAATTAAAAAGCATTGTTTGTTGTAGGCAGAATCAGCATTAAAAGCATTTGCCGTATGGGTGCACTGTTGAAAATGTGCTGATATTATTATACCATCTTGGAATCGTTTGGTCGTGCACACTTTAATAATTAATAATATGAATATAGTAATATTAATCTTGCAAACTATTTAGGATGACTATAAGTCTCTTTTGTTATCAACATGCAGTAGGCAGATTTGTTGATTATAATGGCACTTTTTTTTCTTGTTTTGTTTCGTTAAGCATAGATATATGTAAAAAATAATAATATGCAGATACATTATAAGCTTGCTTATCCATTTAACAAACATCTTAGCCATAATGGTGTGAATGGTGGGATTTTACAACTGAAGATTAAATGCATTTTCCAGCATAAACACAAGACAATCAGTTTAATGGTAATGAAAATAAAAGCACATATTCAGAATCCAAGCCAAAGCTGCGCAGCACCAGCTCGCTCTCTCCTCCGTGGTGTCTTGGGTTGGCCGGCGTAAAACTGCTCTCATCTTTTTAATGGTCTGCTCTTATGAGACAGCTGTAAAGGGGGGGTGCTGGGATGTGTGGATGTTAGATGTTAATTTGTGCTGTAATAGCTTTTCTCGGCGGAATTGCAAATTTTCTTAAATGTCACTTGCAGCATCGCGCCTCAGACAGCCAGGGTCCGTGCGGATAGCAGAGCTGTCTCTCTCTCTCTCTCTCTGTATCGTGCTACTTTTAATTTGCAGTAATACAGTAGCGCTGTCAGATTAATGGCTGGTGTGACACCTGTGTCCCCGCGGCCTGCTCTCTCAGCTCCGCCGTGTACATAATGCGTGTCACAGCGCATTATCTCTCTGCTCAGCTCGTAATGGGCCCCGCATCTGACTCCAAACCTACTGTAAGAACCGCGGGAGCTCTTGGCCTCTTTTGGCGTGCTGCCACAAGCGGGACCCAAAAAACACTCTGCTTACACCACTGAGATCTGTTACATTGCATCTGACAGTGCTGTGTTTAAAAAGCTCACTGTGGTTTTCTCCGGAAATGGTTGTTTTTGCTGGGCATCTTGTTTGTGTGGTGGGTTAAGAAACTGTCTAAAGCAACGAGTTAAATCAAATATGACTTTCTTGATGCATGTTCATGCATCTAATTACTTGCAATGCAATGAAGAAAACACATTTATTATTTCAGCCTTTCTACTATGACATTTTACATTTAAATGTCTGTTACTTGCTCTTGTAATTATTTGTGAAATGTATCAGCAGCGTCTGAATGAAAACGGTTTGAAAATAAATCCTGAAATGTACAGTCTATGTTGGTTCTGTAATGTGAAAACTAGGATAAATTCATTACATTATGTAGTAAAATAAAACAAGAAGGTTTTCAGCCTCTCTATTTCAAATTTCACATTTAACTCAAGGAGTTATGTGGCATTTATTTGTAATTTTTCAGTAAATTTACTGTACATTTTACTTCCATAATTTAATGTGAAAGTTAATCATAAATATCAAAATCATTTTTGTGATTTTTTTTGCAACCTGTTACTTGCTTTTTTCTTTATAGTTATCCACTTAAAATGTCATTGACTCATTTGTTGTTGTTTCAGTTTACTACAAATTTTGTTGACTTGCAACATGCATTATTATGGGATTTTGCAGCATTATAGAATTTTGCATTCTATATTTACTAGATTTTGCTGCAGGGAAGACATTGGTTTAAAAGCATCTTTAGCCCAGTGTGTGTGGAGGGCTGCAGGTTCGTCTGGCAAAGATAAAGTACACCTATTCTGGATTCCAGGTGTCTGCAGTCTGTACTGTGTGTGTGTGTGTGTGTGTTTGTGAAGTTATACATAACATACCCCTGCCCTCCTCCTCTCCTCTCCTTTCTCTCCTCCACCACTTCTTCCCTATCGCTTAAATCAAGAAAATGGCCACGCATCAAGAGGATCATTTGCGCCCGAGAACAACCCTCAAAACAGTCAATCATCTTAAAGACGCACACACAGACACGAGCAAAGCTGAAGTCTCCCATCATTCCTGCCGCCGCTGATGTCACCCCTGCGCCCTTGCAGCGTCTGACAGCAAGAAAACCGATGAACTCAAAGCAACGCTCTAATCACGAGAAGGACTGTTTCTGTGCGCAGCGGATCATGTGATGCTGAATGCGGAACTCTGTGTAAATGGCAGTTGCATGGTTGGCACATGACATGCATGGCACTATATTTGCTTTGCTGTTAACTTAATCGCCTATTGCCACACACTATTTATGCCATAAATAATCTCTCTAGAGCCACAAGGAAATGACATAATGACAACTTTGGGAACTGAGGGCACCATATGAATGTACACTGTTCACAAAACCCTCCAAAGATGGTGAGCTGTGACGTCAAAGTCAGCGGACAGGAAACATGTAAATGCACTTATCATTTCTCATAGTTCTCTCTCACTTGTAGTTGTACTAAATTGCAACGTTTGCAGTTAAATTAGTCACTGGATTTGACAAAAAGCATAAAATCTTGAAAGATATGCAACGTTTTGTCTGAGATATGTAAAGAAATGTTATGCGGATCTCCAAATGTAAACCTGTATATAAAAATTTACATTTTGATGAATTAATATTTAGTGATTTTAAACTATTGCATCCACAATAAAAGTTTTTTTATTTTTTATTTTTTTTTACATAAGATTTGTATGGCTATATATATATATATATATATATATACACACACACACATACAGTATATATTTTGAAAATACTTTTATTTACTTGTATGTATTTATATAATTTATATTACATATAGATAAAACATAATTTCAAATATAAACAATATATATATATATATATATATATATATTCAATATTAATATGCATGTGTGAAAAACTACTTTTATTTTAAATGATTAATCGTTTGATAGCACTATCAATACTAAATAATAATAATTTATTTTTTGTGACTTAAGATACTAAATATTTTAAAGGTTCAGATTATTTTTAAATATTTCTGAAAGAATACTTGTATGCTCACCAAAGGCTGAATTGATTTGATTTAAAAAACAGTGACAATAGTAATTTTGAAATGTTATTACAATTTAAAATAACTGTTTTCTCTTTGAATCTATGTTAAAATGTAATTTATTCCTATGATTCAAAGCTGATTGTTCAGAATAATTTAATCATTCATGATCCTTAAATCGTTCCAATATGTTGATTTTATGTTAGTATTATAATCTGTGTTGAAAATAGTTGTGCTGCTTCATATTTCTGTGGACAGTATCATGCATTAATGAACAGTAAGTTTGAAAATAGACATCATTATAACGTTCAGCATATTTCCTGTTACGTCCAATTCAGTTTAATGCATCCTAGTTGAATAAAAGTATCACTTTCTTTCATAAAAGAAATAAATATATAAAATGTCAATCTGAGATCACACAATAAGTGGATGATCATCGGACAGGATTGGCTGCAAAGTTGACCAGATGTACTAATAAGTGCCTTGAGAAAGAGAGAGAGGTCCTTGAGCTAAATGTCCTCTTAAGACTGTCGCTCTTGTTTGACTGAGTTTGTTAGTTGGCTACATCATCTTGACATGTAATTACTGAAGCTCTCTTAATCACTGCAGTGCAGATTAATAACGGGGGGATCCTGTGGGGGTCACATCAAACCACTCTCTGCCTCCCTCTGAGTCACACATTTGATAAATACTGCACCCACTCATCACACATTCAAGGGCGATCTGCTCCAAGTATTATACGCCAAAAATAAACGAAGTAGATTTTAAGCAGAAAGCTGTCTGTGAATGCACAATACAAGAGCACAGTGGACAGAGAGTCATCAGATAACAGGTGCTTGTGCTTATCCAAATATACACCTTATATGGTCGCTTATGAACAGATAAATAATATATTATTAAATATTAAATATGAAAAACGAAAATAAATATTGAGTTAAACATTTAATAATAATAATAGTTGTTGTTTATTAAAGTAAAAAAGAAAGAGCCCAGCATGGCTTCAGGCTTTTTCTGCATGTCCTCCAAAAGAATGTGAATGAGAGAGAAAGCGCAGACTTACCAGCATCTCTTTTCCTCTTTTCTCCATTCGAGCGAGGGATTCCCAGAATGCCGTTGATTGAGTAGGAGCCCACGGGGTCATTGGAGGAGCTGGAGACTGGAGGAGATGCTGTGCTGGGGACTATAAAGAGTGAAAGAGAGCGAGAGAGAAGGTAGATGATGGAAACGTCTCCCATGTGTATAACAGCATTTATCTCTTGCATTTTACGAAGATACTTCGGGGTTCAGAAGTCTGTGACCACTAGTGTTTCATATTTTTCTACATTAATGCGCTTTATTCCAAATTATACTATTAGCATGAACACAAAATCTCTTTTGCATAATAACAGCAGGACTGATGATCACATTCTCCTGCATGATTTGAGAGTATCTTAAGCTTCAGTGAAAGCAAGAAAATCTGATTGTCTGTCACATTTACCTGTATTCAAAGTGTTAACTAAGATGTGTATAATCTTGTATGTTTCTTTTTTATTTTATGCCGCGGAGTGTTAAAACTTTCTCTTACATTTAACAATTTTTCCCCTACACCTCATATGATTTTTAAATGATTTATAACATATAGCTCTGCTAAGTGTTTGTACTGATGTGCAGAAAAAATGTCTAATATTACCTTATTTGATTATGCTCAGTTCACAAACGCCAGTAAAACATCTCATACAGGTGTTTCATAAAATAAGAATGAAGATTTTTTTAATTATATAAACTAATGCACTTATTACAATAATAAATGGAGTCAGCTGGAAAAAAAAAATCTGAAGTATGCTCAATAAAAAATTTTACTTACAATCTGGAAATAAGTTGAAAATAAAAAAAGTCTTCAGAATTATTCGTACATTTAAAAATGGCCAATTAAGAAAATTTTAATCTGGTTCAGAGGAAGACAGAAATCATTTTTAATGGTTGTTTTTCTGATATTTATGAGACAATATAACTGACTTTGGCTACTTACGAATAAAAAATGCTACAGAAATGCATTTCATTTTGAAAAAGGTGACAAAACAGACTCGGCCCCTCAAAATTGGTAAGAAAAAAGTATTGGATTTGATTTGGCACATACGACGCAGAGCCATGCAACACATTAAAAGAGGATAAAAGTTTAGCGTGCATTTTGAACTAAACCACTTTGACATAGTAGAAAAGCATCTGATCGTGTTTTTTCTTCTGTCATCTGCTCCAGATGCAGGTAATATCCAGCTCTGAGCAGAACGCTTTGGCCCTTAATTTGATTTGAAGGGATGACCTTGTCCACAAAGGTCCAAAGATGGCCCCTGGAGTTAATGATGTGATCTTACCTATAGTGTGTCCTGGGGTGGAAAGAGACGTCCCATCTGGTGAGGGGTGAAACGGCTGCTGAACCTTGGTCCGAATGATCCTGCACAGTAAATACAGTACATTCACTCGCATGCAGGGTGTCCGTCTGTCTCTCTCTGATAATCTCAGATTTACTTTATATATCTCAGAGCAGACAGAACAGATAATCACAGACGTTCAGATCCCGTTTAGCCGAGCGAGAAGCAGACTCGCTGTGCCTTTAAGGTGAGATACAGCAAAAAGCTCTCTGAGCTCTTTTGCCTTGAGTGATCTTGCAAACAAAGCATGAAATCACAACAATTCACCTCGATAATCGTCCTCTGTGTTTGTGTGTGTGTTTGGGTCCTGAGGAGAGCCTCAGGCTGGGTTCTAGCTTGGATGAGGTTCTATTGATCTAGACTCTAGGATAAAAAGTTCTGAATTAGCCACATGGGTAACGGGATGCAAATGGAAAGCTATAAATTATATGTGACAGGAAAGCAATAGTTGCTCAGTGCGGTGTACAAGCTTACGCCAGCATTTGATTCTGTTAATCTGAACGGCACTTTGGGAAAAAGGCCCGCTGTCACGCTCACTTGTAAACTTTAGATCTATTCATCACCAGTGGCACTGCTTCTGTTTCAGCAGACACATGCAAACAAACGCACTGGAAGAAGCCACGTTTGTGCTGTATGCAACAACCATGCCTTTTTGTTTGTGACGTATTTTTCATTTCATGCCCCATGAAGATTATTGATTGTGAAAATGTTTAGAATAGACGGCGGATACTATTCAAAGAGCAAATTTATTTCCATTAAAATGAGTGTGCTGCTAATATTGATATCTGCGGAAATAAACATCAGCTTTAGGGATGCCTCCTCGGGGCATTGAAACAGAGAATGGAAAGAACGTGCCGTGACAACATATCAATATTATATTTCATTTCTCTCTTTAAAACCATAGTTTGACCCCCTCGCATGGCCTGGGGAGAATAAATCTGCAGACTTTATCCACAATCTATGTTTCTGTTATCGAATAAGTCATTTGGAAGAGTGAATTAATGTCGGGGTTGTGTCTGAAAATCCTCTGAAGAAATATTAAAATTGCTTTACATGTGAATCAATAATATCGAGCAGTGTTGAGGAGGTTTTTTATAAGTCTGGTGGTTTCGGTGCTGTCACTTGTTGGCTGTGGAGATGCTTTAGTACAACAGAACCTCTGTTACACTTAATATTGTACGTTAAAGAAAACAGGCCCGGTCTCAGGTTTGCACATTTTCTTTCATGCAGCATTTATCTTTAATGAATAAAGCACAAGATGTTCCAGGTGCAACTGATTCTCTTACTTTGCACAAAAACTGTACGCATCCCCAAACTCTTCATTGCAAGCTGACCAGAATTCCCATATTTCTTATATTAACTGGCTTATTCAATAATCCATGCATCGCGTCATGCATAACTATATCAACATGCTGTTCACTATAAACAGACGTAAAGGTGGAATAAATAGTGTTTCATCAAAGTTAAGATAGGTGGCTAATACAGTCTTTAAAAGGAGTCACTTTTGCCTGCATTCATATTTCATAAACAAAGAGCTGTTTCCTGTTTCAAAATAGCCAGACTGAATTCAATTAGATTTTAGAAACGTTTAAAGGCTTGGGTAATTACATTAACGTACATTTTGCATTTATCTCACAAGTTCATGTCAAAAGCCGTTCAAATGGCCCTTTTTAGGTGACCATGAGGCATGAAATGAATTTTTTCTAGCCTTCTCTTCTGTTGTGTGAGGCGCTCTATTCTTCACCATCGACTCATTAAAATGTAATGCAGAGTCTGGTTTTATGGAAGAGTGAATCTTAACCAAAGTTCAGCGCCTCACTGCTTCTTTTTACCGGTTTGATTTTCCACACAAGTCTAACACACTACCCTAAACCAGCATTTTAAGGATGTAAAAAGGATCATATTGGATTATGGATTATGCATAATGCAGATTTCCCATATTTGTAGGCTAGGTGGTATATTATCGATCATCGTTCCAGTTGGAACAAAAATAAAAATGTTCAAAATAAAACCTTGTGGATTAATAATGAAAAGAACTTACTTTCGTTACATTATTTCACACCAATATTAACAATGCATTTTCTAGCCTATTCATTTCTACACAAATGAGCAATTCGATTCTGTTAGTTTAGGAAACTGAAAATGATGAGATATGAAAACTGCAGTCTTCTTTTTGATATAGATTATTCTGGAAAACAGGAGGAGCAGATAAATATCGGTATAAGCTCTAATCGAGCAGCTCCGTGTCTCTTTTACCGGGTCTGATCGCAGTTCATTGATCGCTTTTCACTCGGTCAGATGAGATTTTAGAGCTTCAGTCTGTCATTGTTGAGGTGGTTTGAAGCAGGGGATTGAATTTCATCCACAAGCCGCAGAACGCAGATTTATACTGCGACATTGAACAGCTTAATAGTCACCAAAATGCATGAGAATTACTATAATGAATTTCAGAACATGTTTGCTTTTAAATAAATGTTTTGGAAATAATTTCCATTTTGTCCCTCAACTGTGTGTTCAGACGTGATATAATACAACGGTTTGATTTAAGCTTATTCTGTTTTGTTTTGTTTTTATTTATTTATTTAATGATTTGAACTTTTTTTAAAAGATCGAGGGACGTCAAATGAATTAGTAGGTTTGCATTTACATATAGCTAGGTTTTTAATATTTGCGCTGGGTTACATTCCGTTTAAAGTTTTAAAAGCTACGATCAGACGTTTGCGCTTTCACCTGAGTAACCATAGCAACCGTCCGCTTCTCGACCACTTTCAGGTAAGATCCGTTATCGGGGCAAAACACAAATAGACTATTGTCAAATGGGGGGAAATCGTCTTGACGCAAGCTAGAAACGCCAAAGACGTTTTCTGTCGAAAATTAGGCACCTAACAAAACATTAGAACGAATTATTGGCACGTCCGTTATTGATAAATGGCTGTGTTTTCTCACCTGTTTATGGAGGAGACGCTGGGGACGGTGTCGTTATCGCAGATGCCCTCCGCCAGCAGCCTGTCCCGGATCTCCCAGGCGAACATGGTGGGGTTCTGGCGCTTATAGTCCGCTATTTTATCCACCACCTTCGGCGTGGCCACTTTAGGTTTGGATCCTCCGATGACTCCAGGCTTTATGCTGCCAGTCTCGTAATATCTGCAGAAACACGTGTAAATCTGATTTTCATAACCTGACCAAACCTAATGACAATAAACAACAGATGCGTGCTAACAAAGCCATGAAAATGTTTTATCTAAGCTACTTAACAAGGCCCATAGCAGTACTAGTAGGAAATTATCATATGATTAGAATACTAATTAAAAATTTTGCGCAGCAGGACATTAAACAGCCCATCTGTTTTAGTTACCCACTTATTAATCTAAGAAGAGGAAAAAAATCGATTTGAAACGGAATTCTATGATGACCAAATTACAATTAGCTAAAAATCTATTCATGTTAGATATTTTGAATTTAATAAATACATTTTTATTGAATCCATTATTTGTTATATTTAATAAAATGGCCAGGCAATGAATAAACAAGCTCATCATCAATTTCTACTTCTCGTTTTTGACCTTGCTGAGCAACCATATTCATTTTATTTTAATAATTAAAACATGCAAATCATTGGTCAAATAATTTATTTTTAAGCACGTTTGTGCCCAAACCAAAATAATTTAATTGGTCTTTTATCTAAAATAAAAGTAATTTAAAGCAATTTTGGAATTTTTATAGTCTGAGATACCCTTTTGTAATTAAAATCATGAATCTTTAGCTTAAGTTATTTATTTGGTTTAGTTGATTTCAAATGGGGGAATAATTAGGGGGAAACGCAATATTGCATGATTCTCTGCGCTGTTGAAAAGAGCAAATGTTTTCATTTTGTTTTCTTTGACAGTATGTTGGATGGTTCGCCACGTGCTTCCACTAAAACTATTGTAGTGCGTTGCTTATTCTGTTAAAATTTAACCACAGTGTCATGAGTTTATCGGGAGACAACGTAATTTTAATTTTGAAGGTTAAAAAAACTGAAAAATTACACAAAGCATGCTGGAAGAGCATAAACTTTCCATCCACTGCTGCGTTGTTCTTTATTGGGGCGTCTTGCACGGAGTAAATCTCACGTTAGGGTCTCACCTGCCCAGGATCTTGCTGACGCAGCCGTGACTGACCCTCAGCTGTCTGGAGATGTCACAGGGTCGGACCCCTTGATGCGCGAGCTCTACGATTCTCTGGCGCACGACGTCAGGTAAAGGCCTTCCGTTCACGAACACCCCGCCCAGCTGGTTCACTCCCCCGTGCCCTATACCGGAGACAACAGCAACAAACACCCACAACATAACATTACATACAGGCCGTCAGCGTCGCCCGGCACATTCGTCCAATTAACATAAGACGCGTTCTGTACGGCCACACACGAGCTCGAAAACGCAAGAACGGTTAATTGCAATCAAACACACTTTGTGCTAATGAATGCCTGACTCTTCTCACATCAAGTTAAGTCAAATAAACAGACGCAAACGAATACATGCAAAGATGAAATAATTCTGCGTAACCGCACTAATAATTCTGCATTTTTTGTTATATTTAAGTCTGTAAAAATACACGCTCAAACATAATTATATTATATTACTTACATTATTATTATTATTATTAAAGTACATTTTATTTTCTATAGCTAATAATTGAAAACATTATATATTCATTTATATTTATTATGCAAAATAAATTCATATATAAATATATCTGTTCGTATATATAAATTCATATTTTATATTTATTTTATTTCTAAATGCATTAAAGATGTAACACAGTTGCGTAAATATAATGACTATAAGCAGCACTATTAAAGCGTTTGGCTAATTCTTTATAGGGTCGAAAAATGAACATTTATTTTGCTCTAGCATATGAAACATGATGTACATGAAACTCCTGTCCTGTTTGTTGAAACAATGCTGGGGTTTGTTACTCGTAGGTGAGCGATTAAATTACACGAGCATTTATTGTTTTCATTCCCTAGATATACATTATTAAACAGTTTTGTTTGATCACGTTACATATTGTTATTCTCAATTGATTGTTTTCCTTAAAATATTCCATTTTAACTAAATTAAAAGTCCAAAGCTTGATGCTGAACCATTTAGCAATCTCATATTTTTAAATGCACCGTGTTTGCGTTGAAAAATCACGAATATTTACTACTTTAACTCAAAGTGGAATTTTTTCCCAGTGTCGTGGATATTTTGGTCTTTGTTAATTCAATTAATTCCCTTTCTTTTTTGTAAATAAAAAAGCAATAGGCGCATGTTTTAATTTCCACACGCAGACACATTTATCTCGATTATTAACCGAGTTCTTTAATGTTTTAGAATGATTTATTTATTATCTCATTTCCCCTAAATTCTATATTAGAACAGTGCATTTTTTTGGTCTTTTTATCCGGAAGCCTAATCGTTTCCCGTTCCAGTCAGGATCTGAATGGGCTCAAACGTGCAAGACATTCTCCAGATAAACTCCGGTGTAACTCACGGTGCATGGCGGAGAAGGGGTCTGCCTTACAGTGAATATCCATCGGATAACAGAGAAAGGACAGATAATCAACTGAAGTCGCCGTCTCGTCTTTCTTACGCACAGAACAACTGACAGAAACGAAGAAGATGTAAGGTGAATCCAGCCGAGGAGAGGGGAACTTCGGAAAGTTGCAAATGGACGCAGGATTTGTCAGGTGTCAGACATGACCGTGCGTTCTAGGTCAGAACAAAGTGCTCTCAAAGCAATAAATGCTTAAATGTTTTCAGCGCGCATGCTTTCCCCAGAACTCGTTTTCCAGCGTTCGTCCCATCCATCCGCGCGTTAGTATCTCTTATATCCCGGTGGTCTCGGTTAGCAGGTGCGGGGCTGCCGGGTTCGGGTTTTGCGCATGGATGACAGATAGCAGGACCATTGGAGACTGCGGGTTTCCTGTGCCCAGCTTTCCCTCAGTAACAACAACAACAACAACAACACGATGCGTTCGCACGCGCGCTCGGCCCGGGACTGAAGGACTTGGGTCGCTCGTGTTGGTTTGTAAAAGCTCCAGCCCCCTCCTTTACGCGGACCCCTCGCCACTACGGATGAGTGTATCAGACAAAGGCAGTAGATTCCAGCACTTTGTGATTCGCTCAGATGAAGCTCCATCCGCCTGTCACTCCAAAAGGGGAGGGAGAAACTCGGCGCCTCTGAGTGAACGAGAGTTTAGTGGAAATTGAGCGAGGGTGAGAGCAAATCATTTGCTTTTCTTTGTGATATAATAGTTTACGACTTATGAGGGATACTGTCAAATCGGAACGGCGTCTTTTCTTCCGCGTCCTTAATGAATCACATCAATTCCGTAACGAATAACTAACGAGCGCACAGGTAATAAGATGCGTAAAACGAGCGTTTGTATTAGATTAACCTTCACCTTCAGTCAACATCTCAGTGTAACACTCTCAGAATATAAGCGCGCAGCTGTGGCCTCCCAAATACTGGGTCAAGTACGCATCTAGCAGGAAAAGCGCAGCTCTGATGTCGTTAATGGAGAGGTCGATGGTGTGATTATGTTTTGATTTAAACACCATCTTGTTTTGATTTGCAGCGCTCGTCTCTGCGGTGCGTCGGTCAGACTGACAGAGACCGACTGTAGGTGGCGCTATATCGTCTCCAAATCCTCCGGAGACGAAACAAAAAAAGATTTGGAAAATACATATTCATTTATTTATTTTATATCCTAACAGAATCTGAAGCCAAAAAAAAAAAAAAAATACAATATTGTATTCTCTTGTTATTCCAATGTTATAACATTATTTTGTTATTAGTATTAGTATTAGTTCTAAATTTCTAACACACTTAATTTACAGTAGTCTCAATTCAGGCTTTTAAAGGTGTTGGGTAAAAGTAAATATTATGCTGATGTACATAACTCCCTCAAGGAATAGACATTTTTATTTATTTAATTTTTACATTTAGTGGAAAAGTTCGGCATGGCCTCTATATGACACAACTGGACCTTTTTTGAAAAATAAAAAACAGTTGTTGTAAGTGTTTTACCTTCATTCAGTGTTTGATGTAGTGCCTGTAATTTACAAGATAGAATTGCTTTGCTTTATGAGAAAGCAAATATAATAAACGAACACTAAATTGCAGATTTGAAGGGAGTCATTTTAATTGAAATAAAAAATAATTAAAAATTTATTAACTAAAAATATTGAACTACAAAATGCAATTTCAAGATTTGGAAGGGTTTAAGTAGAATTTGAAATGATGATTTTATTTAAAATATTCATGTACACAATATTACCTCATGCAATATTTAGCAACTGGACATTTTTTTAGAATAAGTTTTATGTTTAGTTTTTCCGTGGTGATATTTTATAAACAAAGAATGAAATACTCTCTGGCACTATAATGACTGCAGAAAGCGGCAGTAAAGTGGAAATGTTTTGGACGGATCTCTGAGGGACGCAGGGGGCAAGTCGGCTAGTCTGCCTCCTAGTTAGGTTAGAGGATGATTTTTCTTTCTCCTGGTGTTTTTGGAGGAGCTTCTGGTACAATATGTAGCACTGCGGGCTCTAATTTCACCCTCCGTTGCACACCTTCCCCAAAGCTAGGTTTTTTCTCTCTGTGAGACCCCCTCCCAGCCTTTCCCCCCTGCCCTTGTGCTCTCTGCGTTTTTTGCTCTTTTTTTGTAGACTTCTAAAATTAAGTGTTAGTGTTTTTGTCACCCTTGGAGAAATTTCACACTGAATTTGAACAGACACTGTAAATCATAGCAGGACTTGCCGTTATGCGTTTAAGTCCGTCTCGGATACAATTTATTAAAAGCATTCAAACAGCACATCATTATTAACGCATCTATTATAAATAAACTAAACCATAACAAAACAAAAAGAAAAAGAAACAAATAGGCTATATATTTAACAGTTTAATGTCACTCTAACTTATTTATATATTAACGTTATTGATATTAATCCCACCTGAGGACGTGCAACTGAAAAAAAAAAAGTCTGCAAGCAATGCAAAGTAAAATGCAAAATCTTAAAAAATAAAAATAAATTTGGGAGTTAATTTCGTTAGGGCCTTGCGATCTGACAGTGAGTAATCCATCTTCTCTCCGGCGCTGTTCAGAGTCTCTCCAAACACAGACGGGAACCACACACACTCATCCCGAAGATGGATCTCTCCGTTCGTTCCGGCTCTCCTCTGTTCTGCTGAGCATTGAGGAAGCTCATTTTGCCAGAGGTGAAGATATTTCCTCGTTCTCTCAGCCTCCCGTTCTCATGGTAACGTCACTGATTGATCAGAGCAGCGCGCGCTTCACTAGCGAGCATCCGCAGAACTGATTTTTCATATTCCAAGAATAAGTATTTACAAAATAAATAGCATTATTAAAGTATTTTTATTACCTTCGTAATTTATGATAATAAGTCGATTGTACATTAATTTTATTAGGGTAATTTATTGTTTTATACAAAATGGACACATTAACAGCATTTAATTTCTGAACTTTAAAAATTAAAGTGAAACTATTAACTCTTTAACCCTAGAACGATTGGCGCAGAAAGACATAATGAAACCCTGAACTTAACACGAAAGTGTAAAGGAAAAGGATTTGGGCCCCGAGCTTGTGTTGTGAGGGGACAGATGGAGACTTCACGCAAGAGATTGATTCTGCGCTCGCTTTTAATTTCGACATAATTAATTAGATCATTACAACAGTTTTCCATTGATCTTGCCATTTAGGCCCAAAATTAAAAGGTGAATCAGTTAGCTGTTAGATATATGTTGTCTATTAACAGAAGCATATTAGTAAGCAAATGGAAACACGCACACAAGCGCGCGCGCACACAATGCATATGTAATTTTGTGCTTCCCAGAGAAATGTGCAAGCAACCAGCAGAGCTATAGGTATATAAGCTATTCGTTCAAATCGTGAAATAAAATGTATAATTAAGCAATGTAAAAAAATAAAATAAAAAAAAAATTAATTAGAAAAGACGTAAAAAAAATAACTACACTAATGATAATAATAACAATATTTTAAAGAATTAATATGATATATTCTTATATTAATTATCATTATTTCTGATCCATAAAATCAGTTTGAAGTGTAGGATTTGACGTGAGGAGTGTGTGCTCAGCACGTGTTGTCTACATTCACAGACCATTTAAAGTTACTGCCTCCCATGAAAACCATCAAAAATTACGCCGAGAAATGAAAGTTCAATATTTAACTTTTACTGCTCTTCAGCTCACGTTTTAGACCATAAACCTGATTTCGCAGAAATATGCCTTTCAGAGGCCAGTCGTAAAACGCAATACGCTGAAAATATAAATTAGGAAACGAAATGAGAAATTCTTCACAGATGAAAAAACAGCAGGATGACGATCTTCCGTCCCTTGGTCCCTCCTTTTCGCTCTCTTTTTATCTCTTTAATACTCAAAATCAAAGTAGCGAGGACTATAATATAATATATTTATGCATCTGCTTGTTTTGTGACACGCAAGGCAGAAAAAGTCTTAAAATAAACTCTTAAATAAAAAGTAAAATGAAGAAACATCTAATATAGTGCAGTTCCTGCTCTGCTTTATTTTGCTCATCCTGAAGTGTCCCACAGGCTAATAATCAGGTTAATCTGTCTGATATTAAGCACACTGGGGAGGTAAAATCCAGCACATGAGAGTCAGTGGTTCATACAATATGCAGATTTCGAAAGAATTCCTAAATGTGCCCTGAAGTGTTTAAATATAAATAGTGTTGAGGTTATGCCTGGCTTTTCACTGCTGCTGTCAAGGGAAAATGGAAAATTATAAGTCCTTAAACTGTTCACGCTTTGCTGGTCAAACTTGTCTCTCATCTGAAACAAAAAAGTGTTCTTGTCAAACGAGTAGATCTATTCTTACCACATCTTAAATCAGACGTTAGATTAATCGACTCTGCGTTTTATTAGGCATTGATTATAGTCAGTAGGTAATGATGTGAAGTTTGAAGATGGTGACAGACCAGTTTTCCCAGCGCATGCCCTGAAGCAGGTCCACAGTGGCTGTCTCTGTGTGTGTGTGTGTCACACACAGCTGCGCTGCTCTGAAGCGACAAAAAAACAGCTTTTTTGTACCCCGGTGCAATATGGGAACCAGCCCGTCTGTCCAAGTCGGCCCTTGGGCATCGTCTCTCATTTGTGTGGCTCGTGGCATCAGACACACTCTCTTCTAGAGCCTGTAGTTATGCTAATACTCTCATCATTTATCCGGACACAAACATTCCACTATTGTGTGAATAATTTGCAATTAATTCGTTGAAAGGGGAGCAGAAGAGTGTCCGCCTCTAACTGAGAGATAATGCTTTGACAGGTGAATAAATAAATGTGTTTTACAAAGAGAATGAATAATTGGACTTGTCTGCATGTGTTTCTCCCTGTTTTTGATAATTTTCTTAATAATACAAGCAATTTTTCTTATGAGATATAATAAGAAATGAAATAATCATTACTTCTTTGGTATACAGTGTAGACATCTGTTAAAGTGTCATAGTTCTCAGACCTTTCTGCCAGTGGTCTCATGTGAGATCTGCTCAGATCGACAAGTTATTACAACTCTTACTGTATGTAAAAAAATAAACAAATAAATAA
>JAUMHG010000054.1:17382841-17403259 GCA_032359395.1 Enteromius anoplus
TTTGTGAAGGTCTACAATTGTGTCTCTTGTGTCTTTTGACAGCTCTTTGGTTTTGCTCATGTTGCTACTTAGACTTTAGCTGATTGTGGGGTGCACAGGTTTCTTTATGACAGCTAACGACCTCAAACAGGTGCTACTAATCTAGAATTATAAGCAGAGTGTAGCTGGAATATTTAAAAGCTAAATAACAGGTCTTTAAGGGTCAGAAATCTGACTGATAAGCAAGTGATTAAATACTTATTTGACACAGTAATTCCCAAATAAATTGTTAAAAAATCATACCCTGTGATTTCTGGATTTTTCTTTTTAGATTCTGTCTCTCAAAGTGGAAAGTACCTATGCTGAAAATTGTAGATCCCTCCATGATTTCTAAGTAAGAGAATAACAAAATCACAGGGTCAAATACTTATTGACCTCACTGTATATAAATGATAAATTAATGACTAATGTAATTCATAATAAAAAATAATACCTATTATACCAATTATACCTATTATTATAAATATATTATATTTTATTATATAGATATTTTATTATAAAAATATCAATATAATATTAATATATCATAATGTATACAATTAGTTTTATTTTCTATTTCGTTATCAAATAATAATTTATGTATTTTATAATTGTGATTTGTTTTATTATATACAAAAATAAAAGCTTTTTAATGTTTATAGATGTTTTTACATTTGTTTACTCTTATTATAAATTTAATTATTAAAACATAATATTTAAACTATAAAATTACTATCACTGATGTCATTGAATTATTTTCATGTCCAGATACATTTATGAAAAATGTATGATCAGTAAGAACAGCTATAAACTTTATCTCAGTGGTTAGTTAGTTCACGGGTTAAGTTTAAGGCTAGTCTTGCAAATGTATCTTCATTCTGAACACTACTGACACATGCTTTAGAGAAACAGCCACTGTCACTCACCTTCTCCTGACAGGAATATTACTTACAGTCTGGGATAGTGTTACACCCAGTCCTGCCATCAGTTTGAAAATTAATAACATTTTGTTCACCCATTTCAAGGAGGAACGGCGTGCAAATTCATCATTTCAGAGCCCCACCACCTTATTCCCCCAAGGTTTGTCCGCTCAGTCTCTACTTAGAAATTCTGCATGGTGAAAACCTTCAAGTAGAACATATTGAAGTGCTCAGACAAACGGGCTCTGTTTATGCGGGAAGAAGCAGATAGGCTGTCGGACCCCCAGCGGGCAGGTCCTGAACGGAGAGGAGCGATCCTTTAAACTGCCGAGGTGATACCGCCTGATAATGTAGCAAATAAATCAGACAATAGGGTTGAATATTTCATTTCACATCCATATTCCTCATGGGCAGAAATGATGGTGAAATGTAAAAACAGCGATTGCGGCCCCTCTGGAGAGAGATGCTGTTTTGCTGTTTGAGGATAGAGGAGGTTTGATGGCTCTGCCTGAATCACATCCATCTCTCAGGCAGCTGGAATCGCATCTTTTAATGCAATTGCATGTGATCCCCGTGTCTCCGCGAGGAAGGAAAAGAGCATTAACACCAAAACTCAAACCGCTCTGTGAAATAGTTGAGTTCCACTGCATCAGACAATAAAATATCAAACCAAGACAAAAATGAGGTTTTAAATCTAATCTAAAATGATACATCTATTTTTTTTTAAAAATAAGAAAGTCAGTTTAAAATAATCATAATAAATAGATAAATAATACAGAAATTATCTAATTTAAATAAATAAATGTTATCGAATAAAATAGTGAAGCTAGTTCCCAGGAAATGATACCTGGTTTGATATTTGGCACATTACGGGTTAATGTCTATTTTATATATTCATATTTTTACCTTTGTTTTCACCAGTTCATTTCAATAGTTATGCATTTTTCTACACATTTTTTTAATATCTGGATTAATTATAAAAGACAATAATATTGCAGGAAAACTGACACTTTTTATTTATAATTGCCCTCAAATTACAATTTTTTTTTAATAAATTGAATAATTTTAAGACAACAGGCAAATTAATAAAATATGTAATATATAATGTAATATAAAATGATATTAAAATACATAAATAATTATTTTCAAATATACAATTATCATAGGTTTTTATTTATTTATTTATTGAAAAGGCCTTGCATATTAAAGCTATGTCTTTTAAATGTTGTTATAATTATTATTATTTTTTTCAAATAATGAAATCAAGGTCAAATGCCCACACCCTTTTCTTATTTTTAGAAATCTATCTGTAGCAGCTTAAAGTGAACAGTGTAGCTGGAGATGGCACCATTTCCTCTAAACACTCAGAGGATGTTCACATCCTGCCCTGATTCTTTGGATTTTCTCTGATTCACCTTCCCAGCTGCCCTGCTGCAATCTCTTACCTCCTCCTCATAAACTTTCAGCTCATTTTCCGCCATCTGCTTCAGCATCTGCTTAGGGGGCAGATAGAGGAATGAAAAACTGATCATGAAACGACCGTCTCCTTTCTTTGTTTCTTCTGGATGCTTGTATTATTTCCTCCACTCATCTCTCGTTGTGTCATCTATTGTTTCTCAGGGGGCTGGCTGTGCTCTCGCTTCTTAGGTTTATTTTAACATTTAAACTCGCACCCCTCAGTGTGAAGCGACTTACAAACAAGGAGAAAAGGGGTTTTTGCTTTTTCATTTGCTTTCGAGGGTCACTTACTTTCCATGTCCAGTCCGTTTGATCAGCAGGCACAGTCAACAGAAGGCACAATAGATCAAAAAAATTGTTATTGTAATATTTGGACAAAAGCTTGCGGTGTTTTCAGAAGGAGGGCCATCAGAAAGGACCGTGTGGCTCCCCAATCCAAAGCTTCCTCCCTCTTTTCCCTTTGAGAGTGGTAGACAATGGGACAGAGTCGCTTCAATGCTGAGGAGAACAGACCCGGGAGGATTACACATTCTTGAGGAGGCCCTGGGCATCACTAATACCTCAGCTGTTTCTGGTACACACATGCTCAAAACTTTCGGAAGTTGTTGCACAATTGGTTTAACTCACTTGTGCAGAGTTTGATTACACCCTCTTTACAATTTATAATTTATACAATTTATATTCATATGGATTTTTTAATATGATCTTTCATGTAGTCATTACAGTGTAAAACAGCTCTAAGTGAATGCAAACATCCTGCAAAACTCTGAAAGTGCACCGTGTTTAAAGTTATTCTCCCTTAAAAGTAAGAGTCGACTCTGACTCACTGATATTAGTTGTTTTTAAAATGAGTACCAAGCAGATTCATGTTGATGTCAGCATGAAATATTAGCATACTGCCCGCCCACTGAAAATGCACATTTCAGTAAAATAGCTGTTTCCTGGTAAATGCTGTAAACAAAGCAGCACTGCACTCACAAAAATGGAAAAGAAATCGACCAATCACAGCAGATTAAGCAGACAAAGGAGGGGTTTGGAGAAATTATTCTTTGAGAGAATCGTTTGGGAGTCATTAATCAAAAGTTCAAAATAAATGCATATCGTAAGACAATGAAATAAGTTTTTCAACAAAAAATGAAACAAAACAGTGTTTTCAACTTTTATGATAATAATAACTTAAGAACTTTCTTGAGCAGCAAATTAGCATATTAAAATTATTTCTGAAAGATGATGTGACTGTGACGACTGGAGTAATTCTCATTTGTGTCACAGGGAAAAAATAGGCTACATTTAAAAAAAAAAAAAAATTCACATAGAAAACAGGGTTTTTTAATTGTAAGAATAATTCTCAGTTTTTATGGTATTTTTTATCAAATCAATGCAGCCTTTGTGAGCATTAGAAATATTTTTTCAGAAACATCCAAACTTGTATATATTATAGTCTCCTGAAAATTGCACTGTTACTGTTCAGTGAATATTTAAAGAATCAAACGAGCAAATGATTCATTGACTTCAGACAGTCTGTTGTTTAGTCTCTGAGTGAATCAACTTAGTTGAGTAAATGATTCAATCGATCACTCCGAATAATTCAGTGTTTTTGAACAAGTCAGCTGAATGAATGACTCCACGACCACACCTGTACAATGTACCTTTCACAACGATGTAGGCAATTTAATTTACTGTGTATGAAGTATTGTAATGTTTTTAGTAGAGCAAGTGATTAAATTAAATGTGCATTACATTTTAACTTGAAAAGTAATTGTACATTAGTGGGACACAAGTTTCTGATCTGTGTTAAAAGTTCAGTGTATAGAGTAAACAAGGTAAACTTTGTATTTAAGGAGCAGGATAAAATTAGCATCAAGTCGTCGTACTTACATGGCCATTTGTTTAGCAAACCGTGGTAAGTTTGAGTTCTTTCTTTTGCAGTCTCTCTTTTTCTCTCTCAGGGCCAGCTTCAAAAATTGTGATGAGGAGGAGATGCCTCTGGCGATTCCTGTGCAAATAAATAAAAGCTGACATAGTCCTTTCCGCAGATCCTCTCTCTGCCTCTGTGCCCCCTCGTGAGATTACCCTGCAACAACAATTATTCCAAATGTCAGTGATTTGTGCCCAGAGGGCCTCGGGCAAATGAGGATTAAATCTTTAACACAGTGAGGAATTAAAATATGCTGCTCTAGATGAGGGGACGCGAGGTGGTCTTGGCGGTTTTGGCTGACTGGTGTTTTCCTTTTCTAAGTCAGGCATTATGCGGCGTATGTTACTCCTCCTGATGGCTGTTAACCCCGCCATCATGAGAGGGGCAGTGTGTGTGATCATGAAGGGAAAGTGAGGAGAGGACACACTCCTGTAGTGAGTGGAGGCATGTGAGATGAGAGAAGAAAGATCGGGGCCTGCGTCACATGAATGAACTTAGCAGTTCGTCTAATACTCTAAAACTCTGTTCAATTCTGACTGGAACACAATTATATATACATATAAAATGTAAATGCATCAATACGATATACGTTAAAGGTCTACATTAATATTGAACTAAACTTAAACAACTTTTAACAGCATTAAATTGCTGCTTAAGATCTTCAATAATGTTCTTTTTTAGCTTCTTATATGAATCGCTCCATATTTTTTGTCATTTGACACTAAAAGTGTGTGTGTGTGTGTGTGTGTGTGTGTGTGTGTCTGCTTTATTTTGATGGGTCCACAACACACTTACAATGAGAAGATTTGCAAGTATTTATCAACTTATTCTACTAACCCTAAACTTACTCTAACAGTCTACTCTGAGCGTTAGTTGTTACGGAAGCAGACTCTACAGCAGAGTATGAACAGAGAAGATCGGTCTTGAGAGGTGAGTATCCAAAGACATTATGGAGCTGAGAGACAACCACACACCACAAACACTGGGACTTCCTAGGAACACAGGAACAAGCTGGAACGATGGAGAACAAGGAGGTACGTATAGGGTAAGTATTTCAGTAGTCACAATTCAAGGAGCATAAGATTGAGTCCACTTCGTAGAAACGAGCCCGGACACTGACTGAGGGGTGGTGTGTGGTTATATAGGGCTGGTTATTGCGGTGATGATGAGGTGCAGGTGATGCTGATTAGAATTCTGGGGAGAGTTAGCGCTGTGATTGACTGGGGGTAGAGCCTGGCAGATCTGTAACATTAGTAGACATGTAGTTACAAATGAATGAGAATTAGTTGACATGTTAGTCTAAAGTGGACTATCAAACTGAACTCTTACCAAAAAAACCCTGTATAAATTTCCATATCTTTCTCCAAGGGATCTTTGGTCTGCAAAAGGAATAAGAGTCTCGTCATAACATGTAAAAATCTAGTTTCACATATGATCACACCTGATTTGCGCCACTTTAAATGCAAAGGTGTGCAGACATGAAACCCATATAAATCAGAAAATAATCAGCCGTAATACCTGCACATAATAATTAAATAATCTCTCCCCTTTAATATCTATATATTCAAAGTGAAAAAATTATGATTTTTTTTTTTTTTTTGCTAGTCAGCAAACGTTATGGTTGAATGAATAAATGGGCAGTTTGCACAGAAGTGCCCAGAAGTCATAAACACTCTTAATTACCTTGCTCAGCCAACCTCAGTGTGGACTCTGCTGTTTTAACGAAATCAAGGCAAAGGTGCATATCCTATGAACTCATCCAACTTCTTTGGTAATTACCTAATCGTCCAACAAAGTAGTCACTTTAGTATGTTCGCCATTTTAATAATCACTACTTTATTAGCCAGCGCTGGCTGCTGTTCGCATAGTATCATAGCACCGTGAACACAAGCCGTCCCAGATCCTCTTATCCAGAGACAATGAGAGTGTGTCAAGAGTTCAAGTGCTGTCAGAGGAGGTGGAACACTCCGTATATTGAGAATAAGTGTGCGGAGAGGCCTGTTTTCCATTTTAATTGTAAAACAGATAAACGCTAAACACTCCTCAAGAATAAATGACTTCTGAGTAATTATTGTCTAATAGCTCTCCTCCCTCGGGAGCTGTTTACGTGGCCCAGATGGCTACCAAAATGGGATTTAGGGAGAAAATTGACAACATTATTCACCCAGGCATTATCAATTACCTGGGTATCAATTGTACTGTAATCAAGTTGAATATGAGGAGGGATTCTAAGAGTCACCGTAATTAAACCTTTTTGAGACTGTGGACATTTGGGTGTCGTTCGTTATTGAGATTTATAGGACAGCCCTCCTTCTTTTGTGCGTAATGGATGAATGTTGAGCAGAAGACACGGATAGTCCATAAAGAACAAAGACAATGGCTTTTATGTGCCATGTACCACGGACAGCCTCGGCAGGGCAAAACATAGCCGCTGCTATTAAACCCAAGCACCGCAATTCCCCCACGAGCATTGCCGAGAAGCTACATTAGATCCTGGTTTAGTAGCCTCATTAGAGAGGTTTAATTAACCTACTCAACTCAAGTGTGACTTTCATTTTCCAGAGAGCTAGGTGCTTTATTTGTTTTTTATGCCGTACTGTAGCTCTGTATGGTCATGATGATCATTCTAACCTGTATGTGGAGAGCTAATGGCTTTGGCATGATGATGTCTTGAGATGAAAATATCTAGCGTTGCTCCATTTTTTTGAAGGTAGCCTAATTTTCATTTCTGTTAAAGCGGTTCTTTAAGACTGCACAACTTTACATGCAAAATGATTGCACAGAAATTTTTAATAATGTTAAATCTTGTAAGGCACTTTCACCAAATGCCATAATAAACACAACTGCAAAGAGATTCCGGAATAGTCTATGTTGACAAAAAACAGATTGAAATTATTTATGGCCACTTAATGGCACTTCACCTGTTAAGTAAATATGCAGTCCAGCCCATTATAGTAAAAATACACTGTTAAATAAAATAAATTATAGTAAAACAATAATACAAATATTTTTCCAAACATAATTAATACTAAAAAATCTAATAATAAAACGGAAATAAAAGTATCAGTTTCTCACAGAATAACAGAAAGTGGTCTATTTCTTTAAATCCTTCAAGCTGCATTATTTCATCAAATAGAATCCAAACATATTGATGACACTGATAAATGCTTAGAAATCCAAGCGTTTCTCATAAGATTTGTGAACCTGAGAGCACAATTAGACCCCTAGATCATAATTCCTTTTAATTTCCTCTTGACGTGGAGAGGTTTCAAGTTAGTTAATTAAAATCATAGCAGTGTAAATGATTTGTTCAGGGCTTCTGACAGTGATCTATTCTACACCCTTCATCCTCAGTTGGTCTGACTGGCTAATTAATCAGTATTATTTATGCAAGAACATTATGTGTAATAACTTGATTTATCACAACAGTATGGCTGTGGAATCATTACAGGCATTTAAGGGACAATCTCCAGAATCTCTCTTATTTAAATATGTTTGCTTCAGATCTATGTATCCCAATGTCTCTCTGTGCATACCTTGACTACCTATATATATATTAGGGATGCAACGGTACAGTGAGCCCACGGTTCGGTTTGTATCACGGTTTTTGGTTTCTGGCCACGGTAACGGTTCGGTTTCAATACATCAATATTACTGTACAGTACTGTATGTGAGCTCTTACATAGCGGGAGGTCATTTGCCCTTTCTATTTCAAGTTATCAAGGTACAGAGACAATATTAAATGTAAAAAAGGTACAGATTAAGTCAAAACACCACATTTATTTTTTAAAAAGAACACTTATTTTTGCCCTCTTTCAAAAACGGACAATATAAAAAGTGCAGTATAAAGTAAAATATAAACATGAACATTATTCAAATAAATATTGTCAGCAAAAAGAAGATATTTAAGTTTTCTAAATACACCATCAGAACAAACAACAATAACTAAATATATCACTAAGGGGTGGACAATTGTCCATTTCAAAAATTGGTGAGGTAGCATCACAATGTGCAGTATCAAACAGATAAGAGAACACTTTAAGCTTACACTGAACATTTCGTTCATCACGTGACTGCGCCATAAGCTTCACCTTATGCAGCCGTGCACGACTGAATGCATCATTCCCACGAGATGACTCGTTATTCCCGAGTCAAAATGAATGAATCGTTCAAGAACGACACATCCCTAGTCTTGAGAATTTCTGACCATCGCCTGATTGTCTATGCGCTTAATACACAGAAAATGCCAATTTTCATTAAAATAATTGTGTAATGCCTCAAATAGGCTACCGAAACATCGCGGTTCACGTGGGGGTACTGAACCGAACAGGGCGAACCGAACTGTTCGGTTCAGAACAGAAAACCGTTGCATCCCTAATATATATATAGTCTGAATATAAACAACTTTAATATTAAGGAGAAGGACAGCATAAAGACTGACCAATCATATTGTAACTGCGTTAATATTATAATTAAATTACTATTATAGTTATATTATAATTAATTAAATAACTTGAGCAATACCTCACATTGATTAAATAGTCTAAGAACGATTATAGAAACCTTATTTGTTTGGAGTTCTTTTCCTGTCTTTAGTGATTTGTAATTCTCAAAACTGTTTCCAGTTTGTAATAAAGCCCTATTTAATTTTCTTCCTTTTTATTTGGTTTCTCATTATTGTTATTTGTTACTGTTTATTATTTTGGAGTATTAATAATAATAAAAAGATCACATCCGTGTTCTTCCGCATATTTAACCAATCACTGGCAGATGTAACTATTCCAACAAATCAGCATCCAGCGTCATCACACCTGCTACAACAGGTAAATAAAACTTAGTAGCGGTTTTGTTTGAAATACAAATTAATATCAGATCTCAAAACAACTTAGACTGAACGACAGAACTATATATGAGTTAATTTTCACATAGGTGAGTAGATGGAATGTGGCTCTCCATCCATGTATGTTTATAACGTTGGGTGCTGCGTGATTTGCTTTACTATATTGACAGTTCTGCTGTTTTTTTGCTGAAACTATAGTGAGTCTTTAATTATCCAGAATAGTAGGCTAAAACTTATCCTTGTGGTTGGTTGTTTTCATCAGTATTAAGCCTCCACAAACAAATCTTACTAGCTGTTCCACTGACATAACGTAAACTTCATGTAGGTAAGCATACTGTGAAGTTGACAACCTATTAAACGCACTATAGAAATATTCCTCACCGTACATAGAAATAAATAAATGAATACCATAGCGGCATATAAGGTTTTCATTTATTATGGACTGAGCTATTCCAGTGCGACAGCAGAGTCAGCGTTTGTGTGCACAGTAGTGGCTCCTATCCTGTTTTATAATCTCAGCAATTACAGTTCCACCGCTAATGAGTTGTCCAAACATCACAAATAAAGTGAACTCTCATGCAAGTAGGAAATAAACCTCATAAGAACCAGATAAAGAGGTTTGTTTTAGTGTGAGCAACTGGAAACCGGCCCATTAGATCTCTGACTGCTCAACTGACCGTATCGCCACATCATGAGTCACTTCTGCAGTGAACTTATCAAAAACTCACTCCGGATCAGAGCAGTCCACCCCAATCCATCTTGATGATCTATCTAAGCATTCTAAGCACATACTGTTGATATGTCATAATCAATATAGAGTCGTCCTTGTTGTAGTGCCTGAGAGAGCTGCGTGTGTGATTGTGACCTTGTGTTTGGAACTGTACTCTTCTGTATTGTGTGGCCTTGAGCACATAAACACATTCTCAATCACTTCAGCAACCCTTCGAGTGACCTGACTACAGCTGTGGCACCTTTACCGTCTCTTTTTGTGCAAGGCACCTTAGAGAGTGATGGCTTGACAGGAAAATGGAGGAATTTATCTTCCTTTGTTAGTTTCGCTTCAGGGGCTTAAGGTCTTGGAAGAACTTGATATAACTAAACCGATAAAAGCAAAGAAAGATAAATGCATTGCTAATGTTATAGTTGTTGCAACTATTGAGCTGATGTGGCAAAGTTTAAAAAATTGCATTAAAAGTGTGCAAAACGTACAGTATATATGCCAAAAAATGTTCTTAAGAAAAACAAAATCTAAAAGACAATGCTTTTTTTTCCATAGAAGTTGTATTGTAAAAAATGTCTTTAAAGATGTCTTCTGAGTAATAGAGGACAACTCACGGGCATCGGGAGGGCAGCTAAGACAAAAGGAGGTGCTGTACAGATGGGGTCAGCAGCAGTGTGGGGTCACCCAAGCCTCACTCCAATGGGGCGTTGGGTATGCATGGGTGATCCAGGACAGAAAGGGTGATTACAGCATGATTTGTTGGCCTTTGATAGGTTGTGGCTCTCCTTTGAAGGCCACGGAAGCCAGGCTTGCTAGAGCATTGAACAGTGGGAATTTAGCACAATTTATATATTGACCTTATTGGTTAGCGTATTAGTATTTATTAATTTTTTTATTCCTTTTTAAACTTTACTTTTTTATTAATTAAGTTGAATTAATTGTGCATGCTTAGGTCGCATTAATATTATTATTATTGTATATTTTTTAAATTTTCAGTATTTTTACTATAATTTTATAAGCAATATTTCTAAAATTTAAACTTTCAAACCATTTAACCTTAAATTGGCCATAAACATGTTTATCATAACTTAAAAAAAAAAATAATAATAATAAAATAAAAATGTATTATTCTCAGGTATTTTAATTAAGGGTAATAAGGTAATGTTGAAGTCCATCATATTTAGGCCTTGCAATATGCAAATTATTGTAGCCACTATTTAAAGGGATAGTTCACCCAAAAAGGAAAATTTGATGTTTATTTGCTTACCCCCAGGGTATCCAAGATGTAGGTGACTTTGTTTCCTCAGCAGGACACAAACGAAGAATTTTAACTTTAACCGTGGCAGTCTGGTAGTCAAGGTAAACCTTTAAAAGTAAAAAAAAAAACATTCACAGACAAATCCAAATTACACCCTGTGGCTCGTGACGATACATTGATGTCTTTGTATTACAAAAGTAAAGCTGGTTACCTCTTGGCATCTTAAGTCATGGAGTCTAAGTTTATGCAACTGGCCCCAGGAGATTATTTCAAGGCAAATTTTTTTCCCTATTGATGAAGCACATAGTATCTGACCAGAAGCTGTTAAGATCCAAAAAGCTAAAAAAGTGAAACAAAAAACTAAACTAAACCAAAAAAGCAGATTCCTTTGTAAACTGATTGTTTGTTGAGGGTTTCATTTTACATTTATTGAAATCTGCAATAAACTGACACCACTTCAGTTTTTAGAAATGAAATAACATTTATAAACTGGCCTGTGGTTTGAGGCACCTAAGGTGTGCATTGAATTTTTTATTTTTTATCTTTTGTAAGATCTCCTCTGAGTTGATGGACCACAGCAGTGCTCAGGTTCTCTCGGTCATGTAATTATCTGACAGCTCTTGATAGAAATCAGTGACAGCCCGCAGCGGAGTCTCTCTATAACAGAGTGCATCTGTGAGAGCGTACATGAACTCAGCTGTGTGGGTATCAGGACTTTAGATTAACTCCGAGGCGTGATCATTTCTCTGTCACTTACCTCTAGACTGAACGCTTGAAATGTCACGCATCAGATCCCCTCAACTGCCCATTACTACAGTGAGGGAAAAGGGCCTGAGAAATGGAGTGATCTCTATATTCAAGGCTTCAGGACTGTGCAGTCTTCAGCCAACTCTCTCAAGAAAGTCAGTCATTAGTTTTTGATAAGTTCTAAAGATCAATCAGTACTAGTGATCGTCAATTCTTAGACTTCTTATTCGATTAAATTTCAATCTGCTACTCACACAAAGCTATCATATAGATTCTTTGGAAAGTAGTCTTCTGTGTTCAGAGAAAAACGGGCTTAGGACAACATAAAACTTGTTTCCGCCATGGGATAAAAATATAAAAGGCAAATAGTTGAGAGATTGCAATTTTGATGTTAATTCTCAGTGAACTTGCTCCTATAATTGTGAAATGCACATTTAGAATGGAGAAATATATATAATGAGTGATTTATCATTTGTGAAGTTTTTGGCCATTTTGACAATGAGGTTCATTACCCACCATGATTTTCACCCACGTTAGATCTTGCTTTTAGAAAGAACTTTTTATTCTGTTTTATAATTCATTACGCAGGAGATGCTGCAATACTGTCATTCTGATCAGTTGACTGGTTGCATACACAGCTCTTGTCACTGTACAGTAGATGTTCATTGCATGTTGACACGCAGGTCAATCATAAAAGCTTGTGTAGTGCAAAGCTCCGCCCCTTATTATGTAGTCAAGGTGAAGATTTAAATATCACTCAAGCACCACTCCAAGTGTAAAGAAAAATATGCAAATGAGCACATATCCATCAAACAATGTTTCTCTCTTGGCAGAAAGCTATTAATTTTTTTTCATCAGTTGCTGACACTTTAACGTATACATCACCCTCAGATTGCAAATGATTTTTTTTTTCGTGTACGCCTTCTCTCTCCTTATTGACGTGTTATATTTTCTTTGCGCTTGCATCTTGTTATTGTTCTAAAGTTTCCCTGTCTAGTGTGCATTAGTGCACTCTGATTGAAATTTTACAGACAAACTGAAATATGACTCTGTGTTTAATGGAAAAAATAATTACACGTCAGGTGAAACAAAGCATGACTCATAGTTACCGAGGAAAGTGACTGGAGACACGAGCCAGCAACGGAGTCAACAAGCGCACACACTCGCAGTTTACACGCTGTCCTTGCTCACTATCTGCTGAACTTCTTAATATCATTTCATAAAGACTCTTGTAACGTTTATCCTATCTTGGACATAGTCAGCACTATGCACTACAAGTATGGATTTTACTGGTGGAGGGAAAGTATGTGCAACTTTATTAAAATGTACTTTTGTATTACCTTTATTCAACATGTGGCAGAACTTACTGATTAATGCATCCTAAAGCTAAAGAAATTCAAATGTGCAGGTGTGCAGAGATGTGCACGTCTATTTCTTTTAATCATTATGAAAACCATCAGGCCTAAAATCTCAGCCTGGCTTCAGCTCTCTACCATCCTTCTGAGTCTGTTACTGACTTCACGGCATTGCTTCTAATTAGTCCTGAAACAAGAGACGCTTTAAGTGCCAGATGGCAGTATTATCTGATATTTTCCTAAAACGGCTGCAGTACTTCTTCAATGTTAGTCTTGATATTTTTAATTAAAATGGCTTGTCAGAAAGGCAATCTGAGCTAAATGGATGTTACACAAGATACAATTAATAAAATTTCCCTGACGTTCCTATTAATTACTCAGAGTGGGAACACTTGTTATTGACTCAAAGATCAAGTCTGACTGAAAGCCTTATCAAACATTCCTGTGTAATTTTCTGTTTGATAAGAAAATTGGCATCCTTCTCGCTTGCTCGGGTACAATCTACATGGCACACTTGGATGTTTTTTTACACCTTGTTCTGTGACCTGAGATAGAATTTGCACCTGCACCTGTGACAAATCTGACAGAACGTGGCAATCTGGCTGAGCAAGCAGGAAATCTCTCACATGATATGCTTTATTAAGCAGTAGGCTCCAGGTCCGACATCTGCAAAGGTTAAATGGGCGTAAGACTGCTGTACAGGCTCAGTGACTCTTGGAGGAGAGTTACGGAGGTGATAGGGATTTCCGTCCATTCATCCATCCATCCATCGTCGATCTGCCCATCCATCTATCTTTCAGTCCAGTCTAGTCCAGTCCAGTCCAGTTTTATCATTTAATTGTTCTATTGCTCTGCTCGGCTCTTTCTATGTGATTCTAAACTGTATTAAAACTGCACAAGGCCCACAGCCTACTAACTTTTTACGCTTTCGGACTGCAGTCAATGTAGCAATTTATCTTAACTTCTGCTACCAATATTGATGCTGCAATGCAATTAGCCAGTTATGCCGCTATTTACATCTTTAACCAGTTGAAGTCAGCATAGTGTGCGGTAGGAGACGGCAGGCTGGTGTCGGTGTGTGTTAAATGTCTCAGTTGGCTGGTCTTTGGCAGGTGTAGCCATCTTCATTGTCTTTGTCCTTGCTGTGGAGAGCAGCAGCATATATTTACCTCAAATTCTTTTCCTGCGTGACCAACTAACTCTGTCTCTTCTGGCCCGTGTGACTGATCGCTGCTGTCTGTGAATGCCAGGCTTCCCGAGCTTTACATTTATGAAGATTCTTTAATATGTGCTATGGAATCACAATCCCAAGGACTCATGCAACAACGGCAATTCCAGGAAGAATGTGACTATAAGAAGCAAATACTAGCTGGTTTACAAGCGGGATACAATGCAATAAAAAATGGCCAGCTCTTTAGCAAAATGAGAATTTAGGCAAAAATAAGGCTGAATTTATGAACAAAAAATCGCTAGGAAATTGGTTATGGAGAGTCGCATGGTAATTCTGGTTGATGTTAAAGAGCTAACAACTGAGCCACATGCGTGTTTTAATGTTAATGAATGAATAAAAAAGTGTGCTGAACTGCATAGAAATATGACTAATGTCATATGATGATTATATTTCAGTCAAATTGTAAATGCCTGTGGATTTCCCAATGAAGCAATATTTTCATTTGGAGCCTACATTTTTTTCTGAAGTAACAAGAAGTAAAGAATTGAGTCATTTTTTAGCTAGAAATTGTGGTGCATCTTGTCACCAGCAGCTTCGTCTCTGCAATGTGTGCATGATGTATGCATGAGGATCTGGAGTTACCAGAGTGACTGAAAACTGAATTAACCCTCTGGTACTGGAGGTCAGACTTACAGAGGCTCAGAATGACTGTTTGTTTGTGTGGATGGTTTATTGATGCTTTATTTAACCTGTTATACTTTTGTTTTATGAGGTTTTCCCGACTGCATCTAAAGTTGCCCTGGATATGATGAGGTATTACCCTCTCATCGTCCACCAGACCACAGAGTCAAGGTCAGAAACAAGGATTACCCCTCTCTCATACTCTGTCTCTCTCTCTCTTTCTATCTCTGTTCCAAAACCTCCCTTGAACTCCCTTGCTATCTGTGTAGTCATCAGTCTAACTAAAATGTTACTTCAAAAAAGAGACAGTTCTTGAATATTATACATAGGCAAATATGTTGCAATTAGCTTACCGCAAATTCTAAAATAGGTAACATCATGCTTACTGATGCTCTGTGCATTTTGTTGATAAAATCCAGTTATTCCAATAGACATCTGTGTAACTGGGAATTTTGCATGAGTTTTCCCACACAGGTTTCACTTATTTACAAGTTAGTCGGATGAGTTTTTGGTGTTGACCAATAAAATGCCTCCTGGTTTGAGTCTATTGTGTGTGAGTTGTAGTTTACACCATTTACAATAGACACTTGATCTTTTTTCTTTTACAAAATTCTGCACAGTTTTGATGCTATTAATAGCATTTCTAATTCAAATAAAAAAGTTGTCTGATTTTTTCCTGAGCTTGTTGCAATGCATTCAGGTGCCTTTGCACATACAGTATATGCACATGCAAATTGGCCAAAAAAATGGAAACAAGTAAAAAAAAAAAAAAAAAAAAAGGAATTTTCAGTCTGCTAGTTTTGAACAGCCAAAATCATTAACTGAAACACTGACTTACTTCTAATCAGTATTTTAACCAAATTTAATTACAGAATTAATTAATTTTCAATTTCTGTATTTTTATTTTCTTTTTTAAATGAAGCTTAAATTTGATAAAAAAAGAATTTTTTTATAAATAAAGAATAAAGAAGAAACATTTAATATCAGTGTATCTTACTACACTCTTTACATGAAGCCCAGCTACTACATAAAAAAAACCTAATACATAAAAAAGGGCACAGCAGGTTAATATAAAGTCATTTTCCATACTGAGTTTTTTCATAGGTGTATTTTAAATAATGCATAGCACTGTGTTGTATTTAGGCTGAGAGGAAATGTCTGTAAACTTAAAAGATAATATCTTGGCAGAAGATATTTTAGGTTTTGGAAGGTGTTCCTGTGTTCCTTTCATCTATGCCAAACATCACTGCAGCCGCTAATGTTGTTTGTGAGCTTGTATTTTTCTTCTCATTAGCTTTTTGCACATGCAGCAGGAGCACGCTGGGCATGCTCAGTTAATGTAAACATTTCCACTTCTGTGGTCAGCTGCAGGGGCTCCAGCAGTGTGTCTGAATGATTGAACGCCGCTGTTACTTACCTCCCGTGCGTGGTGTATCGGACAAACAGCTATACGCTGCTCTACGCAACCTCACCCACCTGTTTCATAATGGGACGTCTTTCAGATGCAGATAGAATGGCATCTTTGGCACGCCGTAAGAATAACATCTTAGAGAGAAGTGCTGGGAAAATCAGTCAGCGTCTCGTGTGTTTCATCACCTGAAAGCTCAATGAAGGAAAGTGTGGAAATAAGCATCAGAGTTTGCAATCACTGTCGCCCACCTCTGTGGAGCATATCAGATCTGCTACACGCTACGCCGCCCAAGAGTGTGTATTTCTGGAGATGATTGAATCAATACCATTTTGACACGACTTGTTGGAACATGCCTCTTTATTTCACGCAATTCCTTCCGTTTGGTCAGGGAACATTTATCAAGGCAGCCGCCTGCTGTCAGCTAATAGAGATTGTTCTTTAGTCGGTGCGTGATAGAGGGCCGCAGTTATGATACATGTTGATCGCTTGTGAAGATATTGACACCAGGCCAAAGAGCAGGACCACACTTCTTATAGCCTTACCGTTATACACATGAACACACACGATAACAGCTAAGACCCATCAAGGCTTATATCTTCATTTAGGTATCATTTCTCACAGAAAGGCATGTGGGAATTAGTGCTGGCGGTTTTAATTTTAGGTATGATATTATATAAAAACTTGATCACAAATGCTGCTTTATATATAATCATGATATAAAAATACAAAATAAAGGTTTTTCTTTACATAATATATTTTGTATACCATGTATATTTATTTTGTATATATAAATATATAAACACACACATAAATATATATATACCAAAATTAAAGTTTTCACTTGAATAAATTAAAATAATTAAAATAGAGATATACAATATTGCAATTATGATATATTTTTTTTTTAAATATAGTTTTTTTATTAATTTTTTTTTTTTTATTGTTTCATTTTAGGTCAAACAAAAAGTAGTTTTGGCAAATATTGCAGAATAGTACAAATAATAGTAAAATAAACTTGACAATAAAATAATAATAATAATAATAATAATAATAATAATAATAATAATAATAATAAAGTAAATAAATTTAAAGCAGCAGCAATTATGTGTAGTTATATATTCAAATATAGAAATAAATATAGAAACAACTGATGATAAATAAGTACAATTAAGAAATTATTTTATCCTTACAGTATTTCAGAAAGGGGGTTGTGAAATATAGTTTAAATAATTATAAAATAGTACATGTATATTATGATAGCTATTACTTAATATAGTGACAGAGGCCGAACAAGTGACTAAAACACAGCAGGCATCTGCACAGGTGTAGTAGGCAGTCTTGAACAGACAGCTTTATGGCACATCTGGGAAAAAATGCAAATAAAATCAGTGGAAGAGGGCAAAAACAAATGACAGACTCATCTCATAAATTCCTCACCCTGCACAGGTCTGATAGGAGCAGCATGACTTAACACCTAATCCAATGTGTAAGTTATTATTTATCTTCCACAAAAGTTTGTCAAAGCTAGGCTTTGATTTTTTTTTTCCCTCTCCGGCCTGATTTTCCCCCGGTGGCCGGCTCTGCACCGGCGCAGACACGTAATTTATGAGCTACCCGCTTTCTCCTGACACATTATTAAAAGCAGAATTAGTTTTTTGCCTGGGATCTGTCCGCTGGGAATAGGGAGGGCTGTGCTGAGAGCAGAGGAGTCCGGCGTGGGGGGTTCGGCTCTGAGCAGAGGGGCCGTGATGGGCGTCAGGCCGCTAATGAACAGCGCAGTGGCAGCCATCATGTGGCGGTCAAAGATGCATCCTGTGCTCTGGGAAAAGGTTAACCTGCTGTACGTTTAGACCTTTATTGGATTGTTTAGAAGCATGATGTTGTTGTCATGAAATTCTTTGGGAACACACACTCACATGTTCAGGTGTGAGTAGACAGAAGAACAAGCAATTGTGTGTGTGTGTGTGTGAGAGAGAGAGAGAGAGAGAGAGAGAGAGAGAAAGAACGGCACCACAGCTGAGCGCGTCAGTTTAATCTTATGCATCATTAAGCTCTCAGCAGCGCACAGGCTCCGCCCACAATGCCATCTACACCCAATAAACATAATGATGACATACGTAACATCTAATTTCAGCAGAATTTAAATTGGAAGAATGAAAAATTCACAAACGTAAATCATTGGGGACGAGTCTAATAAATAATCATAATGAATTGCTTTGTGTTCACAGCAGTCGTCTTTTAGCTGCTTTTATTCAGTTGGCTGGCAAAACACACACAAACCTGTTAGAGTGTGTTTCTTATATAAGAGTCAAATTTATAAAATACAAATTTTCATTTGACAGGCTTGCCCATCTTTTAAGTATTTAAAAAAAAGTCAGTTCTGCTCACAAAGGCTGCATTTATTGGATTAACTATGTAGTAAAAACATTAATATTGTGAAATATTAAAAGTATTATTAAAAGTAACCTTTCTGGTTGAATATATTGTAAATGTAATCAACTGCTGTAATCAAATCTAAATTATTAAGCATCATTACGCCAGTCCTCAGTGTGACATGATCCTTCAGAAATCATTCTGATATGATGATATGCTGTTCAAGAAATATTTCTGAGTAATACTTCTGGCCAGAACTTTTTTTGGAAACCATTCACAGATGAATAAAAGGTTTAAAAGAACAGTCAATTGAATGCATCCTAGCTGAATAAAAGCGCTAATTGTTTTCTTTTCTTGACCCGTAACTCTTGCATGGTGATGTAGTTCTGTGTAACTGTGTGTGTGGACGAGAGTTCATAGCTCAGCAAGTTTGAACCCAGCGGTGCAGCTGACCGGTAAGCCAATGCCAGCCAACGAGCCAAGAGCAGTGTTCAGGGCTCATTTGCAGTTATATCTCTCCTAATTCTCTTTCCTCATTATTTGCCTTTAAAACAACCACTATTAGGTTATACATGGGAGGTCAAAGTTTGGCTGGTTAGTGTGGACTGTTGGTAGATAGCATTTTTGCTAGCAACAGAATTTCATAATATACTCTGAATATAATTTTATTTTCCCTGCTTGATCAGGATAGTCATTTGTGACTATCTGTGTTCTTCTGGTGTCATCAGCCAATCATTGTTGTCATGTTGTATTATTTTTTTTTTCTGCAGCTCTAGACTGACTAGATGCATCATTTACAGCTCAAGCTCCAAACAGCTGCCAGAACTGAATGGCCATGAGCAAAGAAGGCAAATTTTATATTGTGGGTTTCTAAGAGAGTCCTGTGCCCTCTGAGCATCTGAACTAGAACGCTAATGGATCCCTCTCTCCAGGTATTCTAGACCTTCTTGATAATACTTTGCTGTGTCTCATTGCTTTAGTATCGCATGATCATTGTAAGCGGCACACTACTGAATTTGTGAGGTAGTACAAAGCTGTTGAGGAGTGTGTGTTTTACTCCATGCTAATTCTTCACACACACACAGATTGATTAATTAATAAGTCAGAGCAAGCTCTAATGAACCTGTAGAGTTAATTGCCTCCAGCAGCAACTGGCTTAAATGTAAATTAACTGATTGGAGTTGCAAAAAAGAAAGAGTGAGTGGAGAATGAATGGATGCTCAAGAACGGGAAAATCAATAACCGTCAAAGCTGCCGCTCTCATGAGACCATCCATTACTGTGAACGCAAACCTCTGCTCACGGGCCTCCAGTATACATTTCATAATGTGGAATTATCTGCTTTTGCTATAAACAAGCTTTTAATATGTGAAAAACACACTTACAATGACCTTTCAATTGAAAACATTACCTGTATGTGTTTAAAGGGTTAATTCACCCAAACATGAAAATTCTGTCATTAATTACTCACCCTCATGTCCAAACCCATGGCACCTTCAATTTTTTTTTTTTTTTTTTTTTTTTTTGGAATTTCAGTTTTATTGCTGT
>JAUMHG010000054.1:17417966-17432060 GCA_032359395.1 Enteromius anoplus
CTGCGACTCGTTCGCACTTTAATGTCCTCTTATTTGAGTGAAACTTTTCTGTCTGTCAACAGAAATAAAGCTATAGGGATCTTCACCGCCTTTCGAACAGGCCCATTGAGTTAACCATTAACCAACACGCACTCTCGCTGTTTCGGGATAGCGGTAATAATAATAATCCAGAAATAAGCCCTGGAGTTTGGGCTAGTTAATCGTGTGCTTCCTGGAGGGGGCCACATTAACAGTAAGTGAGTGTAAGTGACAGAGATTGGCCTAAGTACAATCCCAGCGTGAGTCCGGTTTTTGGCTCTAATTCACATCTGAATGAAATCACCCCCGCTAAGATCTCATCAGCGTTATTACCCCTGCGTTTACCCTACGTTTATACCATTGTCCGCCAGCTCCCGTTGGTTGCATGCGTGGGGTTGTAGATGTTTTAACTCGCCATTATCTGGCGTTCCGTTGAAGACGCGTTTTAATGTCGATGAAGCGAGTTGGGGCGGGGGGTGCATGAGATGCTTTTAGTTTCAAAGAAAGAAGATTAGCACCAAAAGATTAGTGATATGGCTGTTTGTTAAAGTTTAGCAGTTTTGGAAATATGATTACTGCAATGCGGTGTTCAAAATGAGGGGTATTAGAGGGAGTCATGGACCCCTGAAGAGGTTAAGAGTCCCCGTGAATGAGCTTCGAATTATTGCCCTGACATAACATGATTGTTTTAGCTTGTCCAATTTTTCATCGGTAATTTAAAAATTCAAGCAGTGAAGGATTTACAGAATGAAAATGGTGCAAATTGTCTGCAAAAGCGGGCTTTACCAAACCAAATGGACCGGTTCCTTTTATGCAGGATGTTTCTGATTGGAAATGGCAAACCGTTTCAGCCCTATTGGCCACTAAATAGTACACAAGAACATAATAACAGAATTTATTGAGGTAGAAATATAAAAAAAAATATTTGAGTGCATTTACATATTTACGTAACTTTTGCTATGCTAAACTGATTTAAAGTTTTCTAAATTGGAACAAACGATTTTGTGCTTAATGCACTTTAATCGTGTAGAAGTAGTGCTTCGATCCAATTAACATATACTCAAGTATATTTAATTGTGCCAATGGGAAATTATTGCAAGTATGCTTCAGGTGCCTTCGAAACGTCTTGCATTTAAAGACTAATTATTAGGCTGATATTAAAACACATTTTAAGAAATGTGCATTGTGCAAAAAAGAAATACTCCAAATAAAGTTTGAATCTAATTTTACATCAGCCGTTGCACACTAAGTCCAAAACTTTCATCCGAATTGTTTGTGCGTACAAAACAGTGACCTCACCATCGTGTCAATTATGTTTACACAATGCCTCCAAAACTTTCATCCATGAGAAAAAAAATGATCTGACATCATAAAAAAGTTAAAATTTCTGTGTTTCTGCATCCGCGGCATGCATTTTATTAGGAAGGATGATGAATACGAAAAAACGCATGCGATAATTGGGGACTCTGTGTGCAAGGACCTTAAGTGTTAAGTTATATGTCAATAAATACATTAGAGCTGAGCAGATTCAATGGCGTTTTAATTTTTATGACTTGATGCATGTGATTTTATGTATTTTTTCATCTTTGTTCACCTTTCATGGAAGCCAGTGTTTCTGTGTTGGAAATGCACTTAAACTTTTATTGGTGTCTGTTTTCATATTGCCATTTTATAAAAGCCGTTTCATTTGAAGGCTTCTTGTTTTTTAGTCTTTTCTTTTATGTTCTAAGATACAATTGGTACATTTATGTACAGTACTTATACAATGCTAACAGTATACGACTTTTGGAAGATCAACTGACTCCAGGCCGTCACACAAACTCGTCCGTCCCCACCACGTTTCTTTAATTCATTCTTCGGTAAAGATGCCTCTCACGGATTGCTGCTCTCGCTCAGATAAATTGATCTGTCGGGTCACCTACGGCGCTGACTCCTCGATGGCGGGGCAAACAGGGAGGCCCAGAGCAAAGCTATCTTAGAGCAATATCAATAAAACTCTACAGTATACACCCACTGAGCTGTGTACACAGCCACACGACTGCACACCAGCCCTCAGCTCCAATGAAATTGTTGTGCAAAATCATTGGGCCATGACCGACAAAATGGGGTGTAAATGTTAAATACAGTCAGATATTAGGCACAAGCACATTAGAGGAGCTTTTCGACCAACAAACACGAACAGACAGAATTTCTCAATAGCCTGTCTAAAAATATCCAAGAGCAGCCGTGTCGCAACCATACTGACGTTTAAAAACGAATACCACAGGAATGGAAAGGACATAGCAGTGTTTTTAATGAACTTCATTTGAAGGCTTTTTCATAGCAAATATTATCTGCAGTTAAATGACATTTCAATTCAGTGTAGACTTAAAGTGTAGGACTTCTAAAACTTGGTTGGCGTGACAGTGGACTAAATGACAGTTATGGCCTTTAGAAGAACGTCAAGGGACTTCTCGTCTGATTTGTTGCAGCTCAGCAGTACTTGTCCCTTTTAATGAATTTTTAATATCCTTAATGACAGCAAAAGAATGATGTAATTAAGGAGGGCAAGTTTGGAAAAATGCTGACCGGCACTCTTTTTGGAGAACATCTTAATAGCACTTCCCATAAATTAACATATTATCTTAATGAACAGATTGACTTGAAGGGAACTGTGTTCTTGATCACGTTTATTCAAGTCTTAAGATAATAAATGAATTGAGTAGAGTTTCAGATTAGTTTTTTTGTTTTTCTTTGGTAAACAAGTGTGGTTAACTTTTTAAAATCTTATTGTTTTCTGTTTTTTTTTTTTAGCTGGCTACAACTTCAGCTTAACTCTAGCATTTTTCAGCACACAGATTCAGACATTTTCAAGAGTGATTTTTTTGAAAATGCTTGTTACAGATGTGAAAATGCTGAATGATGCATTCCAGAAGGCAGTACGAAAACATGATTGAGGTGAGGTCGTATTTATTTTTTTACCTTGCAAAAAATACCGACAAACATTTCAGACTCAACGTGCAATGACCATAACACTTTACAATATGTCCTATTTGTTGTAACTATATTTATCACTTTAACTAACAATATACATTTGTTATAGGTTTTATTATTTTTTGTTAACACTTTATTGTTAGTTAATTCATGTCCATTAAATAATGTTAAGAAACTCAATAGATTTAAAAAATGTGTTAGCAAATGTTGTAAATATTGGTAAATTAGTTTAATGATGTAAAATTGAAATCAACATTAAGAAAGATAAATAAATGGTTTGGAAGAAACTTTAGCTTATGTTAACTGTAGTTATCAAACGTTAGCTAACAAATAAGTGTATTGTAAAGGCCGATTCACACCGAACAGACAAACTGCACCAACATACTGTACTGTATATCAACAAACTTTGAGTCACAGAGCGTCAAATAACACTGTGTCTTACAGGCCGTGTCACTGATTATAATCAATATAACCTCTGTTGTATTTTGTAACGTAGTGAGTCATTGTTTGCTAGAAAATAATTTGTTGGAAAACCCTTTCACACTGCTCAGCCATTCCACGACCCAACGAACACCGATTTAGCATGTTCAGTAGGGTGAAAACAAACTCCAAGAGATGTCAACAGTACGGTGTACATTTCAGGACATCCCCAGACCTCAGTTCTACAAAGAAAATGCGTCATGCCTCGGACTAAAATGCCTTTTTCAATGGACCAAATGTAATCGTGACTCGGGGAAAAAACAACGCCTGGTGTCCGGTCTCGTACAATCAGGCATAGGGCGAATTGGATTGCGATTAAAATGTGGTGGTGCTTGGGCCGCGCGTGTGTGACATCACACGGGATGGGACAATGCAACACGTCACACTCCACCTAAGTCCATTTCGTCTGAGGACTTTTTGTCTGATGGCTTTTAATCGTAGTCCGTTTCGCCATATGCCTGAATGTATGAGACCTGACACCGGACGTCGTTTTTTCAGAGACCTGGAGCCTTTCACAAGGTCACAATGCTGTTTGGTCCATTGACAAAGGCCTTTTAGTCCGAGGCATGACGCATTTTCATTTTATGACTAAGCTCTGAGGATGTCCTCAGATCCTTGTACACCGTACAACAGAGTATCACGCTGATTCAACTAACTCCAACACACTAGTATGTTGTTGGTGTTTGTCTGTGCCGTGTGACTTTTGGCCTTAAATAGTTACCTCAGTGATCTCATTTGACAGTATAATATTTCATTTCCAGAATAATTCCGCAAAAAATAGTCTATTTTGTTTGTCACAGCCATGCAATCTTCTAAAAGTTATTTAGTCAGTTGCATACAGTAGCAAAATCTTGGACTAAAAGCCACAGAACTTCAGTTAGCATGTGTTCAGGATTTGTAGAAAGACGTTTGTATGACATGAGCAGGTAAGATCCGGTGGCCTTTGGTGCGCAGCAGCTTTAGTAAAGAGAGCAGATATCCTTTAGCTAACTGTTTTATCTTACTCAGCGAAGGAGGGGCCCTCGTGTTATTGATTAAAAACAGAAGGAAGAAGAATCCCACAGGCACTAAAAGGAACAGGCTATGATTAATGTCCCTCTCGGAAAAAAGAAATTATATGGAATAAATTAAACTACTGCGGCAGCAAATTGAAAAATAAGGACGCAAATGAGGTTTGAATACTTAATATCTTTTGAAGAGAAATAGTCAATGAAGCACAAAAACGATGAGGGATTGGCAAAGAAATGTGATATTAGCACTAACGACCCAGGCAAGGTTTGCTGTACTGTCAGAATTCACCTGTCATATGTGATTTTACACCAGAGCAGTAAAACACTGAGGAATATAGCATTGTGCTTATCAAGGAGGTCTGCAGTACATGCAAACAGCTATTCGCTTTAGTCTTCTCATTCATCTCAATAGAAGATGCGGCTCCTGGAAATACACAAACCGCTCATCGGACATTTTAATGCTTGTCAGTGGAGAAATATGCTTTTTTTCTTTTCAGCAGAAGGCAACCAGCTTTAGTGTCTACGCAAAACATACAGGTTTATACACAATACTAGCAAAATGAGTGCGCATAAATAATGACAGTATTTAATTTTAGAGTTCAATATTTAAACTATAACTTAAAATATTGTCTTATATATAGATAACTAGTGTTACTTTAGTATTACTGATGTACTGTTATAGTTTTTTTTAGTATTTTGAACAAGATTTTTTATTATTTTTAATTTTAATATATTAATTATTTATTTATGTTTTGTGATTTTGATGTGTTTTGACATTTATATTTTTTTTAAATAACATGGCATTATATTATATATTTAAATGTTTAAATATATGAACATTACTGAGTGTAAAAAGATGGATCTACACATCCCTCATCTATCATGACAACCTTTAAGAGTTCCTCCTCAGTCCTCGTGTGTAGCACAAAAGATGTTCACGTGGTTTATAACAAATGATTTCTAATGCAAATGAATTATACAAGCCCTCAATAACTTATAGCGAATGATTCATATTTCATTGATGGTTATTCTTCTTTGTCTTTCCTTAAAAAGGTCAGACTGTTGAAACGGGCCTTCGATACATCACACGCTGTCACCAGACAACTGCCTCGGTGCTCCTGTTGCACCATCTATTAGGTGCCGGTGATGACACAGCTATCCCACAATGCATTTGTGACGTTTGATACAGGAATGGTGCTTCTCCAGTCAGGCATAAGGTCCTGAAGGAAGTGTTAAAACCTTCATAGGGGTGTGAAAGTGTGCGGCACAAGTGTGTGTGTGTGTGTGTGTGTGTGTAAAGCTGCTGTATAGCCACACCCCATTACCTGAGATGGATGTTTGGTGGGGAGGGACATTAAAACACTGATCGGCCACATGGAACCTTTAATTAGCCTCATTCTGCAGCATACACTGATGCCCGCACAGATGCTCCAAACCCACCACAGCACAACCGTTCTGCTACACACACACACTCAGCACAGTGCTTTGAAATGTGTTTGTTTTAAATAGCTATGTAGACAGTCACGTGTTATTATTTCTAAGCAGGAAACCCATAAAATATAGACAAACAGTGCGTTCAGTAAGGTATTTTATTTTTACAATGTGAGAAAAATTAAATTTTTATAAAATAAATTTTTTTATAATTTAGATTTGAATTTGATAAAGACAATAGCATTAGCAAGACACTCCGTCGTCAATTTTTCCTTGCATAATGTACCACCTACACTACACCTAACTTAACCAATAGTGTTGACCCCAAAAAGCCAGAGTGAGATGCTGCAGCAATTGTGCTCTTTTATTTTGACTCATATCTCATACTTGAGTTTTCTGTATCACAACTGCTGTACTGTACCAGATGAGCTACAGATCAAGCTTATTATGTAAGAAAAGCAATGTTGTATGTACTGAGCTGGGGTGCATTTTCCAAAGGCATAGTTAGCCTACTATGGTCGCAAGTTCCCTTGTTACCAGCAAAGTTCAACGATTCAGTGTATCCCGCAAGCATAGTTCAAACAAACATTTGCAGTCAACGTCATAAACGTACGTGGTTTGAACTACAGCTTTGGACCTGTGGTAAGAAGCATAGTTTCTTGTTAGTAAGATAAATGGGCTTTAATAAATATGCCCTTGGGCACAAGAAGCAAACTAACATGCATTAGTATCTTCATCTTCGATTCTATCTAAATATAAAAAGTGATTTAATTATGTATTTATGTGCGTCCAATGCTAAACGTTGTTTTTGAAAAGTGCGCATGCGCAAAAAAGGCTGAGGGAACCTCGGAGTATGACGTAAGAGGGAACCCGCGATGATTCAAAGATCCAATAAAGCAAAATGACAGTGAACAAAAATGATAAATTAGTCAATATGTGTCATGTTCAATACAGCAGTATCTTGGACATCTCTAATCAGTTTAATAGCAGAAAGTATATCTTCAGGACATGCGTATGATGTCATTAACAAAGGCCCTATGTTGTTGAACTAACGTGGTTCAAACGACGGAGATGTGACCGTGTTCGGGAAACAGTCATGTGTAGCTAGTTCGTTTCCAAAACAATGCATCATACTATGGTGGTTAATCAGCGAGTTACAACGTTGTTCCTGGTTATTAAAATATAAATCTATATTAGTTTACAATTGATGCACTAGCAAGAGTTGTTTTGAGGTCATAACACCACATAAAATATTTTATTGAGAATGAGAATCTGTATGGTGGCTTGAAGTGTAATACCTAATACACAAACCAGAAACCATTTCTGGGAAATATCAACACCATAACGATCAAAGGTTCAAACAGATCACTCATTTTTATATTACAGCTATTTTCCATTGTTTAGAATAACAGTAAAGCCTAGTTAAATTTAAGCTCCTTCAAAGTCACCATCCTTGACATCCCTCTCCCCATTAGGTGCATTCTGGGATGCTTTTTAAACATTTCGGAAGGCGTTTATTCTACCTGGACACATGACTGCTTCAGCATCTGCTCTTAAATTATATTTGTCTGCTATACTAATTTCAAGGGTTTAAGCATAAGCCTTTAGGCCAAAAGGTCTGTAGGATTATGAGAAACACATTTAAACAGGGGTATCCAAACGGGTTTTGACGGGTTCTGTGTATCTTCAGAGGGATAATATTTGAAATAATACATGTAGTCACTTCTGGCACCTATATTATTTATCTGTTATGCTATTTCTAACATAAAACAGTCCTAATTTGTGCTTTGTGGTGTATCAGAGGTATAAAAAAAAACAAATGAAGGCATCAAAATGTTTAGAGCAGAGCCTTTGAGGAATTCTGCTGTAATTAGCTTTTATAGTTGTTCTAATGGTTAACAGAGAAACGAAACAACACAATCACCGTTAGTGAGACATTATGTGTCAATATACATCGTATTTAAAGACACTGTTCACTTGCAGGGCTTGTGTGTCAGGAATTTTAATGGTTTCTGGCATCAGCTTCCTCGCAAGCTCTCAAATCTTATTAAACTGTGTTTATTATCATAAAAATCTATGAACCAAAGAAGCAAAACAAACATGTAACACGTTTCTTGTATTAAACGACTTGTTACAAGAAGCGTTTAATACCTACGAAATCCTTCGAAATGACTGTAAACGTTATCGTTCAGACTTTTGATTGGTTGTTCATTACCATGAACTTCCTGCTGAGTGACAACTTGAAATTAATTACTCACTTTTCTGGGATTTTATCTGTTGATGGGCAATCTTTATTTAATAGTAAACCAGCAGCTTTCTTACAGGAACAAGGTCTGTAAAATCCTGCGGTAAAACTTAATTAGAAGGTGCCAGATTAAGTGGAGTGTGTTTTACCAGCCAGCTGACTCTTTCATAAAAAATAAAACGAAAATAAATGCATGCATTAAACATCTTTATTGCTTAAAAAAAACAACAACAACAACAACAACAAAAAAAACAACAAAAAAACCCAGATTTGTTCTATAGTGTAATGATATAAAAATATTGCAAAGTGATATAAAAATCTTGGTTTTATTAGTTGTGTTGACCTGTGAAATGAAATGTTTTGAATGAAATATTTTCTTAGGCTTGGAATTAGTTCAAAAGAAATGGCAGCTGGACATATCAAACATCAAACAGTTTTTAGGTAGAACAACTGAAATAGTGTTTCTGATTTGTGCTGAGTTTATTTAGCTTTAGCTTGTGATAACAGTCTCTCTCTCTCTCTCTCTCTCTCTCTCTCTCTCTCTCACTCACACACACACACACACATAATTGGTGCATTGTACCTGAACATGTACAGTGGCTGATTTGGCCCACATTTCAGTTTTGCCCCATTGGTCTTGTGAGGTGATGGCAAAATGTCAAAGAGAGACGCAGCAATTTGCTTTCCACACAAAATAATCATGTTTCCCTCCAGAAACAAGGATATAGGATATTAAAGCGGATGCAAAGACAACATTTTCCATTGAAAGCAGGTGCCTGAATGACAGCAACACTGTTTATTTGTTTGCATTCCCTACCTTTCTGTTCCATTCAGGCTTTTGAAAGAACAAACCTAGAACATTCAGAGAGATACAATACTGTACAGTATATGCAAAATGAACTGTAGCCTTAAACTTTTTACTACTGGAAGAAAAAAACAAAACATTATTTAGTGCATTCATGTATAATTTTTAGAACAAGAGGCAAATGCAGAGACTTTGTAAAGTAGAGCAATGCATTAAGCGTTTTTCCCTTCTACACAGTTGCATTCATCAGTGTCATACACACTCAGGGTTTATAAATCTAAATGCACTGAAGCATGCTGCTGTCTCCAGCCGCCTGTGACTCTGTATGGGAGAACGTCTGTATATTAGCCATGGATATTCCTACTGTGATGTTTTCCAAGTCCATAGTCCAGAATACGTTGTGTATTTAAGCGTTTTGTGTATGTGTGTGTGCAAAAACAGTAAAAAAAAAAAAGATGATTCATCTGGGGTATAGTAGCAACACATAAAATAAATGAAATGTCTCAAATTAATGTATTTTTCTTTTGCAAATACTTGAAAAACTGAAATTCATTCTTCTACTGTAATGGATCTCAACTGAAGGGTGGAAAATGGGCCACAGTTCTGTACTGAAACTTTTTCAGCAGAGGTTTGAGAATCTGAAAGGTTAGCTCTGCAGAGCAGCTAATGTAATGAGACTGGGCCAAATCCAGCAAATACCCTTTAAACTTCACCATTAATACAAACTGGTTGAAAAATACAAACAGTCACAGCACCCTCTACTGTTAAACTGAAAAACTGCACATACATCAACTACAATTTCCACTATACATTTTTCAGAATATACAGTGTAACCAGATTCCTTGTGTACAGTATGGCTTTCTTCATCTCATCAATTCTCAGAATGAGCTGGATGAAGTATTGGCTGATATTTTTTAATTTATGACACCTTGAATAAAGAATGCAGCAATCAGCGTTTCTAGGTTACTGTCACAAAAATACCTAATATCTGTAACTTTTGTGCTGTTAAAACAACATGTGGTTCTTCAAAATTAGAAATTAATCAAAGCTTTTAGGATGCTGTCATTGTCCCTTTCACAACACAATGTGGCAGTCATCAGAGTCAATCAGTTTTTATTCTTTCTTTAAAGCAGTGATTTTCTTCTACGTCCTTCTCTTTTAATTTATTTCATTTATTTATTTACTTTTTCTTGCTTAGCCCTATAAGTGTATAGGTGTCAGAGTCCATAAATCACCAGCACATCATCTCGGGCACACAGACAACTATCCAACAGGTTGCGCTGTGATGAGGATAACTGCTATTGGATAAGAGCAGAGCTCCTGAATCTTTGAGTCAGGCCCTACATAGAGTTTGAATATGGTTGATTAATGCTTTTTTACCTTTATTTTTAGGTAAAAATAGAATAAAAACAACTGAATATGCAAATTCAACATGTAATTGTGAGGCTGAAAAAAAGTAAAAAAAAAAAAAAAAACATTCTCTGTCACTTTAAAATTTGTCACTGGTTGAAATTAGAACAAAAGCCCAAAGATGGGTTAAATGTTTAACCTTCTGGGTAGTTTACTCAACAATTACTTATAAATTACTATATAAGAACAAAGTAGCATTTTTTAAGTGTAATGTTGAATGTTCCCTTAGAATTGGTATTACAATAAAAGAGCAACAATATTTAGCAGTCATAGGAATCAAGCTGCTTATGTTTTATTTACAGCTGAATATTGCCAAGAAAGCAATGAATTTCATTCGTTATGATTCACTCAATCGGTAGCATCACTTTAATCCGGTGGGCCAGTGTTCTGCAGAGTTTGCCTCCAACCCGCCTGGACCGTTATTAGCTGCTTCAGGTGTGTTTAATAAGGGTTGGAGCTGCACTCTGCAGGACACTGGCCCTCTGGTGACCTCCGGCTCATGGTCTCTAGAGCATAGAGACACCTTTTGCATATTCTGTGGATGGGACTTATTTAAATGAGTGACACTGTGACTTCTCAATATTCATAAGAAGCGCTCGAAAATGAAACATGTTAAACATTGAAAAACATAACAATTAAAATATAACAAAAATGACTGATTTAAAAAAAAAAAATGTATTATGCATTTTACACATGAACACAGAGAGAGATAACTAAAACAGGTGTGCAGCATTAATTCTAAAACAAACTGAAATTCATTTCCATGCTGTAATATACAATGAAGGTTCTTTAACAAATAATAAGAATGATATGTTTAATTTAATTATAATAAGGTTTATTTGTAAATACAAAAAAGTAACAGCGCCGTCTAGTGTCAAAATTAATAAGTGCAGCCTGCTGTAGATGATTAATCTTTGCTGCACAGTGGCAGCTACTGTGGGTAACATCAAGCAAACACACGGAGGATGTATTCACAAAAGCCTCCTCAATAACCATCCTGGCTATTTCTGCACAATGCAGCATGTAGCTTAGAACTTCAATACTGAAATGCTTAACAATGCAATACAGAATTTTATGTTTTTATTGTTTAGCCCTATTTTTATTATGCACTACGTTGTGTTTAAAAGTTGAATAAAAGGTCTGTGAATTTTATGGAATTTTTTTTTTTTTTTTTCTAAAAACAAACAAAAAGAAAAAAATCCTTACAGCATATAAACAGAACTACTGTGGATATTATATGGCATAATACATTGCATTTGCCTTTCTTGGTTCATTTATTTATTATTATTGTTAAATTATTTACATTCTCAAAATGTGTTACAATTATGAAAACAAATATGTGCACAAATTGTTTCTACCTATATTTTCTTGGACTACCTAGAGTCACTTGTAGAAGCGCATTATTTTAACACATTACAAAGAGTTTTCAATTGAAAATTGTACATAAGACAAACTAAAAATTAACAATTAGTCAACATATAGTTATGTTTAATTTCATTTCATTTCTTTTTTTTTGTTTTTGTAACATCAACAAAGGTTTACAAAGTGTGCACTGATGCATTAACTAATGTTACCAAATGAGACAATATTAGTGGTTTACAATTTTACTGTCACTTATCAATAATTTCTAATTAATTATTACTGCCCCATCTTCTGAGCAAATAAAAAAAAATAAAACACTGCTTCTCCCAACTTCACAATCCAACAACTCGACTAGTTCTAAGTTGTATGTGTAAAAGTTGTAGAGCATCAAGAGCGGTGGTGTGATTCTCTGATCTTTGATGCAGAAACCTGAGCGAGGTGAGATGGGATCAGTCCGTCAGGTGTGGATGTCCCACTGTTCTGTGACAGAGACAGAGTACCTGTTCTGGACCGTTCAGCCTCGTAGGATGTGTGACGGCTCTCAGACAGTCTGGAGGGAGCATTTGAATTTTACACCCAAAAAGAGGCAGTCTATCATTTAAAAAAACCTCTAATTTCTGTGTCAGGTAGACTTACAGGTAATCAATCACCTTTTCACTGTTTTCCCCCTCTATTATTTGGTATTTTCAACCTTTCAAACCAGTTATTTCTAATTACAGTTTTTGCTGAGTAAAAAAAAACTCGTTTTTTTTGTTTTTCTCTCTTTAATTAAAATGTTCACACATTTTATTTCCCACCTGGTCTCATAAAAATATGTACCTCTGTTCACTTTTTGTGCAATACCATTTTTATGTATCTTCCTGCACATTTCCCTGCAGTTTCAAAGAGAAATGTCCACTGAGTGGTGCTAACACACGGGTTCAATATGTGAATAAACCTCCGGTCTATGTAAACACAGAAATATGAAGTTGGATATGTGTGATGCTAAAGTTCAAAAGCATCAGTTTTCATATATCCCATCATGTTATATGTTTAAAAAAACTCAAACTCTTAGGTGTTGTTGCATGTGTGTGTAAGTAAATTAATGAAATAATAAGAACTTAATCATTATTTTATTTTCATATACTTATCTGTTTGTTAAATAGCTGTGCAGTGATACTGCTGAGACAGAATCCACAGTCCTGTGAAATTAACTGTTCTAAAACTGTACTAAACCAGAAATACAAACCATCGGCTTACAAGGTTCAACTATCTATCCATTAGACCACGACTGTAATGTAAAGAGTTACTAATAAATGAAATGTTAAACTTTTTATTGTAAGTGTAAGTCAACATTTTTTGGATTGTTGCTTTTGAAATTTTATAAATGAAGAAATGCAAACACTCATTGCACATTTTGAACACAATTCTCAATTCCACAAAATTGTATCTACTCAAGACTGTAATTACTTTCCCTTAAATTATTTATTTATGAATGTACCTTATTCATTTAACCAATATTGTGCACGCATAGGTTTGATTTCTGTTGTAACTGGTTGGAGTTTAGAGTAATGATCTATTGATGATGATGAGTCTATGAATACTGAAGGCGAAAGATCAATGGAGCAGACATGGCACCGGGAATCCCAGTCTGGAATGACTCTGACTTCAAAGTACATGCATTTAATAAATATTTATTAATAAATGTTTTAATAAATGAATTTAAGCAAATTCACCCCAATATCAGAAAACCCAAGAACTTTACCACAGGCCCCATAGGCCTCATTCAACATTGATAAAGTACAGAACTAAAGTTCAAGACCGTACAATTAGTCAATGAGACAAGTATGACATGTTTGGAATCTTGCCAGAGGAAACCCTCTTCTATCTAAAAAAAAAAAGCACGGCAAGGCAGCACGGTTTATTTTTGCAAAGTTGCATCTGAACAAACCAAAATCTTGTAGAACTCTAACAATCAGCTGGATGTGCCAGCACAGGCCACTGGATGGCACTCCAGCGCCAAGGACTCTTTATGTGTGTTTGTCTCTGCTGTTCATTCTTGGACTCTTATTGTGAATCTGTTTTCTTATCGCTGTGTGTTCAGTCGGGACTTTTACTTTGAAACTGTTGTCACTGCCCACCTTGTTAGCTCCCAGACATCCGGGGTCCGTTCTTCGTACCTCGCTAACTCAGTTAGCTGGATTTAATTGTTGACGATTTCGCATGATCTTGAATCGTTCGGTTCTCCGACACTCATCCGGGACTTGCTGTCATAGCAACAGGTCCGTAAGAGTAAGCCTACTGGGGAGCAGGTTTACTTCATGTAAACAGGATTTAGGCTGCGCTCCTGCCGGGTTATGATTGGTTGAAATGACGAGGTC
>JAUMHG010000054.1:17440777-17464475 GCA_032359395.1 Enteromius anoplus
GTTGTACTTTCTGTTGTTGTGGTCTCTGTGGTCGTACTTTCTGGAGTTGTGGTGCCAGTGGTTGTACTTTCTGTTGTAGTAATGTCAGTTGTGGTGCTTTCTGTTGTTGTGGTTTCTGTGGTAGTACTTTCTGGAGTTTTGGTGCCAGTGGTTGTACTTTCTGTTGTCGTGGTCTCTGTGGTAGTACTTTCTGGAGATGTGGTGCCAGTGGTTGTACTTTCTGGTGTAGTAATGTCAGTAGTTGTGCTTTCTGTTGTTGTGGTTTCTGTTGTAATACTTTCTGGAGTTGTGGTGCCAGTGGTTGTACTTTCTGTTGTAGTAATGTCAGTTGTGGTGCTTTCTGTTTTTGTGGTCTCTGTGGTAGTACTTTCTGGAGTTGTGGTGCCACTGGTTATAATTTCTGTTGTTGTGGCCTCTGTAGTAGTACTTTCTGGAGTTGTGGTACCAGTGTTTGTACTTTCTGTTGTTGAATGTTCAGTTATGGTGCTCTCTGGAGTTGTGGTGCCAGTGGTTGTAGTATATGTTGTTGTGATCTCTGTAGTAGTACTTTCGGCAGTTGTTGTTCCAGTGGTTGTACTTTCTGTTGTTGTAAGTTCAGTTGTGCTGCTTTCTGTTGTCTTGGTCTCTGCTGTTGTACTTTCTGGAGTTGGGGTACCAGTGGTTGTACTTTCTTTTGTTGTAATTTCAATTGTGGTACTTTCTGCTGTTGTGGTCTCTTTGGTAGTACTTTCTGAGGTTGTGCTGCCAGGCGTTGTACTTTCTGTTGTAATGTCAGTTGTAGTAGTACTTTCTGGAGTTGTGGTGCCAGTGGTTGCACTTTCTGTTGTCGTAATGTCAGTTGTGGTAAATTCTGCTGTTGTGGTCTCTGCTGTTGTACTTTCTGGAGTTGTGGTACCAGTGGTTTTACTTTCTGTTGTTGAATGTTCAGTTGTGGTGCTTTCTGGAGTTGTGGTGCCAGTGGTTGTAATATCTGTTGTTGTGGTCTCTGTAGTAGTACTTTCGGCAGTTGTTGTACCAGTGGTTGCACTTTCTGTTGTTGTAAGTTCAGTTGTGCTGCTTTCTGTTGTTGTGGTCTCTGCTGTTGTACTTTCTGGAGTTGGGGTACCAGTGGTTGTACTTTCTTTTGTTGTAATTTCAGTTGTGGTGCTTTCTATTGTTGTGGTCTCTGTGGTAGTACTTTCTGGAGTTGTGGTGCCAGTGGTTGTACTTTCTGTTGTTGCGGTCTCCGTAGTAGTACTTTCTGCAGTTGTTGTGCCAGTAGTTGTTCTTTCTGTTGTCGTAATTTCAGTTGTGGTGCTTTCTGCTGTTGTGGTCTCCGCTGTTGTACTTTCTACAGTTGTGGTACCAGTGGTTGTATTTTCTGTTGTTGAAAGTTCAGTTGTTGTTCTTTCTGGAGTTGTGGTGACACTGGTTGTAATATCTGTTGTTGTGGTCTCTGTAGTAGTACTTTCTGCAGTTGTTGTGCCAGTGGTTGTGCTTTCTGTTGTCGGAATTTCAGTTGTGGTGCTTTCTGCTGTTGTGGTCTCTGCTGTTGTACTTTCTACAGTTGTGGTACCAGTGGCTGTACTTTCTGTTGTTGTAAGTCCAGTTGTGGTGCTTTCTGTTGTTGTGGTCTCTGCTGTTGTAGTTTCTGGAGTTGTTGTACCAATGGTTGTACTTTCTGTTGTTGTAATTTCAGTTGTGGTGCTTTCTGCTGTTGTGGTCTCTGTGGTAGTACTTTCTGAGGTTATGGTGCCAGTCGTTGTACTTTCTATTGTTGTTGTCTCTGTGGTAGTGCTTTCTGGAGTTGTGGTACCAGTGGTTGTACTTTCTGTTGTAATGTCAGTTGTAGTAGTATTTTCTGGAGTTGTGGTGCCAGTGGTTGTACTTTCTGTTGTCGTAATGTCAGTTGTGGTAATTTCTGTTGTTGCGGTCTCTGTAGTAGTACTTTCTGCAGTTGTTATGCCAGTGGTTGTACTTTCTGTCGTTGAAAGTTCAGTTGTTGTGCTTTGTGGAGTTGTGGTGCCACTGGTTGTAATATCTGTTGTTGTGGTCTCTGTAGTAGTACTTTCTGCAGTTGTTGTGCCAGTGGTTGTACTTTCTGTTGTAGTTATGTCAGTTGTGGTGCTTTCAGTTGTTGTGGTCTCTGTGGTAGTACTTTCTGGAGTTGTGGTGCCAGTTGTACTTTCTGTTGTTGTGGTTTCTGTGGTAGTTCTTTCTGGAGTTGTGGTGCCAGTTGTTGTACTTACTGTTGTTGTGGTCTCTGTGGCAGTAATTTCTGCAGTTGTTGTGCCAGTGGTCATGCTTTGCGGTGTCGAAATGTCAGTTGTGGTGCTTCCTGCTGTTGTGGTCTCTGCTGTTGTAATTTCTACAGTTGTGGTTCCAGTGGTTGTACTTTCAGTTGTTGCGTTCTCTGTAGTAGTACTTTCTGCAGTTGTTGTGCCAGTGGTTGTGCTTTCTGGAGTTGTGGTGCCAGTGGTTGTAATATCTGTTGTTGTGGTCTCTGTAGTAGTACTTTCTGCAGTTGTTGTGCCAGTGGTTGTGCTTTCTGTTGTTGTAATTTCAGTTGTGGTGCTTTCTGCTGTTGTGGTCTCTGCTGTTGTACTTTCTACAGTTGTGGTACCAGTGGTTGTACTTTCTGTTGTTGTAAGTTCAGTTGTGGTGCTTTCTGTTGTTGAGGTCTCTGCTGTTGTAGTTTCTGGAGTTGTTGTACCAGTGGTCATGCTTTGTGTTGTCGTAATGTCAGATGTTGTGCTATCTGTTGCTGTGGTCTCTGTGGTGCTTTCCGGAGTTGTTGTGCCAGTAGTTGTAATTTCTGATGTAGTGGTGTCTGTACTAGTACTTTCTGGAGTGGTGGTACCAGTGGTTGTACTTTCTGTTGTGGAAAGTTCAGTTGTGGTGTTTTCTTCTTTTGTGGTCTCTGTGGTAGTACTTTCTGAGGTTGTGGTGCCAGTCGTTGTACTTTCAATTGTTGTGGTCTCTGTGGTTGTACTTTCTGTTGTAATGCCAGTTGTAGTAGTACTTTCTGGAGTTGTGGTGCCAGTGGTTGCCCTTTCTGTTGTTGAAAGTTCAGTTGTGGTGCTTCCTGTTGTTGTGGTCTCTGCTGTTGTACTTTCTACCATTGTGGTACCAGTGGTTGTACTTTCTGATGTAATGTCAGTTGTAGTAGTACTTTCTGGAGTTATGTTGCCAGTGGATGTGCTTTCTTTTGTTGTGGTTTCTGTGATAGTAGTACTCTCTGGAGTTGAGGCTCCAGTAGTTGTGCTTTCTGTGGTAGTACTTTCTGGAGTTGTGGTGCCAGTGGTTGTGCTTTGTTTTGTCGTAGTTTCACTTGTGGTACTTTCTGTTGCTGTTGTCTCTTTGGTGGTTTCTGGAGTTGTTGTGCCAGTAGTTGTAAATTCTGTTTTTGTGCTTTCTGTGGTAGTACTTCCCGCAGTTGTTGTGCCAGTGCTTGTGCTTTCTGTTGTCATAATTTCAGTTGTGGTGCTTTCTGTTGTTGTGGTCTCTGCTATTGTACTCTCTGGAGTTGTGGTACCAGTGGTTGTACTTTCTGTTGTTGTAAGTTCAGTTATGGTGCTTTCTGTTGTTCTAGTCTCTGCTGTTGTACTTTCTGGAGTGGTGGTACCAATGGTTGTACTTTCTGTTGTAATGGCAGTTGTAGTAGTACTCTCTGGAGTTGTGGTGCCAGTTGTTTTGCTTTTTGTTGTCGTAATGTCAGATGTAATGCCATCTGTTGTTGTTGCCCCTGTGGTAGTACTTTCTTCAGTGGTTGTGCCAGTGGTTGTACTTTCTGTTGCCATAATGTCAGTTGTGGTAATTTCTTTTGTTTTGGTCTCTGTGGTGCTTTCTGGAGTTGTTGTGCCAGTAGATGTAATCTCTGTTGTTGTGGTCTCTGTGGTTGTACTTTCTGTTGTAATGGCAGTTGTAGTAGTACTTTCTGGAGTTGTGGTGCCAGTTGTTGCGCTTTCTGTTTTTGAAAGTTCAGTTGTGGTGCTTTCTGTTGTTGTGGTCTCTGCTGTTGTACTTTCTACCATTGTGGTACCAGTGCTTGTACTTTCTGTTGTAATGTCAGTTGTAGTAGTACTTTCTGGATTTGTGGTGCCAGTGGTTGTGCTTTCGGTTGTTGTGGTCTCTGTGGTAGTACTTTCTGGAGTAGTGTTGCCACTGGATGCGCTTTCTGTTGTTGTTGTTTCTGTGATAGTAGTACTCTCTGGAGTTGTGGAGCCAGTAGTTGTAAATTCTGTTGTTGTGGTCTCTGTGGTAGTACTTTCTGCAGTTGTGGTGCCAATGGTTAATCCCTCTGTTGTCGTAATGTCAGATGTTTTGCTTTCTGTTGTTGTGGTCTCTGTAGTAGTACTTTCTGGAGTGGTGGTGCCAGTTGTTGTACTTTCTGTTGTTTTGGGCTCTGTCTTCGTACTTTCTGGAGTTGTGGTGCCAGTAGTTGTGCTTTTTGTTGTTGAAAGTTCAGTCGTTGTGCTATCTGTTGTTGTGTTCTCTGCCGTGGTACTTTCTAGAGTTGTGGTACCAGGCGTTGTACTTTCTGTTGTTGTAATTTCAGTTGTGGTGCTTTCTGCTGTTGTACTTTGTACAGTTGCGGTACCAGTGGTTGTACCTTCTGTTGCAATATCAGTTGTAGTACTACTTTCTGGAGTTGTGGTGCCAGTGGTTGTACTTTCTGTTGTTGTAATTTCAGTTGTGGTGCTTTTTGCTGTTGTACCAGTGGTTGTACTTTCTCTTGTAATGTTAGTTGTATAAGTACTTTCTGGAGTTGTGGTGCCAGTGGATGTGCTTTCTTTTGTTGTGGTCTGTGTTGTAGTACTTTCTGGAGTTGTGGTGCCAGTGCTTGTACTTTCTGTTGTTGTTATGTCAGTTGTGGTGCTTTCTTTTATTATGGTCTCTGCTGTTGTACTTTCTGGAGTGGTGGTGCCAGTTGTTGTGCTTTCTGTTGCTGTAATGTCAGTTGTGGTGCTTTCTGTTGTTGTGGTCTCTGCGGTTGTACTTTCTGTTGTTGAAAGTTCAGTTGTGGTGATTTCTGTTGTTGTGGTCTCTGTGGTAGTCCTTTCTGGAGTTGTGGTGACAGTGGTTTTGCTTTCTGTTGTCGAAATGCCAGTTGTGGTGCTTTCTGTTGTAGTACTCCCTGGAGTTGTGGTGACAGTGGTTGTGCTTTCTGTTGTTGCAGTCTCTGTAGTAATACTTTCTGGTGTGGTGGTGCCAATTGTTTTACTTTCTGTTGTTGTGGTCTCTGTGGTCATACTCTCTTGAGTTGTGGTGCCAGGAGTTGTACTTTCTGTTGTTGTAATTTTAGTTGTGGTGCTTTCTGCTGTTGTACTTTCTATATTTGTGGTACCAGTGGTTGTACCTTCTATTGTAATGTCAGTTGTAGTAGTACTTTCTGGAGTTGTGGTGCCAGTGGTTGTACTTTCTGTTGGTGTGGTCTCTGTGGTAGTACTTTCTGGAGATGTGGTGCCAGTAATTGTACTGTCTGTTGTTGTGGTTTCTGGAGTTGTGGTGGCAGTTGTTGTAGTTTCTGTTGTTGTGGTCTCTGTGGTAGTACTTTCTGGAGATGTGGTGCCAGTGGTAGTACTTTCTGTTGTTGTGGTCTCTGTAGTAGTACTTTCTGGAGTTGTGGTGCCAGTGGTTGTACTTTCTGTTGTTGTGGTCTCTGTGGTGGTACTTTCTGTAGTTGCGGTGCCAGTAGGTGTACTTTCTGTTGTTGTAATGTTAGTTGTGGTGCTTTCTGTTGTGGTTTCTGTAGTAATACTTTCTGCCGATGTGGTGCCAGTGGTTGTGCTTTCTGTTGTTGAAAGTTCAGTTTTAGTGCTTTCTTTTGTTGTTTTATCTCCTGTTGTACTTTCTAGAGGGTTGGCACCAGTGGTTGAACTTTCTACAGTTGTGGGACCAGTGGTTGCACTTTCTGTTGTAATGTCAGTTGTAGAAGTACTTTCTAAAGTTGTGGTGCCAGTGGTTGTGCTTTCTTTTGTTGTGGTCTCTCCTGTTGTACTTTCGAGAGGGTTGGTACCAGTGGTTGAACTTTCTACAGTTGTGGTGCCAGTGCTTGTACTTTCTGTTGTAATGGCAGTTGTAGTAGTACTTGCTGGAATTGTTGTGTTAGTGGTTATACTTTCTGTTATCGTAATGTCAGTTTTGGTAATTTCTTTTGTTGTGGTCTCTGTGGTGCTTTCTGGAGTTGTTGTGCCAGTGGTTGTGCTTTCCGTTGTTGAAATGCCCGTTGTGGTGCTTTCTGTTTTTGTGGTTGTACTTTCTGGAGTTTTGGTGCCAGTGGTTGTGCTTTCTGTTGTTTTGGTATCTGTGCTAGTACTCTCTGGAGTTGTGTTGCCATTCGTTGTACTTTCTTTTGTTGTGGTGTCTGTCGAAGTCCTTTCTAGAGTTGTCTTGTCATTGGATATGCTTTCTGTTGTTGAAAGTTCAGTTGTGGTGCTTTCTGTTGTTGTGGTCCCTGCTGTTCTTTCTAGAGTTGTAGTACCAGTGGTTGTACTTTCTGTTGTAATGTCAGTTTTAGTAGTACTTTCTGGAGTTGTTGTGCCAGTGGTCGTACTTTCTGTTGTTGTGGTTTCTGTGGTGCTTTTTGGAGTTGTTGTGCCAGTGGTTGTAATTTCTGTTGTTGTGGTCTCTCTGGAAGTACTTTCTGGAGTTGTGGTGCCACTTGTTGTACTTTCAGCTGTTGTAATTTTGGTTGTGGTGCTTTCTGTTGTTGTAGTCTCTGTGGTAGTACTGTCTGCAGTTGTCATGCCAGTGGTCGTACTTTCTGTTGCTGTGGTTTCTGTGGAAGTACTTTCTCGAGTTGTGGTGCCAGTGGTTGAACTTTCTGTTGTTGTGGTCTCTGTTGAAGTACTTTCTGGAGTTGAGGTACCAGTGGACATTCCTCCTGACGTTTTGATTCCATTAGTTGTACTTTCTGTTGTCATAATGACAGTTGTGGGGCTTTCTTTTGTTGTGGTCTCTGCTGTTGTACTTTCTAGAGTTGGAGTACCAGTGGTTCTACTTTTTGTTGTACTGTCAGCTGTAGTGGTCCTTTCTGAAGTTGTGTTGCCTGTTATTGTACTTTCTGTTGTTGTGGTGTCTGTGATCGTACTTTCTGAAATTGTGGTACCAGTGGTTGTACTCTCTGTTGTATTGTCTGTTGTGGTAGTACTTTCTGGAGTTGTGGTGCCAGTGCTTGTATTTTTTATTGTAGCACTGTCAGTTGTGGTGCTTTCTGTTGTTGAGGTTTCTGCGGTAGTACTTTCTGGAGCTGTGGTGCCAGTGCTTGTACTTTTTATTGTAGCACTGTCTGTTGCGGTGCTTTTTATCGTAGTACTTTCTGGAATTGTGGTGCCAGTAGTTGTACTTTCTGTTGTTGTAATGTCCGTTGTGGTGCTTTCTGTTTTTGTGGTCTCTGCAGTTGTACTGTCCGGAGTTTTGGTACCAGTGGTTGTACTTTCTGTTGTTATGTCAGTTATAGTAGTACTTTCTAGAGTTGTGGTGCCTGTCACTTTACTTTCTGTTGTTGTTGTCTCTTTGATAGTACTTTCTGGAGTTTTGGTGCCAGTGGTTGTGCTTTCTGTTGTTGTGTTGTCTGTCGTAGTCCTTTCTGGAGTTGTGTTGCCAGTGGATGTGCTTTCTGTTGTTGAAAGTTCAGCTGTGGTGCTTTCTGTTGTTGTGGTTTCTCTTGTAGTACTTTCTGGAGTTATGGTGCCAGTCTTTGTACTTTCTGTTGATGTGGTCTCTGTGATCATACTTTCTGAAATTGTGGCACCAGTGGTTATACTTTCTGTTGTAATGTCAGTTGTTGTAGTACTTTCTGGAGTTGTGGTGCCAGTAGTTGTACTTTCTCTTGTTATAATGTTAGTTGTGGTGCTTTCTGTCATTGTGGTCTCTGGTGTTGTACTTTCTAGAGTTGTGGTTCCAGAAGTTGTACCTTCTATTGTAATGTCAGTTGTAACTCTACTTTCTGGAGTTGTTTTGCCAGTCATTGTACTTTGTTTTGTTGTGGTCTCTGTGGTAGTACTTTCTGGAATTGTGGTGCCAGTGGTTGTACTTTCTGTTGCTGTGATGTCTTTTGTGGTGCTTCCTGTTGTTTTTGTCTCTGTGTTTATACTTTCTGGGGTTGTGGTGCCAATGGTTGTACTTTCTGTTGTTGTTGTCTCTGCGGTCATACTTTCTGTAGATGTGGTCTCTATGGTAATACCTTTTGGAGTTGTGGTGCCAGTGGTTGTACTTTCTGTTGTTATGTAAGTTGTTGTAGTATTTTCTGGATTTGTGGTGTCACTGGTTGTACTTTCTGTTGCTTCGGTCTCCCTTGTGGTGTTTTCTGCTGTTGAGGTCTCTGTGGTATTATTAGTATTTTTTGTTGTGAGAGCGGTTGTGGTGGCGGAAGAGGTGCTATTTGTTGTTGTAGTCTGTGTTGATGATATTTCGGGAGATGTTGTGCTGCTGCTAATTGTTGTGGTCTCCTTTGTGGAAGTTTCTGGAGTTATGATACTGTGGTTTGTTGTTGTGGGCTCTGTGGAAGTACGTTCTGCATCAGCAGTGGCCTTGATAGTTGTTTCTATTAATGTGTTTTTTGCGTTGGAGGTTGTTTCTATCAAGATAGTCGTATAGAAAATGCTGTTGTTCCCAGTGTCTGGAAAAAAATTAATTAAAAGATAAAAAAAATATATATATATGATTATTATTTAAACAAGAAGCATTTATACATAAACAATGGTGGCCAAATTGACTAGAACACTAATATTTTCATTTTTGCTGTAGTGTGTCAGTAGGAAATGTCAGTTTACATTTTCAGACATTAAGTGCCATTAATTGTAATATAGAGTCAAACAGCCGGAGCTCCACACAGAGATTTAGATGACAGTTAATTAGTTTTAGGGACCTGTGTAAAAATGCTGTTAAATGAGGATGATGTAAAAAAAAAAAAATTATCTTCTATCAATCTTCTTTTTTTGTTAGCAGGTTTTGGTTATAGTATAGTTCATGCAATAAATTCAACTCAGCATAATACATTACCAGTTAAGGCCATTGTTGTACTGGCTATCGTTGAGGTTTTCATTGGTGTGCTAGTACTGTGGGTAGGGTTAATGCTCGCTACAGCTGAAAAACATTGATAAATTTTATGTCAACAACAATCTAACTAAGACTTATGTATACAAAGGTCAGATGTAAATGTATTTACCTGCACAGTATGCCAAGGAGCAGAAAGTGGGTTTCACAAACTCGTAAACAAAATAATTTCCTGGACAGGCTTTTACTTGAATTGGATTGGAGTTGAAATAACAGCAGTTATTGTTCCAGTGACCGCAGACATCTCGAGTGACCACTCCATCCTCAACTGTTGGATGTCCTCCTCTCAGCCAGAGTGGAGCATGAGTGCCGCAACTATACTCTTCAACACATGTGTCTGGCATCTGAACACTCTGATTATGAATGAAGAGACGGTACCATCCGTTCCAGCTAACTTCACAGTCACACATTGTTTCAGAGGTATATTGATTGCTGGTGGATCTCCATGGATCATCTAGCACATTGTAGTTGTTGCAAGGGTCAACAGGAGGAACTGCTATTGAGGAAAAAATTAAATTTAGTTTACATTGTAGTGTATTGTACATGTTGTGTACTTTTCATTGTTGAAAAGCTGTAGTATAAAATAAATAGTTTTAAAGTTAAAATCAATGTTTGAGTTTTAGAATCTCTTTTCATTTATGTTAAAGGGTTACTCCAACCGAAAATAAAATTGTTGTCATAATGCAAAGAGACACAGATTGGGTGAATTGTTGAATAAAGTTGCTATTTTTATTTTCTTTGCATTTGCCTACAAAAACACTGATGGCAGAAAGACTATTCTGACTTTGTCTTTTCATACTTTACTGGACCATGACAGTGTAATTTACTTGGCAGTCAATGGGAAAGTTGTAAACCTAAATTGTGTTCTGAAGATAAACAAAGCTTTTACGGGTTCGGAACAACATGGGGGAAAGTGATTCATTTTGGGGTGGAGTAACCCTTTAAAGGGGATAAGCAGCAAACCTGGAGTTTATAGTTGAAAGATGATTATTATTAGTTGACATGAATGCTTTCAGTACACAATGTTACTTAGTTGTTATAAGTGATTTGAATATGCTGGTCTGTAAACTAGTTTGCCTTTTTAACCATTCACAGAGTGCATTTGCTATTTTACTCAAAATGTATGTTTTTATTGATGATTAACGCCAAACTGTATTGGAACTGACTAACAGACAAAAAAAAAAAAAAACCTTTCAAATTGTAAACAATATACTGTAATATCAAACAAAAAATTATTGAATGCATCTGTACCCTATTTGAGTCAGAATTTAAAAAAAAAAATTCACCCAAAAATAAAAATAAAGTCATCATTTACTCACCCCCAAGTAGTTCCAAACCTGCATGAATTTCTTCTGCCCAACACAAATGAAGATATTTTGAACTATTGACTTCCATAGTAGTAAAAAAAAATACTATGGAGGTCAATGGTGACCAAAACAGCCTGTTACAATCTTTTTTTTCCAAAACATATTCCTTTGTGTTCAGAAGAAAAAAAAATATTCATGCATATGACAGAATTTCCATTTTTGGGTAAACTATTCATTTAAGCAGAACCTTTAACAACATTACAAATTTGTGTGTGTAGGTTGTGCCAGGTGAGTAACTTTTTAACTGACGTTTTAAAGCATGTATTCTGCTGGAAGTTTAATGTAAGATCTAATCTGTGACTTGGTCAGTCCAAGATATTAATGATGTTTTTTCCAGCCTTTTCTGTGTAGTTCAGGTATTTTTTTTTTCTCTCCTAATCATGCCTTGTACTTTTAAATTAGTTTAGTAAAGCTGCAAGGTTATGTTTTCTTCAATATTATGTAAATTGTGCCAAAATACCAGCTAGAGTTAGATATAACTCCCTGACTAAACAGATGATCTGTAAAACATTCTATTCATGTGACTGAAGTTAAAGAGCTTTACCAATGAAATGCCGCAATTAATTAATTTTTGTGAAAGTTTAGTTTATATTTCATCCCTTTGTAGAGATCTGTTTTCACTTTAAAGGGATGGTTCATCGTGTCATTAATTAATCAATCAATCGCTGAGTTACCCAAGATCTTCGTTCATCTTAAGAAAATAATTTAACATAATTTTGATGAAATCCAAGAGTTTATGATGACTGCATAGACAGCAATGAAATATATTCCCAGGCCTAGAAACTTAGTAAAGACATAGTTAAACTAGTTCATGCGACATCAGTGGTTCAACTGTAATTTTATGAAGCTATGAGAATTTATTTTGTGTTCTAATAAAACAACGAGTAACGATTTAAAAGCCCATAGTTTCTTTAAATTGCAGTTGAACCACTGATGTCACAAGGGCTATTTTAAAGATGTCTTACTTTCTGTGTCTTGATCATGGTAGTAATTTTGCTGTCTGTGGAGGATCAGAGAGGTCTTGGATTTCATCAGAAATCTCAATTTTATGTACCGGAGATGAACAAAGGTCTTACAGGTTTGGAACAACATGAGTGTGCGTAATTAGTGACACAGTTGTAATTTTTGGATGAACTCTCCCTTGTAGGCTGATGATACACGCGGCACAATTTTGAGCAATGTTACTGGGCAACTTTGGGCATTGTTGCCATAAATGGCAGCCATGTGAAACAAAGGGCCCACAACCACGAAATGACTCAGATTTTTTGCCCATTCTCAATGGGAAAATGCCCAAGTAACACTGCTCAAAAAGTTGCCCTGTACTTTCTATCCATGCTATCAATTTTATGTGCTTTTAAAAATGTTTAAACATTGTAATATTTTTTTTAAAGCCTTGACTTTATTCTATTTTCAAAGGGCTATAAATACTTCAACTCATTTCCTTTTATATATTTAGATGTTCCAGCATGCAATTACCTCCAAAAAACTAATGGCACAAATCAGAATCAAAATCATAACTGCACATTTCCAGTTATTATTTACACAAAATCATAAACTTGAACATAATCTAGTAGTTCTCTAGATTGTAAAACATTACATTACCAGTCGTAATTGTATATGTGGTGCTGATGTTTGTTACATCTATAAAATGAGAGAAGGAAAAAAAGATTACGGTCAAATCAACATACATACTGTATGTTATAATATGGTGTTTTATTAAAATATGTTTACCTGCACAATATGCTAAATAGCAGAAAGCTGGTTTCACAAGCTCATACACATAATAATCGTCTTGACATGCTTTGACTTTAATGGGATTGGACAGAAAGGAGCAGCAGTCATTGTCATAGTGACCGCAGACATCTCGAATGACCACTCCATCCTCAATTTTTGGATGTCCTCCTCTCAGCCATAGTGGAGCATGAGTGCCACAGCTGTCCTGCTGTACACATGTGTCTGGCATCTGAACGCCCTGACCCTGAATGTAGAAACGGTACCAGCCGTTCCAGTTGATCTCACAGTCACACATTATTTCCGAGGAATATTGATTGTTAGTCGCTCTTCGAGGATCATCCAGCGTATTGTAGCTGTAGCAAGGGTCATCTGTTATAAAACATTAAAATTTACAATTTAGTTTAAATGAGATTAGTTGTTGTATGAATATTATGAAAATTATTCCCTTAAGCTTATTGAAGTTGCTTAAATCTAAACACTGAGCATCTCTTTTCCCTTAGCAGTGACAATGAGGATAAAGACAGTCTAATGTACTGTACTGTTGTAGGGTAGTGTAAATTAAGCGGTAGTGGGAAACGTAAAAGAAATGTAAACCTTGTAGCTCAGAATGTGAATTATGACAGAATAGATAGGTCGGTTTACTGTGGCAGGGTGCACACACCTACAGCATGTGTTTTTAAAATGAAATTCCATGACGTGCTACATTCCATTAGTTGCACACACTATTGCAACAAGTAAAAAAACACAAAAAAACCTGTGGACTAAATTTCAACACAAGTTTTCAGAATCCATTTATTTAGTGTAACTTAAAACAGTTTATTAAGGAACACTATCTCTACTCTACTATCAGGATGGACTGGGAATACTGGAGACTTTCATGTCATGAAATCACAGTAAACGTTTCAATTCAAAAGTTACTGTACTTTTCAAAAAAAAAAAATATATATCGTGGGGTAAGTTTGATTGTATTTATAGCTTTTACTATATATTTTACTGAGCAAAAGTAATTTTTTCTTGGTTTTTCCAAACAGACGTGTGCACCCAGCCAGCTATATCAGTGCATAACAAAGTACTGAATACTTTTCAGCTAATGTAGGTTTCTGTACTACTGAAATATTGAAATTATAAGTTACACAATAAGGATCTTTTTGTTTGGTTTGTCTTATGAAAAGCTAGAGATCAAAAAGAGAAGCAGTAATAAACGTGTGAAGCGGAAAGTTTGTTTTAAGCTCTGTTATCAGCAAATGAATGTAAAGAAATACCTTCAAGTTGTCCATCAGTTATTTCACCTTTAAAGCAGAAGAATATAATGTTTCAATTATAAAACAAAATACAGTCATTTAAAATTTTTAAATACAGCATCATTCCATTATTTTTAACGTATTAAAAAATGTATAAAACACTCACCATATAGTAACAGTATTGAAACGCACAATGAGAATATGATCCTCATTGTGAATATTCGCACCTCCTGCACCTGTGCACACACATATAAACGTCCCTATAGGTACACTATTGTAGTAATCACTATTGTAAAAAACTTGTTGTTAACAGTTGGGAAAACAAGTTAAAAGCAGTTATTTACTGATTTTTATATTATATTTTATTAAATATATTCCAAAGTAATATGTAAAACAATTTAGATTTAAGATGAGTGAAACAGCTCAGTGGGATAAAATGAGACAAAGTAACTTTACCTGAGACAAAATGTTGATACACAGCCAACTCCAAAACACAGTAATGCTTAATCCAGTTACGGAATACAATGAAGAAAGAACTTCAGGTCTCAAAATTTTGTCTCTGACTGTATTAATAAATGTGGGTGGAACTGTTTTAAAACTTGGGTTGGGCTGAACAATACACCACCTCCAACAATAATTCAAACCAGTTGTTATTTCTTCCTTTTCTTCTTGTCACATGACGCCAGTATTTCTTTGTACACCTGCTATTTAAAAAAAAAACATTTTTTAGTCTTGAATAGATGGACGTAGATAGAAGACAATCAGATTTACCTGTATTATGATGAGACACATTCCCAGGATCATTGCAGTCTATCAATAGTCTAGTTCAGGGCTATTCTAACTAATATCATCAACACCAACATGTAGAAAAGGTTAACAATTAGTGCTGTCTGTAAATTGATTAAAATAAAATAAAAATAAGAATAATTTAATTTAAATGCATATTCATATGTTTATGTTGTCATTATTTCACATTGAATCTTTATATGAACGTAGAAACAATGTAAAGATGGTATACAATAAATATGTGTTTAATGGCATTATTTAATAAGTAGTAACAATGGCCCATACTTATGATAATAATGCATTACTGCTGATGTCTTAAATGCATCTTCTCCTCAAATTTTATCTTTTTTTTACAGTACAAACGAAAGCCATTATTTGTAACATTTAGTATAAAAAATATAATTTTTTAACTTTCAAATTATTTAAATCCTCAAACATTCCTCACATGAACTATAAACTGTACATCCATAAATTAATCTTTACTCAAAATACAAAACAAAAATAAGAGAAAAAATAGGAGGAAGAGGAGAGATGATAAAAGAAAGAGTGGAAAAAATTGGATGATATATGAAAAAGAGAGAAGAATAGTAGAAGCATTTTAAAGAGAAAAGTTAAATATACATAAAAGACATAGGGAAACAAATAAATCAATCTAACTCTGATTGTGTTTAGAATCAGTGGTTTCCTGTGCTGTCTGGCCCATAAAATACAGAAAGATGCATTAAGAAAATATTCTCATCGCCATCCATCGTAGTAAACATATCAGTTCTGGTTTGTTTACTAAAATGGATGACAAAAAGGTTTTCTGTTTGAAAGGCTCTTTTCTAGCCTGACAACGTCACACTTCATACTTCCGCTCAATTTCAGTTTGCTTCTGTACAGGCTATCTTATGGTTTGTCTCCGGCCGGACCAATCAGGGCGGACTTAGAGCCGTGACATAGACGCTAAGCGCTGATTTTAAGATTATAGTTTAGGTTAGGGAAATCTAAAACGACAGCAGACATGGAGACACGGGATGCTATTCGCTCTGTTGTGGAGAAGATTCCCCGCATTTGCCAACTGAAGCCCGAACAAGAAGAACATTTGGTACACGTTTTCAGGTGATGTTGTGGCCTTCCTCCCAATAGGTTTTGGGAAAAGACCAGCGCTGCGTCCGAAATCACTTACTTACCTACTATATAGTACGTGAAAAACAGTATGCAAGGTGAGTAGTATGTCCGAATTCATAGTATCCGAAATTCAGTAGGCGAGAAGTACCCGGATGACCTACTGCTTCCGACCGAATTCTATAGTAGGCATACCATGAACACTTTTCTATCCCATGAGGCTCCAGGAGAGGAGGCGTCATATTAAAAAAAGTGGAGACGCGGCTCATTTTAAGTGTAAGCACCTCAAAAAGAAAACGTTGTTTATTGTGATTAAATTACACTTGTTTAACACAATCTAAATAAACGGATGACTTATTGAAAGTTTAAATTGACACGTGACAACATCAATATGGCGGATGTAGTACGTCCGAGTTCCATTCATACTAGCCCCATTCATACTATGTAGAACGTACTGTTTTAATGGTCGGGTAGTACGTTCGGTTTTAACTGTGGTCCTTAAGAAGTATGCGATTTCGGACGCAGCCTAGGTTTGCTAGGCTGCACTGAAGTAAGTGCTCGATGGATGACAAGTACCACAAGAGCATTTGACAGCTGATTGTTCCATAAACTTCAATGTCATACATCGATTGGTCGCTGCAGCACTGCTTCAGGTCAAACTACCATTTAATTTATCAACTGTTACAGATCGTCAGCGAGATGTTGGGAAGGCCAAAGTCCGTTAAGGCGATATGTGATTGGCATACGGGTACACCAATGATTTTACACTTCACCCCCACCCCCCGAGAAATAAAACACTTGTCAATTATGACCTGCTATACTCGATGCGAAGTAGCAGCGTTTGGTATTACCAAGCTGGCTGTTTTTAAGATCAGTGGGTTTTGTCTGGACAATGTGTGTAAAAATCCATACATTTATGTTATTTGTGTTCCATAAATTGGTCTTTTTAAACCACATTACATAGTTGTTTTTTTATAACATGATAACTTGATTGTTATAATGTTTTATAACAATATAGCAATTATAACATGATTTAAATATAAAATTCAGCCGTGCCAAATCAGTTGTTTTATTAGTTTGTGTAAGTTTCTAACTCATTTGTTGCTTTAATAACTTACATTTATTTACTGTGTATATTTAATATTACTAATTACTGTTCACATCATTATGTTTTGCCATTAATATAGCTGAAAAAAAAGTTCAAATATGAATCTCGGGTGGATCTGTGCCCTCTGGCCCTTTTATGGCCTCACCCCTGATATAAACAGCAGCAGCATAATGACGTGCATGTACAGTATGTGTATGCGTGTTATGAGCATTTTTGTGCGTGTGCCAAAATGAAACTTCTTTTTGTTTCTGAAGTATTCTTATACAGTATATTGACTGGGAGTGGCAGCTGTCCTTGAAGGTGGATCAAAGCCTTGAGCAGCCTCACCTGTGTGAACGATTAGTATGATAACAATAGATCACCAAAATTCTGTGTGTAAGAAGAAATAAACCTCACCCTATCAACCAGTGCTGCGACATTCTTTAGATCCTTTGGAAATGAATGTCCATTGCTACACACAATTGACGCAAATAAGTATCTGTCTCATCACAATAGAAAATAAATATTATTGCTCAGATGGTATTAAAATATTGATATCACATTTATCTTCGTTATATTACTCAGGAACTAAAGAAAACATTATGAAGACAGCTTTGTTACAGTACATCACTTGTTCTTTTGCTTTGTCCTTTTATTTCATATTTGAGCAAATATGTATCCTTTTTTAATATAATTGTTTTATAAATATCCCTGTCTCTTATCTACGATTAATTTATTGCATTAATGTACATCAGAATTAAATTATAATAATTTTATGCTTGTGGGCAAACACATTACATAATACTATACTGACATTTTGAGACCAACGATAGTGAGATCACTAGCATATTCGGTAATATGCTGCATTCAAGCATAACATAGTATAACATTACGTGTAGAAAACATCATCGGCGCCGCCATGTGGTTATGAGGAGTGCGCGCTGATGACGCAGCAGAGTAGGCAGTCTGAGCCTAGGTTATGTAGATAAAGCTGAGAAGTGCGAGCATGTTGCAACAAAACATTCCTAAACAGGTTTTTTTTTTTACGGGGACTGTTTCTTCTGTGCCTTTCTATCAAGGTAGGTGTATTATAACACGTTTACTGCCAAAGGCTGTTATTAATCCCTTTAAGTGATTTAGACATGATAGTACCACATTGATGAGTGATACAGTATGACAATTGCTGTTAACTTGTTGATTAAGGGCAGTAGATTTCCGCACACTGTACTAGATACAGTATGCCATATCTGACATATGACATCTATGCTTGTTTTATCTGTATGGCATAGGCTGCAGCTTAGCTTTTTCTTACAAGCAGCATTTTTTCTCCTTTCTATTTCCTATGTTACAATTGGTTTTAGTATCTTGTTACAAAAGTAAAAAAATATAACATTACAGGATTAAAAATCACAATATTTCAAGAATAAAGTCAAAATACTATGAGAATAAAGTCGATATATTATGAGAATGAAGTAAAGATATTTTGAGAATAAAGTCAGAAATTAGGATAATAAAGTTGAAATGTTTCAAGAAATTAAATCTTTGAAATGAAAGTTATAATATTTAGTGTAGTGCACATACAAACAGCCTGGATTGAGAGCACCAGGAGAAGGCCACTGGCCGCATCACCTCTGCTGAACATAATGCGGATTTGACACACATATTTTCTCTCAACTCTTTTTAGCTTTTCTGACCTACAGTACTTAAGGTATTAAAGTCTATTAACGAGCTGATGAGTTAAATGAGGTGTGTTAGTTGAGTGAGACAGTGAGACTGGGCTGCTACAGGACAGTTTTAAAAACCATTTCAGAGGGATGTTCTTAAATGTGACTCATATAATACTCATAACTGAACTGAATCACAATGCATGCTTGTGATTTCTTTTGAGTTTTGCTATGACAGGAAACAGGCTACAGTGCACACCGGTGTCTTTGTACATGTGATCGATGACTGGTCAATCCTAGCCCCACTCCAGATTAAATGCGTTAAATATTTTTGATGCGTTAAACAAGCCCCAAAAAGTTTTGACACAACTACTACAGGCCTATATGTAATTGTATATGTGTTTTAATTTAAATATAATTTTTCTAGATGGAAATTGGACATGAACAGTATTTCTAAGGCAGTATGAAAACAAAAAATATATATTTGAACCAAATCATGCTTTATTATGTACACAAAGCATATCTATTTCTCCCGCTCTTTCTCTCTGTTATCAACAGCACAGTATCAAATGACCTACTTAGAGAATTAAAGATGGCAGACATCATTTTTTAGGAAATAATGCTAAACTAGAGTGACCATCAGCTTCTTGGTCACCACTTTAACCAAGGCCCTTCTCCATAGATTACTCAGTTTGGTGACGAGGCCATTCCTGTTTGTCTTGATTGTTTTAATTTTCCATTAAGGTTAATGAAGGCAGAAAAGGGACTACTGTATACTGTAATTAAATAATTACTTTAAACCAAACTATAAAACATTAACTACATCTAAACCAGGAGTGTCTTAATTCTTGAAGGGCCAACCCTTGATGCAACCCTAACTAAACACAACTGATCCAACAAGGCTTAACTGAGAACTGCATAGTATGTGTTTAGCAGAGTTGAAACTAAACGCTGCAGGGCCCTCCAGGGTGTTTGACATCAAAATCAACTTCATGCTATCCATGCTTGTGTCAAAGATTGGTCGAATATCCATGTGCGTAGGCCAGTGTCTTCCAACCCTGTTCCTGAAGGCACATTTTGGATGTCTCACATATATGATTCCAGGTGCTGGAGTCTCTACTGATGAGCTGGTGAGTTGATTCGTGTGTTTGATTAAGAAAAGTTTTTGTTTTTTGTTTTTGTATTTGGTTAGATTTTATATGCTTCCCCTAGGCTGTATCATCCGCCAGCATGGTATTTTATTTAATAAGTATGTTGATAATACTCTGCGCAACCTCCTCATCTACTCTGCCATCATACACTTTGACTGTCTGTTTGGAGGAGATAAAATCATGGATGAAGCAAAATGTCCTGCAGCTTAACAGCTTTAAGACTAAAAGGCTATTTTAGTTGGCACCCTACACCAGGTTAGGACATCTAACTTTACCAGTATTACCTTTTCTGGTCAGGATATTCCATTGTCAACATCCGTTATAAATCTGGGGGTTAAAATGGACTATCATTTGACGTATGAGGCTCCTGTCAGACATCTGTGTAAAACATCATGTTTCCACCTCAGGAATATTGCCAAAACTGCGTCCAGCACTCATTTTTGCTGATGCAGAAAAGTCAATCCATGCGTTTGTCTCCCCCAGGCTGGATTTCTGCAATGCACTTCTCATTGGGACTACTGGAAAAACACTTCAAAAGTTGCAGTATATCCAGAGCAGTGCTGCTAGGATCCTGATGAGAGGGAGTAAATACAACCATATTATGCCCATTCTTAAATCTCTTCACTGGCTCCCTGTTTCATTCAGAATTGATTCCATGGTTGCCCTTCTTACCCACCAGTGTATACCTCAAAGAACTTATTACCACACATACGTTCACTCTGCATCAGTAGATCTTTTAAAAGCGTCATACTATGGGAGATTGGGCTTTTTTTCTCAGTTGCACCTAGTCTGTGGAATGCTCTCCCTGAGCATCTGAGGACGCCTCAGATTGTTGATGCTTTTAAATCTGATTTTAAAACTTATCTTTTTATTAGAGCTTTCGGGGCAAATTATTTTTTAGCACTTTGAGATTTGCTTCAAATATAAAGTGCATTATAAATAAAATGTTTTATTATTATTAAAAGTTGGAAAATGTGTAGTGTTACTGTGCCTCCAGGAACAGGCTTGGGAAATGCTGGCATAGACAACGGTGGTTAAGAAAAGTGCTAAGGTGAGTTTTTTGTGCCATCTAGTGGTTGAAAGGAGAATAAAGGGATTTGCACGTTTCACCATTAGCCCAGTTATTACCTAATTTCCAAAAAAGATGCTATTAAACATATAGTTACAATCATTATATTGTGACCCAACAACCTACAGAATGAATAATGGAATAATCATCACCCCCCCAAAAGAGAGAATAAAGAAATAAGCAAAACCAGACATAATTTGTATTATGGTTTGTTTCGAATGATAAATGTGAGATTCAATTATTTAGATACAAAAGATAAATGATGGAAATGTACGATAATCAAACAATTAAAGTGAAACATAACAAGGACAAATAAGCATGGTGCTCATACTGTCACCATACTGTAAACACATCAACTATCAGCTCTTTCTCATTTGTTTCCAGGTCATGCTGTTCTTGTTCTGTCCAGCAGGTGAAGTCTGGTATTACTGTTCTGCTGTCTATCGTGGATCGTCGAGTCTGTGGGTGTCTTTTCTTATGTTCATGAATTCCATCTTATATCTTCTATACATAACATTGCACGAACTACTACATTACTTTCTACACTTTATCAATGTAGAACAAAGGATGAATTGAAGATTAGATAAAGTGAAAGATTGACTGTACTTCATGTGTGTTTGCTGATTATGTCAAATACCCAATATAAGAAAAAATGATAACTAATATGTACAGGACATGCATATTCATGTTCTTTTATTTATTTATTTTTTTGCACATTTTGGAAAAACAAACATAAAACTTCACTGATACTTAATTTAAATGCCACTTTACAAGATACAAGAAACAGCCAAACTTATTAGAGCACAATGTGATGAAAAGAAAATAAATAACTTTACCTGATGTCAAATGCTTCAAATAGCAGAGGTGATGAAATTCAGATCTCCCAATCTCATCAGGGCCTTTATTAGAATCAGAATTTATTAGCAGGTATGTTTACACATACAAGGAATTTGATTAAGTGACAGAAGCTCAGACAGGACAGTGACAGGACATGATACAGATAATAAAAGGCGTAATATACGAATATATACAAAATGTGCATTGAGCAAAATAGTAAAAACAGCTCCATGTGGCAGGTTGAACTTCCTCAGCTGACGAAGGAAGAACAACCTCTGCTGGGCCTTTTCAGTCAATGTGAGTGTCCCACTTCAGGACCTGAGAGATGGTGGTGCCCAGGAATCTGAATGTCTCCACTGTTGTCACAGCGCTGTTCATGATGGTGAGTGGAAGGAGAGCAGTGGTGGGGCACCAGTGCTAATCTTATACAGTAGGTGCTGGAAGTTTTCCAGCCTCACTAGCTTATTAACAACTTGTAATTTCTCAAACAGTTTTAATTTTAATGTAGCATCAAAATGTTTTATTTATTATTTAAACTGGTTGTTTCCTGGTTGTACCTGCATTCAGAAACACATTCTTTCATTCTGTGCCTGAATAGATGTGAATGTAGATGGAATGAGAGCGTGTTGGTTTAATTGGTTTTACACTTTTTCCAAAGTAACTTTGCAAAAGTAAGAGACTCAAAGGCGACCTGAAAGATTTATGGTAATAGTTGAATGATATTACCTATTAGTTTGAATAATTGTTAATGCTTACATTAAATCTTTTAGAGTGCAGCCGTATGAGATCTTGAAGGTTGCAGGCAGTGGTTTAATAAGATGGGTCTTCAAGATCATAACAGAATGCAGAAATACTGTACATATATTTATTTTACATGCAACTCCCTTAATGCATAACATGAACTAAGAATCAGCAACACTGTTACAGCATTTACACCAAATCCAGGTTAGTGTTAAACTGAACTAATACATCTTCAATAATAAAAAATTAAACTTTTATCCCAATGAGAAATACTGTGTATTTCCTTGTTTGTGTAGTCAAACCTGATGACCAGGATAATCAGTTTTCAGAAGGAAGACACCAAATGGATACCACACAATGAAAGATTCTTATCAAGTTGCTAAATTTCTGTCGTTAGATGATTGTCCAGTAACTGTTGCAAATGCAGTTGGTCAAGATTCCCCAGAATAATCTTACCATGGACAGAGATAAACAGAAACACTTCTAAAAATTTTAATCAAAAAACCTGAAAATATCAGGCTCTCAGTAAAGCTACAGAGAACAAGTAGTCTCAAGTAATTTTTCACTAAACAAAACTGATAACATTTTTGATACCATATGACCACTGATTCAACCCTCACCCCACTTTGTCTTCTAAAGAACAACCAACACATTTATCATAGCTGTTGAAAATAAAATAGCATGATGATGATAATTAATCGTTGAATCTTTCTCATACTTTTAGTAACAGACAAAAGTATACGGAGCCCCTAAAAGGAAAATAACAGTTGTAGTGGAGCTGCCAGGTTGGCAGCTGACCTCAACGGCGCCGTCTTGTAAATTCAATTGTATGTTGTGGTTTTTTAAAAGATCATTAACTTTAGTTTTTATTAACACAAGTTCATTTGCAAATAATAGAATGTTAGTATGTTATATGTAATAACACAAATGTACAGTGTTACAGTTTCCTCCAAGTGCTCTTAAGAGACACGATCGCCTTATAATATAACTGCTTAAATTTACACTAATATTTGCACACACATCATATTTGATTCACGAACCCTTAAAAGTGTAACTAAGAATATATTTATTAAAATTGTATGTTTACTATATTTTTAGGAATACATTACAAGGATGCTTGTATTTAGCATATTTTGTGAAAGTATAACTAATATTTAATACAAAAGTACTTCTAGTATACTTTTTAGAAATATATTAAAATAAAATTTAATATATTTTTAATGCACTTTAAATAAGCATGTTGGGAATACAAATGTGTATGCTCCACCTTAACCTCATGCCTTGACGATTTATGACCTCTTTCGTCTAGGCCTGCACGGGCCACCCCTCCCAACCCCTGGCTCTCTGATGTTCTCCGGGAACATCGATCCAAACTCAGGGCAGCGGAGAGAAAATGGCACAAATCTAAGGATCCATCTGATATGAGGATGTATCAGTCTCTGCTTTCATCCTTCTCTGCGCAAATCCATACTGCAAAATCCACATTCTTCCACATTTAAGCAGGCTTGTGTAACCCCGCTGTTAAAAAACCCTCACTAAACAGTTCACTCATAGACAACTATAGACCGATCTCCCTCCTTCCTTTCGTAGCAAAAACGCTTGAACGAGTTGTTTCTAACCAAGTATCGCTATTTCTCACACAGAACAGCTTACTGGATACTTACCAATCAGGGTTCAGGAGTGGCCACTCAACTGAAACTGCATTACTGTCAGTCACCGAAGCCTTGCGGGTCGCAAAAACCAACTCCAGATCATCAGTACTCATTCTGCTAGATCTTTCTGCTGCTTTTGACACGGCAAATCATCAGATCCTTCTGTCCACACTCTCATCGCTTGGTATCACAGGGATTCCACTTTGCTGGTTTGAATCCTATC
>JAUMHG010000054.1:17473087-17485245 GCA_032359395.1 Enteromius anoplus
CATCATATGTGACTAGAAGACCAAAATCTGTGCTGATAGCCACGGAAAAACCCGTCTGATAGACTTGGATGGAACCACTGCTGAGGGTGAATGGTATTGCTATAAAGGTCCCGTTAACCTTGACAATGTTGACAAAAAGAAATTAGAAAAACGGAAGAATGTCTGAACTCCATATTATTGAAAAACTGTTATACTTACTTTTGCTTCATAATAGTGATCTTTAACCAGTTCAATTTCTTCATCATAGACAAATACTCTGACCATTCGTGTCCATGACACATGTGTGCTACCCCGATGCTCATTTTTGCCCTCAATGCGATAGTATGGTACATCATTTCCACAAGCCTGTAATAATGACAAATATGTATTATATTTCAGGAAAGGAATCCCAATCTTATCAAGTAAATAAATAAAACGGCATATATCAACACTACTAACCTCTGACAGAACATATGTGCAGGTTCCTTGAAAGTGAAAAATCTGATTGTCAAAGGTGTAGTAGTGAGGATCACCAGAGATGGTGCATGTTTGCCTCGGAATGTTCTGACAGGAGTATTGGAAAGCAGCTGGACGACAAGCTTGGGAATAAGTACAGGGCTCAAAGCTGCACTGGAGGCCTCTTCTGGTACAGGTGCATCTTTCCTGGCAGGCAGCATCGCTCCAGAAAGAGTCTCCCAGCTGCACTGGAAAACCTATGAGAAATAATTGTTTTTTTATGTATATAAATACCTAAAATCATCTGTGTAATAATTGCTTTACCTATAGTTTACTAGCATACAATCAAATCAATTTGAACAAGTCATTCAAAGTCTGGCTTCAAATAACAAATATGGCATCCAGTTAGGGATGCAACATTACCATTAAATTGGCAACCCGGTGTGCCATAATCTGTTCTGAAAGCCCATCTGCCAGGAACATTGACATTGCTGTTGTGTGGTAGGCTTGTGATGTCATTCTGGAGGGATCCAGTGATTGAGAAATGGTGACTTGATTCGATAGTGTCATAACCTGCCTAATGAGAAGACATCCAGATATCTGCTTAGAGTTGTTTACAAAAAATGCAATATCTATTATACCAATGTCATCTTGTGCATACCTGAACATATCGTTGTGTTGGAGCGATTGCACCATAGTTCATTACAACAAATGAGAGATGGCCATCTGAAATCAGAACCACTTGGAAAGATGTTTCCTTAAAAATAACGGAAAAATAATAAAAATAAAAAAATCATAAAATAAAGAAGAAATGTGTTATACCATTTATTTATTTATTTATTTTTAGGCACAGGAAAAATGTTTATGGTACAAAACTGAGCTACTTACTGTTCCTGAATTGGGGAAGTATGCAACTCTTTCCCATGTTGCAACAAAGACCCATGAAGCAGAGAAACTCAAGTCAGGGAAGTACTGGTTGATGTCTTGAGTTGCCTGTGTGAGGACACTGCCAGAGGTGTACTGCTGATATGAAATCACACCATTAAAGCGATTGTCAATATCTGTCCAGAATGGAGCAATGACGTCTTTCCCTCCATAAGCTGGGAACTGATATGGAGTCCAGCTGTACCATGCCCTGTCAAACGTCAAGTGTCCATTGTTGTTAACCTGAAATAGAAGAGGACTGATTATTGGTTCCAGGATTCTTACAAAAGATGGAAAATTGTTTGTAAAAAAAAATAATAATAATAATAATTAAACTGCATTTAATTTTCATTTTACGTTTCACAATTTCCAGTTATTTACACTCAAAATCTAAATTTCACCCATTTGAAAACGACTCACGTAAATCTGGATGTATGTTTGTCCAAAAAATATAAACGGCTGCTGCAGGTATATAACTGATGAACTCCCATCATCAATGCGTCCATTCACTGTGTCTCCGGTTCCAAATGGATAAAATGGCCCTGTAATAACGATCTCATTGTCTGAAAGATGAATAATACAAAATCGAGCATTAATTAACCACAACATAGCATAATCGTTTCTGATACCCTGACATGCGAGTTTTCATTTATATTTTCATTTACCTCACAGTAATATTTGCATTATTTGCATAGTGAAATACATATGATGCAGCAAAATGGCTGTATATCATCATGCCTGTCATTACCTGTGACCTTTGGCCAGCTAAAAGTGACCTTGAACTCCACCAGAGGGCCCTCCCTCCACCCCCGACTGTGTTGTGTATGTTAGCTTTGTCTGTGTTTCTGTAAGACTCTTATTATGAAATGTTTGGTAACTTTATTTCGATAGTCCGCTTCAGACATTCTACTAAGAGTAAGTAACAGTAACACTTTATAATAACTACACACAATGAATGATTAGTTAGGCATTAGTAAGCATTTATTCAATCCTTTATAAACCATTGTTCCAACATTAGTATGCGTTAGTAAACAGTTTACAAGTGCATCTATAAACGCCTTGTTCTTGAGCGTATGTATAATGTTTACTAACTGTATTTTCATACTTTATTAATGATCAGTTTATCTTTTTTTTTTTTATTATTACGTTATTTACAAGGCAGTTATTTAGGAGTTATCAGTGTTTAATATATCCATTGAGAAAGTCTAAGTAAATCATTAATAAATTATTTAAATTTACATTAATAAATCATATTATTTAGACACATGAAAATAGTTGTTCAGTGTATTAATAAATGCTTTATTAACATGTTTCTGCTGTATTCATGATTAAGTCAGGTAGTTGTAAAGCATTTAGTAGTTGCCAGACGTCTGTTTTTGTGAGCTTATCTAAAGTGAGGACTATTTATAGCTTGTAAAGCATTTATAAAGCAGATGTAAAGGCTTATTTATATTCTAAACAGAAAAGTTAAATGAACACAACACAGAGATAATTTGTAAAAATTATTTTTAAAAAGATGTAAAAACAACCATACACTTGATAAATGAAAAACAAACCTTTAGTTTCATAGAAATAAATAAATAAAGTGTACAGTTGTGCAGTTTTATATATTTTTTTTTTGCATCTTGAAATGAATAGTTCTGTATCCCTCTGTGTTGTGTGTTTATTTTTTTTCAGTTAGGAAGATAACTGGCCCTTTAAATCTCCTTTGTACATTTAGATATGCTTATAAACCAAGAACAAGGCATTTATAACCGTATTTATAAACTGCTTACTAATGAATATTAATGTTGGAACAATGCTTTATAAAGGATGAACTGACTATTTATTAATGCTTAACTAATGATTCATATCGTGAAGTTATTATAAAGTGTTACCTAAGTAACTTTCATGACTGCTTGCTGACATGTAGTTGCAGAGTATTAGTAGACTGTCTGCTTAATATCGTCTAACACTTTATTTTGATGGGTCCGCAACATACAACATACTGACTATCAGAAACTTTTCAAGTACATGTCAACTTATTCTACTGACCCTAAACTTACCCTTACAGTCTACTCTGAGAGTTAGAAGACTTGTAGTTACAAATGAATGAGAATTAATTGACATTTAGTTCCAAAGTTACTTATATTTAGTATAAGTAACTTCTCCGCCTCTGGTCTTCGAGATCTCCACCCAGAACGGCTTCGCTCTCCTCCGCGAGACAGAACTCGACGCTGTGATTGTCCGAGATTGCGTTGTCTGGTATGCATCTCAACTTTTCCTGCTGTTATATCTGATCAGATGTTCATTATAAATCATTTAGCTTTGGTTTAACAAATCTTAATTTTCTTGAACAGCAGCTACGCTAATTTTGTTCCTATTTGTTCTGTTTCTGCCATGGGATTGTCATCCCATGGTAACTAGGAATTAACAAGCTCCAGCCTGGATCCAGAACACTTAAGAAAAGATGATGCCAACCCCACAGAGGACTTCAGATGATGCCAACCCTGAAACAACACACAGCACTATCGAACTCTGCTACTAATTTATAATGTTCCTTGTCTGTTCAAATACGTTATTAATTGATCTTTATCTCACTTCTATGCCATATGTACATGTACAAACTACTACTACATATACTGTAAAACATTACTTTGGTGTAAAGCTGCTTTGCAACGATATGTATCATGAAAAGTGCCATACAAATAAATTTTAATTCAATTGAATTTAGTAGAGTGTCTAAATGGACTATCGAAATAAAGTGTAACCAAATATTCCTTCCCTATTGTTGTTTATCCCTATGGTGATTGACCAGCTCCTCCCCCTTGTTAACTCTTGTTTTGCCTTTAAAACCTGCCGATGAGTATTAACTGTTTGCCCTCATCCGAAGTGTTTTACAATGTCTAGTTGTCTGTTTTATTTGATGTACCGACTATCACCGTTGTAGATCGACCCTAGCTACCCCTCTGGACTACTCTTGTGTTTTGCCTCCACTGTTACCTTCTGCTGATGTCTGACTCTACCTGTACAACCATTTCTACCAATAAAAGTCTTGCATATATGGATCAAATCGTTCCCATCTTTATACTGTAAGCTTAATAAATTATTTAATTGCAACGCAAACATAACTTGGATCCGATTTGTTTACGCAAAACAATAATCGTTCACATTATAAAACAACAATATAGTACCTTTTGTAATGTCTATAGTTGTCTCTTCTGTGGTGGTTGTTGTAGTTTCATCTGAAGTAGTCATAGCGTTTATGTTGCTTGCATCTGAAATAAATGTAAACAAAAAAAAAAAGTCTTACATAAACAAATGCATGTATGCACTGCACATGGACTTTATGTTGTTTGTACAGTTAAAAAATCAATCTGAAATAACTGCAATATAAAAGTATTTTATATCAAATATTTATATATACTGTGAAAAGTCTTAGGCCACAGCTTACATTTCCAAACATTATTTTTGTCATTTGTAATTGTCTGACAACAGCCAGTGCTCCACACAGAGAGCTGATCTGATCTGAAGCAACTCAATCCAGAAGAACTGTGGCAACGTCTCCAAGATGAAGAAAAAAAGCTACCTGAAAAACTATGTTGAAATTAATAAACTATATTATTTGATTTAGTTAATAGAAGTTAATTGATAAATAAAATCTATTTATGGGATTATTTTCAAAGAAATCTAATTTAATAGCATTTTTACACGAGTGTCTAAAACTATGAACAGTACTGTAGCTTTCCAGGTACGTTGCTTTCTTCATCTTGGAGACGTTGCCACAGTTCTTCTGGATTGAGTCTGCCTCAGGTTGTTCTGCTACTGATCAGAACTCTGTGTGGAGCGCTGGCTGTTGTCAGACAATAATCTCAATGTGTTATTACAATTGATGACAAAAATAATGTTTGGAATGATAACTGATATTTCCAAAACGCTACCACAAAATATAGAATATATATATATATAGGTTATATTATGGAGAATGTTTGTCCAATCGAAGAAAAAAAAAAGCAACAACAAAACAAAAAACTACAGCTAATTTCCACCTTCTTAGATTCCACTCCATTAGGTTTTTATAAGCTGCGGAATGTGTAACTAATAGAGTGGAAATTCTAATAGAATACTGGACTTGGCCAGAAAGTGTTCTATTTAAACATGTCACTATTTTGGTAGAATGCTAAAAACATGTGACTTTTCTTTTCCAAAATGTTGAAGCCAAAATGTAACTGGAGACCAGAAATGACTCACATATTGCTTTTGTTAAGACAAACGCTATTTGTTGATGATCTGCTGTATCTACATGCATCATTTAATTGACTGAACACAGAATTGGCAAGTTTGCATTGCATACCAAAAATTCAAAACCAAAAGTTTTTGTTAAGCAAAAAAAAAAATACTTCTTTTGCATTCTGATATAAACAACAATTGAAGTCATTAAATGTGAGATAGGTAATTAATAGGTAATCCAGTTCACTCATTTTTTCCTTTTATACATTTCATTTTCACGTGTGTAAAGATGGAAGAAGATAAGTAAACATTATTGTACCTGAAATGTGTCCATTAATTATTTCAGCTGTTGCATACACAATATAAACATAATGAATTATTATAAGGGGAAACCCCAGTCAGTTTGCCTACTAATACAGTACTATCATTGTATAATGTCAAATGATTAAACTCTCACCATTAATCAGCAGCAGTAGTGACACACACAGAGAGATCAGAGACCTCATCGTGATGAACAGCACCTTTTGCACCTGGAAACACAATTATATCATGGTTCTTACATTAGTTATATAGTATAACAATACTATGTTTTACATGTAGTAAAATAAATAAATAAATAAATAACTATTGTAGCTAAATAAACATAAAGTCCTTATTCATTTGAGTCCAATGTGATGAAATGGAGAGAAATGTCTTTACCCGAGGTCAAAAGTTGCTGCAGATCTTCTCTCTTCAGCAGCAGAATACACTGATGATCAACTGCACCATCTCACACACTTATCAGTGCCTTTATTAATACTTGTGGGAGGATTATTACTGGAACCAGAAATATTTTCTCAAGAATGTCTTGAACCAGTTTTTCATGTGACATTTGTTATTTGACTTGATTGTTTCCGTCTATGCAACTTTCTCTTCTGCCACACATTCTTCCACTGTGCTTGAAAAGATGTGAATTTAGATGGAATGACAAGCAAGCAGTATATAGTGGCCAAAAATAGATCATTCTGGTTGTAAATAATGTTAAACCATGTTAATGGTGTTCGACAACGTTTTTGTGTTTAGAATGCTGTTTTAATAGTAGAATAGATTTTCAGATGTGCAAACTAACAAAATTATAACACAAACAAAAAATGATGTACATTTGTGATGCAACTAACAACTCTAACCTAAATCCTAAAGTAAACGAATGTATTGTTAAGCAGCTGCAGGTAAATATAAATCATTTTTTTCAATTTAAAAGAAGACAAGGGCAAAACAAAAAGTTGTTGAAAAGAACAAAAAGAAATGTTCATTGAAGCTGATTTATAAAGACAGCATAAACTAAACTAAATGAGGTAGAACAGTTGGTATTTGCTTATCAGCAAGAATGTCACATTTACTGAGAAGGAAAAAAAAATCTGCCATTATAGTCACAGGTTTACTAAAAATACACCCTTTAGGAATGTCCTACATTCCTCTAGTGCACATTTTAGCCCAGCTTTTAAAACCCACGTCCCAAAAACATATGATGCACACTGATGTGTCTTGACAGTAATGTCTAGTAATGTACAGACTAACACAAATCTAGAAGTATTTAAATATATACACAGATTAATCAATTAAAACCGTGCTACTGTTTAACTTTCTAACTTCACATGTATTCAAAACTACATGCTCATCAGGAGATTTCGGTATAGCTGTAAGGTTCAGTTTGTTTGTGGTTTGCTGATTTGGGTCAGAAATTATAGGTGGGGGGAGTGAATAACCAGCACTCTCTTCCACCTTAAATACCATTAATTAGATGAGACCCCTGAGCACGGCACTGAACCCCCAACTGCTCCCCGGGCACTGTGGGAGAAATGGTTGCCCACTGCTCCATGTGTGTATTCACAATCTGTCATGTGTGTGTGTGTGTGCACTTAGAAAGGTGACATCCAGAGCACAGATTCTGAGTGCCATTTTTTACCACACATCATTAATTACTTTACTTAACTTAAATTATTTTACAGCATTCATGAACACACGTTTACTGTTGTTGTTGTTATTATTAAATTATTAAACACAATAAAAATTGATGTTTATTGGCTATTTCATAAACCCTGCTGCAGGAACAAACTTGGCATCAACTTTAAAATAAGACAAAAAAAGTGGTAAAAAATGTTTCCCTATTTGTTTAGTCAGACTGGACAGTCAGGTTTATTGTCATAGTTATATATTTTGGGACCTTTAGAAAACTACCAGACGATTCTTGGAAGTCTCTTTATCATGTCACTAAACTGCAGCTGTCAATCACTAAAAAAGTGGATTTTTTTACAGTAGTTGTTGCAACCAGTTGAACAAGATTTTTCCAGGAATTACAAGTACATGCAGTCAGGGGGTTGAAGAAACAGGTGAAATGTTTTGTAGCTTCGCTGTTTTTACAACATGGAAAATATGATTTTTCAAAAGATGAGATGCTGTCTAATGTAACACCCAGATTTCTGACCGTAGAGGAAGTAACAGTACATCTGTCTAGTTGCAAATTGACACCACCAAGAGACTCTGTGGACAGTTTTGTGGTCCAATCAGTTATATGTTTTTAGTTTAATAGGAGAAAATTACTGGTCATCCAATCTTTTACGCACTCATTTCATCTGGTCTTGTTGAGCTATACAGTTGAGTATCAACCGCATAGCTGTGGAAATTAATCCTGTATTTTCTGATAATATTACAAAGAATCAAAACGTATATTGAAAATAGGAGAGGACCTAGAACAGATCCTTGTGGTACTCCACACTTTACTAGTGATAACTGAGATGACTCCCCGTTTAAATAAACAAAATGGTAGCGATCGGATAGGTAGGATCGAAACCATGTATGTACTTGAACACCCGTATAGCTTTGTAATCGATCAATGAGTATGTCATGATCTAAACCAGGGGTGCCCAATCGTGCTCCTGGCGATCGACTGTCCTGCCAAGTTTAGCTCCAACTCTAATCAAACACACCTGAAGCAACTAATTATGTTTTTTTAGGATCGCTTGGAAATTGAAAGCATGTGTGTTTGATGAGAGTTGAAGCTAAACTTGGCAGGACAGTCAATCGCCAGGGGCAGGGTTGGGCACCCCTGAGATCAAGATCTAGTTAAACCAATAATGAGATGCAGCCTTGATCTGACGCAACAAGCAAGTCATTTGTAACTTTAACCCCCTGAGGTTGGCCGTCACGCCGGCGTGATTGGGGTCTTTTTTATCTTATCAGTGCAATAAAAATGCTCTGTTGAGTTTGATCACACAAGTGTAATACACCATTCGAATCTGTTAGGTGTAATTTTTTTTTTTTTTTTTTGAGTACATTCTCAGAAACAATAAAAGTGTGTGCTTTTGCAAAATAAGAAAAACAAAAAGTGTGCGTGATTTTTGTTATCTCCACAAACTGTTTTTAAAAAGCTGTCACTAATATGAACTGAAACTCTGCGAAAACATGACACACAGACATGAGACACACATCTATAGAAAGCTTAAAGTGTCTGCTTTTAAATGCAGTAAGTCATGTTGAAAACAAATATTCTTTGTTAAAGTAATGAGTGAGTAATCAACACTATACTGAGTTTCTCAATCTGATCTAATTTTTTTTTTAATGTGACCACGCCCAAGAGCTACTTTCGCAGGTGCAGTTTCTCCACTATGATGTGGCCTGAAACCTGACTGAAAATGGACTTACAGTAAAGCACAGAGATGTTAGAGACATGCTGCACAGGATGCATGTTCACCAAACTGTTTTTTTACAGAACTAAAAATGAAGACTGTTTTATCCAAATATTACTTGAATGCAAAATGAAAGAACTTAATGTCCAGCTAAATACTGGACACATTAACTAGTGAATCATACTACCCTGACTTCCTTCAAATACCTCAATATGTATCAGCTATACTGCACCAAACTTGATCAAAGAATCTCTCGCATGACCAGCATGTTAATCCTTACATAACAAAAGTAACAGTCACAACTTTCATGTGTTTAAACAACGTACAACAGCAGCTGTATGCTTTAGCTCATATATTTATGATGATGACAAATTTGGCAGGAGCATATTTACAATTTAAGTCACACAACCTGGTCACTGAAGGTTGGCCCCAGCGCTGATTTCTTATGAATATCTTATAAATATAGGCTTGATTTTTTTTTTTTTTTTTTTTTTTTTTTTGTAAATTCCAAATATTTCAATTAAAATAAAAAGATCAGCACTAAGAAAAATGCTGTTAAAAATACATTTTGAAGGTTGCAGGAATGCAGTGGAAAAATTCTGTCATTCACAGAAAATGTTCAAAATGATTTTTTAGTCAATATTTGACTGAACCTCACCCCATCTTTCCTTCAAAGAAAGAACAATTTAACCAGAGCTCAGATTCTTCACAACCTTTCGAAAAACCAGCAGAACAGCAAAACAGTTCTCATGCATCACTACGAAAGACAAGCAAAACACCTACTGAGAGAGAGAGATATCGCTTTTATTGTTAATCTTTCTCTTTCTTTTACTGGAAGGAAATGAAAAAGAAAAAAAAGAGCAAGCATAAATACATAAATAATAAACCTCAACCATCAATTTATTTTATTATTATTAATTTACTAAATTACCTTTGTGGGTCATTCAGACTGCATTTAAATGCAAATAAGAAAGGCAGAATATAATTAACTAATTCTTAAAGAAGGACATGATAATATTCAGTTATTACATATTTCAGGTTTTGCCACTTTGACTAGTGTGGCTGTATTTCCTTGAACTACTTCGTCACAGATCATGAAGGAACCACAGACCCGACATACCCTATTAAGGTTTGTAGCCTACATCATTTAAATAAACACAAAACTGACTGCATAAACAGAATGAATGTACTGTAGTGTGTAACTGATGTAAATGATTAAATATTTTCTCTAAAAGGAAAAACCACAAGTGCAAAAACACATATGGCCACATATACAGTACATGATTCTGCACAGGTGAAATTCCATGTGTGAAACATGTGAAAATAACATGGGAAACAAGTGTTTTGGGGACATTTTTATGTGAATTTCCATGTGATTATACGTGAAACATGTTTATTCCCATGTGAAATCACATATTCCCCATGTAAAATACTCATGAAACATGAACTTAACCAGCTAAACTAATATTTAACTCAAGCTCAAGCTCAATAATATACACTCAAAATATTTATAATCAAATTGTATAGTAAAATTCCATTACGTTTTATTGAGCAATCTTTATTCACTATTCGTGAAGAATTTCAAAAGCCTGCATTTATAGTAATTTTTATAAAATTCTGTCATTAATTACTCACCCTTATGTTGTTCCAAATCCATAAATATTTCATCTTCAGAACACACATTTTTGGACATTCCTTTCTGATCTTGCATAGAAAAGGCATAGCAAGGCAAATGAAAATCGCATTTCATCACCAATATCTTATTTTGTATTCCAAAGATTTACAAAAGATCTGTGTTTTAAACATGAGGATATTTGATAACATAAGTAATGACAGAATTTTCTTTTTCGAGGGAACTATCCCTATAATCTATGAATTACTGAAAAATTTGCCATTTCCGACTTGTTCATAAATGTAAAAAAAGCGAAAAGTTACTCACAGTTCCCAGAACTAGTTTATAGAAACTGAAGTATAACATGAAGAGGCAAAGTACAATTAACACAATATTTAGTCTCTTTTGAAATTGCATTTAGACCTATAACAACTTATTTTAACAACTATATTTCCATGATAAAATGTGTAACAATGGAGGCAAGGACGTGCGGATCCAAATGCAAGCTTTTTATTTCATCCATGGTCAGACAGGCAGAGTAGGTATTAGCAGACAGAAATCAACGGAGAAAACACTTTGGTGTATTACACAAAACAAACACGGGAAAGAACGCCAGGCAACATTACACATAGAAAGCATAAAACCTTGTGGTGAGTGAGTGTCTGTAAATTCCTGTGAGAAGGGGTGTGGTGACGAGCTGCAGCCGAAGGTGATAATTACAGAATGTGAACTGATGTGAATGTGCAATGCAAGATGGGAATTTGAGTCCATAAAAGAATGAGCCCATGGGAGGTGTGAAGGATGCAAGTGCCTTTAGTGGAGCTTGAGGGCACTCACTACAACATGAGAGTTTAACAGGTTGGTGATGAAATTTTTATCATCTCTTAAAAGGCTCAGAGCATCATATACAAACTCACCAGACTTGTCCCAAATTGAAGATTAAAAAAAATAAAAAAGACACAAACAAATCCTTGAGTAGCGTTTAATTTACTTTTTAATTAAATGCTGTTTGTTTTAATGCACTAATTAGTTTTGTTGACAATTATTTTAAATGATCGATTAGCTGTTGCTGACCTAGTTTAATACAACGTGGAAACAAGCCCAACACAGGAGATGTGGGAAGGGTGCATTAAGGTCACATTAACAACCTTGACTACAACATTAATTTAAAAAAGAAATTTACAAAAAATAAAAATAAAAGGTAACATAATATGAACATACGTAATTGTCACACCGTCACTCTCACCTGCACCAGGATCAGTGGATACGGAGAACACGCAGCCACCAGTCACACGCTCTCACTCACCTGATTA
>JAUMHG010000054.1:17485345-17501691 GCA_032359395.1 Enteromius anoplus
TATCGTTTCGCGGAAGGATGAAAATGTTAATTTAAAACAAATATGCCAATAAAATGTTTCAAATTCATATTCATGTTAAGTTTTTTTTTCTTATGTGGCAAGTAGCCGTGTAATAAGCGGGAGAATATACAGGCAGCTGGTAGTTATTGCGAAATAAGCCCCTTCAGCGTGATACAAGACCCTCTGCTTCGCGTCGGGTCCTGATCACACCGTCGGGGCTTATTTCTGCGATAACTACCGGCTGCCTGTACATTATCCCTTACATATATATTATTATTAAAACGATTATTTGGATGCGGTTAATCGTTTGATTGCATCCAAAATAAAAGTTTTTTCTTTACATTATATATGTGTTTTATGCTGTGTTTATAATTATGTTTATATTAAAACACGTACAGTATGTATTTTAAAGGTATTTACATGTCAATCCATTTATGTATTTAATTTCTTAGATTTCTTCATTTAACAAATACATGCATGTGTGTATGTATAATTACTTAATAAATATACACAGTACATACAAATATATTATGCAAAGAAAAACTATTATTTTGGATGCGATTAATCATGATTAATAGCTTAAAAGCACTAATATGTAGGCCTATATATTTCAGTAAGTAAAATTTTAAATAAAAATAATAATAATAATCTATAGTCTAATTTTCCTGACAATGTGGACAATTAAAAAAACTTAGAAAAGATTACATTAAACAGATTTTTATTATTATTATATAAAAAAAGGTTGTACTAAAAAATATTTAATTATTACATATTAAATAAATGGCATCTGTTAAATACACAATATAAACAAAATGAATTAACATCAAACCTACTTACAGTTTAATTCTAATGATTTAATTCTACAGTCATTTCAATCATTTTCTCATGTGACATTCAGAAATTTAATCAAACAGATTGCTTACTTGAATGCACCTGCTTTTTGAAATGTTATTAGTGCTAATTAAGCACATATTAATGCCTTATTCTACATGACTACATGAAAAATGACCGAGTATTCAATGTTTATGTACAGAAAATGAAGGGGGAACTAAAGAAGGAAACAGCGACAAATAACATTAACAAAGGCTGTTGGTACTTCTTTGAAGCAAGAATGTGTCACGCACACACACACTCACACAAATACTTTGTTGCGTGGGTGTATGCCCCGAGGGATGATCATTTCGTAGAAGCAAGAAAGCACATTCGTTCTTGGAAAATGGAAGGAAGAGAACGCTGTATTCATGGGTTTAATGAAGGCACAGAATAATGTTGACCGAAATTCAGATCATGTTCCTGTTAATGTGGATCAGCAAGATTCCCCGAATCTAATTAATCAAACAATAAAATGCTACCAAGGATTCAGGTTTTTAGAGTAAAAACTGTCTATGATTATAGACATCTGAATGTAAGGTATAAGCAAGATCACACGACAAGACGTGAGATATGGCCTTATATTTGGCATGGCTGTGACTCGGTTGTAGGTAACTGTTCAATTAATATCAGAAGTCAGAAAAAGCTTTATTCCCAAGCGTATGTTTGTGTATACAAGAAATTTGTTCTATATAAAAGCTTGTGACACCAGAACAAATTACATAAATATCTTGTTTTATATATAAATATATAATTGTTTATGAGACATCATTTTCAAAAACACACAACAATTTTAAGAAATCTTTGTGCATCATTATGGATTCCAGTTAATCGAAATGAAACTGCAGTTGGGTTATTATGAAAAAAGAAATGCAGACAATTGCTGTAGAATAATGAGGAGAACAGATGGGACGACCACAACCACACACCACTTGACCAGACGAAGACACGGAGAGGAGACAGGGGACCTGGAGACACACGGAGGTTCAAGGAGCACACAAGGAGAGATTAGGTAAGACATCGGGGAATGCAAAATGTGTTACCTATTCTGGAATATCCCATTCTTTTCACTCCCTAACTTAAAGGGTTAGCATGTGCTTGCTATTTAATTGTTTGACTTCACTGTGCAGCTCTGTTGTGGACTGTCTGCTCTGATATTACGGTGAAAACAATAGTTAATGTACATGTTGACCTACAGTAAAATCAGATCATTTTCTTATTATCAGGAAGGATCAGCAAGATTCCCAGCAAAAAAAAATAGACAATGAAATCCCCATGAGAAGGGTGCAACAATCGCAATTTCCATTGTGACCATTTGGAAAAAAAAAATTTGTGAAACAAATGTAGGGCAAACAATTTAATGTGAAACTACCAAGAAGCCTTTAGGCTGATGACACACAACCTTTTGAGCAATGTTGCTGGGCAACTTTGTGAAATGTTGGTGGCAACGGGCATGCAGGAAAAACACAGCTCCCGTGACTGATCTGAAATATCCAGATAGAAATTTGTGACGCATTCTTATTGTGAAAGTGCCCAAGCAGCCCCATCATTAGCCTTATTTAGTCAATATTATAGTACATATTGCCTATGACTATAAACAATCTTGAATAATCTTATGGTTTCGAATTGAATAAAACGTGCTTAGAAAAAATATATGATTATACTTTTGACTAAACACTGTATATGACAAATTAATTGGGGCACCATATTATAATGACCTCCTTGCTCAGCAACTTCTTGTAGCAGTTGAATATAACACTGCACCATAATATAACACCTCAAAATGTCTCACTTCAGCGTCACTATATATGTTTTAAACAGTTACATAAATGTTATTCACTAAATATAAAAAAATAGTTAAAACACGAACAAAAGTTCACGCTCTAAAACTGACCATAAATTTGAAGGATCAACTACACCTCAACCCAATACTGACCCAAGAGTGATTCAAACATTGTAGCAAAATTCTTCAGAGCCATTACACAACCATTACAAAAAAAAACAAGCAAAACAATCAAAATAACACTTAAACACTTCTGTTTCTTACTGCCACTGAAGATACAGTAATTGATTGCAAATGGCAGACTATGAAAAAATTATAATTTATCCTATACACGTCATAAGCTTTTGATATATTGTACTGCATGAAATATGAAGATTTTGGGCACTTATAAAAAGAAAATAGTACAATAAAATCCAGAAATACTTTTTTAAAATATTTGTTTATTTATTTTATTTTTGGTGCTTGGAAAGTAAACAAATGCATCATAACAGCTATAACTTTGTTAAGAAACCCACAACCACAAATACCTCACTTATTACAACAAAACAGAAATAAATGAAAGTAAAACCGAGAGAAACACACAGAGAAGCCTCAGACACCTTCGCTTGCTCTGGAACCCACTTATCTGTCAACAGAGAATATAATGCAATGTAATGAAATGTTTTTAGAGAAGAAATAATTATAAAAAATGTATCTATGACTAAAATTAATTAAATATTCACCTGTTGCCTTCAAGACAGCATCAGAGGACCCATGGATATGGAAGAACTGTCATGGAAGTCCAGAGACCTGCGCTCTCTCCAGTGATGACCAGAATTACAGTCCTGAAAGAGAAATGCAAAGTTCCTGTTGTGTGAATCCCTGATAAATATCAACAAAAATAAAAGACAAGAGTGCACAAAGGCTTCAGAATAGCTTAGCAAATACAAGTCTTTTAGTAGCCTTAGTCATTAAACATTAATAGAAGCCTTACTTATTATTTGATCAACAAAGGTTTATAAACCACAAATTCATAAAACCTTCACATTTCCCCATCACATATTACTACACACACTCTGAACTTACACAGACTGACAGAGACACTGGCTGATATATTTGATGGGTTACATTGCTGTTCAAAATCATCTCACAACTACAATACTCTAAAGCTACTCTCTAAAATCTTACATTATTGGTGTATAAAATTTGAGAGAATATAATAATCCCACCGTTGAGCAGCGAGTGCTGGACAGAAGGCAAAGGTGAACAGCACAGTGCAGGTAAAGCTGAGTGGAGTTTGCAGTGAAGATGAACATCCTGAAGGAGAAACAACTGGATTTCGAGACGCCGTTCTGCAGCAGCTCCACTGTGTCATCATTTGGATTGGGACACCTGAGAATAGCAATCATGAAAAATTCTTTCACATGAAACATTTCATGCAAAATCTATTTCCTGTTTATCACATTTTTGCATTGCACGTACCAACAAAACGTATTTATTTTGTGTGCATTTTTTTTTTATGTAACAATGAGTTTATAGGAGGAAAAATGACAGCTTATGGAGCACAGTTTTACTCTCTATCGATGAGATCCCAGCGGAGACTGTAATCAGGATCATTCACAGGTGTAGCCCAACATCTGTCCATCACCAGGGCAAACTGACGGCTGTCTGAGAATGTTTCTCAGAAGATTCCCACCTCTCCAGTGGGTTGATTTCCACATTCATGGAAAGTGATTGTGTTTGAGGATAAACACAGCTGAAAGAAAGCTTAAGGATCTTCTGTCTGCTGATGAGACCTTCTGACCTCGGTGAACCCAGAATAAAGTTACTGTAGATGAAGTGGGTGCCGTTGGCCTGTGAACCACAGATATATTATTTGAACATGTCAATCATTTCATTTCACTGAATAAAAAGTTCACAGATTTTCAATTAGCTTTGCAGTGCTACCATGAAAATCAATAGTTTCTACTCTGTAATAAGAGCCCTTAATTTATTTTTCATCGGCAAAAGCAGCATCAAGTGAACTTTTGACAGCTCCAGAACATTTATTAACACTACAGCTTGTTTTATGCATTTTTTCAATTCATTAAGTTGTGACAGAGATTTGGATTATGCTTTTTGTAACAAGGCTGAGACTACATGGATTTCGTGAGTATGCACAGTATTTAATACATATACCACAAGGTTTGTGCCACAGATGTGTTCATCGTTATCAAAGTGGAATTCCACTCTGCCATTCCGGACCGTTCCTCTGCAGCTGGGATCATTGAGATGTAAGACATCAGCTGGAAAACCAGCCTCAAAGAGCTGACAGCGAGACACAGACATGGAGCCAGAGCTGCTTTCACAAGTTTCTGAGAAATCTGTGAGAGAGAGAGAGCATCCAAATCATTGTGAGAATTATTAATGATAATAACTAAATAAATGCAGAGAGTCCTATATTTTTATTTTAATTATTAACCCACCAAAAGAATCTGGTCTGGTCTGGTTGTTGTTGCACAAACAGCCATAGACACCATTTTTCTCTCCACACCATTCATCCTTGGTGCAGCTGAATTCAGCACAGGGGTCTGAAGAAGTTTTTTTTAATGGAGCGTAAACTCAAATTATTCTGAATTATGTACAAATGGGGTCAATCACAGTCACAGAACAATGTCAGCTCATGTTTAAATGGATGCCAAACACATCCGCTAATGTGTTTTATTTGATTCTTATCTTTTATTCATTTTGTACACCCTTGTATTACTTCACATCTCATTAAGGCCTCCAACATCTGATTCAAAAACAATAAATGCAAAATTATAGCAACTACATGACGTGACGAAGGCATAGCTAGATAGCAAACTGTAGGCTGTAGTATCTAATGGTAATGACAGTAACTCATGATTGAACGGATGAACCACTGATGCTAATGCACTTTAGTTATTGTGTGTGTGTTCGACTTGAAGCAGCACTGCACAGAACGATCAGTATTTGATTTCAAAATACAGCGAGAGCAATTTAAAGCATAATCAGCATCTGCTCTCTATAGCTCTCGCTGTACTGACATCACACAGTGATCAGTCTCTGTAGTCAGTGCTGCTTCAAGTCCAACACAGCTCTTATAGTTTAGAGCTTTCGATTTAGACCTGGCATGTTTAATGGTGTAACTTATATAGTTCACAGTCTTTGTAACATGTTGCAGCAATGCATTTCTAACATTTATAATGTGTTTAGAAACAATTCTCAAAGCTGATTTTACACTGTCTCTACACGGTCATGTTAATTAAGTAAATTTTATTTTACCTGCCTGGTCAGTGAAACCAACAAAAATGATGGCTTAAACTCTAATATGAGACGATAATTGAGAAATTAAAAATAAATAAATTTAAAAAGAAGAAAAAGTCAAACTAATCCCAAACATTTCTATTAGTAAAATAGTCTATACTTCACCACTGGCTGATGTCTCATTAAGGCTTTAGACATCTAATAAGAGAAAAAATTCTGTTAATGTCTCTCATTTGCAAAAGAATTTGTACAAAAGTAGTGAACTGCGTGAATATGGTTAGATCCACCAACCTGCACAGTAAGCTGAACAAAAAATTGGCTTGACAAACTCATAAACATAGTAATCTCCAGGACAGGCTTTGACTCGTATAGGGTGGGATTTGTAAGTACAGCAGCCCTCCCATGAGGAGACACAGACCTGACGAGTGACCACTCCATCTTCCAGCTGTGGATGAGATCCGTTGAGCCACAGTGGATCATAAGTGCCACACATGTACTGATTAACACATGATTCTGGCATCTGAGCATTTTCACCATAGTAGAACATCCTGTACCAGCCATTCCACTCCACATTATAATCACACATGCCATAGTAGTAATAGTTATTATAGTAATAGTTAGTGGATCTCCAAGGCTCATCCAGACTGGTGTAGTTGTAGCAGGGATCAACACTTGGGGTGGAGGAAGATACTGTTACAAAAAAAGAAGAGAGACAGCATCACACTGCAGATTCAATTGATTCAATGTAACATGAAACCTCAAGTATTTCAAATATAATGAATGTACCTGCACAATATACAGGAGCTGGGATTGAAAGTGTTGGTCTGGTAAATTTGTAGACATAATAATCTCCAGGACAGGCTTTGACTTGGATTGGGTCAGATCTGTAGCGACTGCACTGATTATCACGAGAAGCAAAAACTTCACGAGTAACAACTCCATCTTCTACACGAGGATGAGAGCCACCAAGCCACAGAGAACTAATACTTCCACATGACATGTAATAAAAACACCACTCAGGCATCTGAGCACTAGATCCATTAATGAAGGGTCGATACCAGCCGTCCCATTCAACACGAGTGTCATCAAGTACATATGTATGACCACGCAAAATCCTTAAGAATGCGTTTCTCCAGTAGTCATCTAGTATGTTGTAGTTATTGCATGGGTCATAATCTGTGTTGGCAAGATCAAAGCAAATCAGTTTCAGTTCAGTGAGGAACCAAGTACAAATCTGAAGCTACAAAATCATGAGACTGAGATTCTAAAAAGCAATCCTAAAAAGTACATGCATAAAAGTAGCAATTTCTATAGGTACAGAGATTGTGATCACACTTATATTTCATAATATATTCACTCATATTCCTTTATTACAACTTACTCAAGGTGGTGCTGGACACAGTGATAGTATCTGAACTTACAGAGGAAACCACCTGTGAAGTGTTGTTGACATCTTCAAATAAATAAAGGAGATTAAGACATGACATGAAATCATGTAAAAATTTAGAAAGACTTTTAAAAGGGTGAAAACAACTATACCTGTGCAGTATCCTGAACACCAGTATTGTGGATTCACAAGTTCATAGACATAGTAATTGCCTGGACATGCTTTCACTCTGATGGGGTTTGTCTTGAAATCACAGAAGCAATAGATCCCTGTACAGACTTCTCTGATCACCACTCCATCCTCTATCTGAGGATGAGGACCACTGAGCCAGAGACTATTGTATGCGCTACAGCTGTATGAATTAACACAGGTTTCTGACATCTGGATGTTCATCCCATAGTAGAAAAGCCGGTACCAGCCATTCCAGGAGAAATATTCATCACAAATGTCATCTTCACTTTCATTGTTGGCTCTCCAGGGACGATCCAGAGACTCATAGTTGTAGCAGGGATCACTGCTGATGTTGCTGAAAGACACTGCATACAAAGATGCATATATACACACACACAAACATACACATATAATAAGGATGCTATTATACAGAGCTACAGCCGTGCAAATAAAACAAAGAAAAGCAGTGTCTATTTCATGCTCAACATGAACAAACTACAACAGGTAAAGCTGACAGCTGTGAGCATATTGGCAATATTGTTAAATATTTAGTTCGCTCAAAAATGAAAATAAGTCTTTTATTTACCTTTGGCTATTTGCTCTCTAGTTGTAACCAATATACGTTTTGGCTTACATACGCCGACATGCTTTGTTATTCTTTTTAATAAACAATGTGTCAGTTTAATATAAGCTACATATAAAGCTTTATATTCGAGTTAAATATAAAATTCAATACTATTACTATAAAACTGCATGTTTCTAAGAAAAAGCAACCGGATATGTGCAAGACATATATGGCAACATTGGAGGGACCAAACTGCGTTGTAAAAAGTGACCAGTTTACTTTACTTAAAAATAAATGAAGTATCCCATTGGCTTAATATTTATAATTAATAACGTAAACAATTTTCATGAAAGAAATAAGTTAAGTGAACTTGACCATTTCGTGTTACACTGGCAAATAATGGTTTGAAAATGTGTGTTAATTTTTTATTTAAAGTTGGGCTAACTTAAAGTGACCCTATTATGCCATTTTTGAGGCTCCTAATATTGTTTTAGGAGTGTCCTGCAATAGGTTTACATGCAAATAAGGTGAAAAACATACTTTTGTTATCTCAAAGTATGCATTTGATACCTCATTTTCCAGCAATTCTCAAACTATTTATTCGAAGCAGTTCTAAGACTCAGTCTGTCTAAACTCCTCCTCTCCGTGAGCCTACTTAGCTCTGATTGGTCAGATGGCCCAGTCTGTTGTGATTGGTCTACCACGTACAGCAGTCATGTTGTTTGTGGCTGCCCTACATATATACAGTAGATGGGAATTATGCAGATGTGTTACTCTGTTATGTATAGCCATCACAGAAATGGGATGTGAATTACTAACGACTCATTTAGGTTGTATAGAGTCGATTCTTTATTTTGGGAGACAACAACTTCATTTATCACACACTTTCGGATTTACAACTTTGCAGATCATTTACATTCGCATACAGCTATTACACACTACATGAAGAGCAATACTGGAAATGGCATAATTCAGGCACTTTGAATTTATTAAATTGTAATTAATAAAAAATGTACACTCAATGGTCAAGTGATCAACCAGTAAATATTGTACAGATTTTTTAAAAATAGATGTGACGTTTTGTTAAATTAAGGAAATAATGTTAAGTGGGCATTATTAAAGTGGTCATTAGATGCAAAATGCACTTTTACGCATATGAACAAATGTGTGTTGGCAGTGTGTGTACGCATCTAGCCTATCACGTTAAATTCCACCCCGTGTGGTTTGACTAATGACAATTTTTAATAATAATATCAGTAAATACAGCATGTAATTTACAAAAAAAAAAAATATTGTAAATGGATTGTAGAACTGTACCTGCACAATATGAAGGCATGTATATCGTCACATCTGGCTTGACAAATTTATAGACGTAATAAACTCCTGGACAGGCTTTTATTTGGATGGATGTAGAACTGTAGTTGTTGCACTGGTTGGACCATGCATAACTTTCCCCAGTGCCACGGGTCACCACTCCATCCTCAAGTGTTGGATGAGAGTCATTGAGATAGAGTCCAGTATAACCACCACATCCCCTATAACTCACACACCACTCAGACATCTGAGCACTTTCTCCATTCAGATACAGACGATACCAGCCACTCCATTCAAAAAGAGAGTCATCATGTTCAATGTTCTGATATGGCTGCATCGTTCTCCAGTAGTCATCAAGATTGGTATAATTGTAGCATGGATCAGAGCTGGAGTTTGTTGGTTCTATGAGATTATAGTGAAGACAATCTTAACAAACTCTTGTTAAGCATAAATGGCGTCATGAACGAAGAGAAAATATAAGAACACAATAAAAAGTAAAAATAGTTGTTTGTTGAATTTTAGGTGGATGGGGAAAACTATATCCACTAATCTCTATGCATTTTACATTTTCAAACTGGCATGACACAATAACTCATGATATCTAAAAGCTGTGTTAGGTAATGTACTTTAAAAGTTAAATGTTAAGTATCAGCTGACTCCTTCAGAGATCTGGATTTACATATATTCCAAATACCCAAATGCTACTCAACAACGGAAATTGACATGTTTTAAAAAGTCAACTACTGTATGTAAACTAAAGAATGATACCTGTGTGTGGAACGATGACGGCACCGCTGATTATTTCACCTGTTAAACAAAATTCAAACGTGACAATTACATTTTAGAGCATCTTGTTCGTATACAATTACAAGTTTCACTCTCTAATAAGAGACATATCTGGTCACATGTAAAAACACTCACCATTAACCAGCAGCAGCAAAACACACAGAGAGATCCGAAATCTCATTGTGACACTATCAGATCTGTAACAACAATATCAAGAAGATATTAAACAAATCCACATGCAAAGGGGTAAAAGCATTTCTAATTTATTTTTCAAAGTGTTCGACATTAAATTATCTACTTTAGTTTGTCGTGCACATTTATGCAGATCAGTAACACTGAAACTATGCTAAAATATAATATTCATGGCTGTGTGGGTAATTAGAATCCAATGTAATGAAATGAAGATAAATAACTTTACCTGAGGTTAAGCTAACTGAGGGAGATTCTCTCTTCAGCATCTGAATACAGTAATGATGAACTGCAGCTCTCAAGATATTATCAGTGCTATATTAATAATGGTGGGTGGATCATTACTGGAAACAGGAACAATCTCTGAATAAAACCTTGAAAAAGTGTTTGATTTCATTTTATTTTTTTGAGAGATTGTATCGGTGTTGCTTATTTAATCGTTTGACTTTATTGTTCAGCTCTGTTGTGTTGTGACCTAAAATCAGATCATGTTCCTGTTAATCTGGATCAACAAGATTCACAGCAACAGCATATAATCGACAAAATCATGAAACGCCCATGAGAATGCAACATTGTGAAACATCAGACAATGAAATGCTTTGTTAATTATAGTCAGTCAGTTGCACAAAATATAAATTAAAATAAAAAACAGGTTGATTGCATATTGCCTGCAAAACAACACAAAAGTGAAGGCAAAAAGTGAAGTGTGAAACCTTCAGAAGGAAATAGGTCCGGCAATAATTATACATATAAGAATAAGAATTTAAGGCATTTTCAGCCCTCAGCATCAATAATTACACATCTATAAATTATTATATGCAATCATAACAGTAAAATTTTAGTGCAACTGTATAGGAGGAATGCACATACACTAATATTTCATCCTTTCTCTAAAAATAGTCAATGCTTCTGAACCTGTTTTTCAGGGTACTTAAGGGCTTTAACAAGCTGTAGGAATACTCAATAAAGATTGTCAGAGGAGTTCTTGGACATGATCTTGTCAAAAATGTGGCACTAAATGTATTCTGACTAACCCAGTCTTTTCAGTATTGGTATGTCAATATCAACATAACTTTTCAAATTCTTTAATTAAATGAAAACTAGAAAGATTTAAATTATTTTGGTTTTAAATCCTTCAGAACTGAAAATAGGGAAAATAGGGAAAAGAAACAAAACGACTCAAATAAATTATAAACAGATCACGTTTTTTAGAATTACTAAAAGAAATAATTGGATTAAAGACTATGAAGCTACCTTGTTTAGTGACCAAAATTAGTAACCATTTGGGTATTTCTTAATGCATTATTTTGTCCATATCATATGCTTTGATATAATGAATAAAATATTACACTCAAATGTTTAGGGATGGCACTGCTTGTTTTTCATTTTATTAGAGCAATCTATTCAGAAATATTCCAGCTGGGTTTTTTTTTTTTTATCCAAATCTCTAAATAAAATGGTTGAAGTTTTGTTGTTATTGTTATAATGTTTGTTTAAAACAGCTCCAGTTTGTGTCATGTTCCATCCTGTTTGATCCAATTACACAAATCAGTTTGTCACTTAAAATAATGGTGAATCTCTTTATTAAAGCAGCATAACATCTAGAGAAAATAAGATTAATGTAGTACATAGTAATTCACAAAAGTTATGAGATTTGTGTATCATTTATTTTAAGTGCTTAATTAATAAACAAAGGAAACACATTCTATGAAATAATTAGAAACCCACAACCAGTGTGGTATCAGAACCACATTCATTTAAATGGAACAGGACAATATGCATGTACAACGCTAGACATTTTTAGTGGAAAAATACTAAAAGATGGTCAGGACACTCATCAGAGGAACAAGAAACAACATCACAGAAGCACACAGAGAAGAAGCCTCAGAGACCTTCACCTGATCTGGGACCAACTTATCTGTCAACAGAGAATATAATGCACTGAAATGTACTGTCCGGACAGAATAAATCAACAGAAATGTGTATTTACAAACGATGAAGATAAAAATAATCACCTGTGTTCCCTTCAGATAGCATCAGAGGACCCATGGATATGGAAGCACTGTCATGGAAGTCCAGAGACCTGCGCTCTCTCCAGTGATGACCAGAGTTACAGTCCTGAGAGAGAAAAACAGAAAGACAGACTTCTGTATTAAATATCATTGAAATAATCACAATTAACAGTTTTTTGTGAAAAGAGTGCACAAAGCGTCCAGCAGAGGGGGACCAAAACAAGTATTTTATCAAGCTTACATACTGACATTTAAGCATTCTTTCAACAATACGCTTAAAGTCACACCATTTAATTTCTGTTTGTTTAAAAGTAACAACATTTCAGTAATAAGCAAACACATAAATCCATCTTGCAACCACGTCTTTGCTTTATAATAGTTTAACTCTGCAAAATGTTACCTTGGGTATTCATATGAATAACAAAAAAAAAACTATGTCAGCAAACCTTCAAAACATTCAAAAGACCTTGAGTGAAATCTGCTCAAAAGGGTTAATAAAAAGCTTTTTAAACTCACCGTTGAGCAGCGATTGCTGGACAGAAGGCAAAGGTGAACAGCACAGTGCAGGTAAAGCTTAGTGGAGTTTGCAGTGAAGATGAACATCCTGAAGGAGAAACGACTGGATGTTGAGACGCCGTTCTGCAGCAGCTCCACTGTGTCATCATTTGGATTGGGACACCTGAGAATAGCAATGATGACAAATTTGTTTATTTGAAAGATAAGAATGCTGTCTGCCAATAATCACACACTTGCATACCATGATCAAAATACAGGAATCTTGTGCTTTAGTTTGGAAATAGTGACAAGAAATCATCTAGAGCAATCCTAAACAAGATTACATTTAGACACTGTATTAGAAACAGTTTTACTCTGTGACGATGAGATCCCAGCGGAGACTGTAATCAGGATCATTCACAGGTGTAGCCCAGCATCTGTCCATCACCAGGGCAAACTGACGGCTGTCGACCCCCTCAACACGAACTTCCACATTCATCTTCTGGTCCAGCTCTGCATCCACTTTACCAGTGAAGGGCCGGGTAAACTCATCATCCTCATAAGGAATCATCCGAACCTGATATCTGCCTTCACCAGCGGGGAGCGTCTTGTGCACAACGCTGTTAAAATATTCAAGACTCATCATTTTCATACTGCATATTTGTATACTACTTAATTATTGTTGTTTTAAAAGTTTATACCTCTCAAGTGGGTTGATTTCTACATTCATGGAGAGTGATTGTGTTTGAGGATAAACACAGCTGAAAGGCAGCTTAAGGATCTTCTCTCTGCTGATGAGACCATCTGAATTTGGTTTCCCCAGAATATAGTTATTGTAGATGAAGTGGGTGCCATTGGCCTGTAGAAACAGAAATAATATTCGAACATGACAACATGTTTATTGAACTCATCTACCATTATAAAAAGTGTTTGTTGATTAGAGCTTTGCCTGAATCACTGATCCTGACTAAACATTTAATGGCATCATCGGATGCTTCACTTCACAAGTTGTCTAAACAAATGTGTGTTGGAAGTGTGTGTGCACATCCGTCTTATAATAATAAAAATCCACCCAGTGTTTTATTTATCCCTATTTTAAAATCTCCTCTCTCAAATCAGGCTGTTCTGAGATTGCTGGCAGAATTAACTAGTTCTGCAAAGGCCCCTCCCACAATAGTTGATTGACAAGAACATATTGCGTTCGACACGCCCTGAGTGAGCTGTCATCAGTCCGTCATTGTGTTGATTCCGGTGCAGTGGAAGAAAAAGAATGTCTCAGAATAAGTGACTCTGGCGTATTCTTATTAACCAAAGTATATAATAAACTTTCTAAAGAATCATGTCAACTTGTGGAAAATGGCCACCCAAGGACCCCTTTACAAAAGTTGTAAAAAAAAAAAAAACCTTTTCCAACATGTAAGATTAAGAGCAGCATCACTTAATCAACAATAACTCTCATGTGCATTTAAATAGCATATATGTGTATATCCTACCACAAGGTTTGTGCCACAGATGTGTTCATCGTTATCAAAGTGGAATTCCACTCTGCCATTCCGGACCGTTCCTCTGCAGCTGGGATCATTGAGATGTAAGACATCAGCTGGAAAACCAGCCTCAAAGAGCTGACAGCGAGACACAGACATGGAGCCAGAGCTGCTTTCACAAGTTTCTGAGAAATCTGAGAGAATAAAACATGAGATTAAAAAAAATAAAAATAAAAAACAATTGCTTATTAAACTATATTTAAACTTTTTTGTTGTGAAATGACTTTAACCAAAAGAATCTGGTCTGGTCTGGTTCTTGTTGCACAAACAGCCATAGACACCATTTTTCTCTCCACACCATTCATCCTCTGTGCATTTGAGTTCAGAACAGGGGTCTGAAGAATATGACCACAAAAGAAATAAAATTCTTTTAAAAAATGCATAAACTAAAATGATATTGTTACAAATATGGCCTGCTGGTATGATTAATATTTTATCAAAATATGAAGAGACATGTCAAAAATGCATACTCTACAATTCAAAGATTTGGGATCAGTAAGACTTTTGTGAGAAAAGCTGCTACTTATATTCGCAAATTTCTGTCTACTGCACGTATAGTGAATTCTGAAAGGTGTGTATAAATGTATTCTATTATATGGTAACCTCTTATCATTTGGTTTTTTTGGAGTCCTGATAAGCTTATCTATTTTTTTTTATTAAATATATGTTTTCTTGTTGAGCACAAGACTGTTTTTTAAAGTCAAACTAATTCCAGATGTTTCTCCAGCAGTATACAACACTGCCCTCTTTATTCTGCATGTTTATAAAACAGTACAGTACTTTACCAATGGCTGATGTCTCATTAAGGCTTCTGGCATCTGATATGAGAAAGATTTCTGTTAATGTCAGTCAATACTAAAAAAACAAACTCACAAAGGTAGTGGACAAAGTGTATTGTGTGTAGTTAAAGCCACCCACCTACACAGTACGATCCACAAAACATTGGCTTGACAAACTCATAAACATAATAATCTCCAGGACAGGCTTTGACTCGTATAGGGTGGGATTTGTAATCACAGGAGGCACTCCAAGAGAAACAGACCTGACGAGTGACCACTCCATCTTCCAGCTGTGGATGTGATTCATTGAGCCACAGTGGTTCATTGGTTCCACACATACCCCGACTAACATATGATTCTGGCATCTGGGCATTTTCACCGTTGTAGAACATCCTGTACCAGCCATTCCACTCCACATTATAATCACACATGCTATAGTAGTAATAGTTATTATAGTAATAGTTGTTAGTGGATCTCCAAGGCTCATCCAGACTGGTGTAGTTGTAGCAGGGATCAACACTTGGGGTGGAGAAAGGTACTATTATGAAAAAGAAGTAAAAAAAAAAAAAAAAGTACAACGTAAATTAATTATAGTGTGAAAAAATGATTACCAAGATAATAATATTCAAACCTAAATATGAGCATGAAAAATGCAAAGAATGTATGAAGGTACCTGCACAATATACAGGAAATGGGATTGCACGTTTTGGTCTGGTGAATTTGTAGACATAATAATCTCCAGGACAAGCTTTGACTTGGATTGGGTCAGATCTGTAGCGTCTGCACTGATTATCACGAGAAGCAAAAACTTCACGAGTAACAACTCCATCTTCTACACGAGGATGAGAGCCACCAAGATACAGAGAACTAAAACTTCCACATGACATCTGATAAAAACACCACTCAGGCATCTGAGCATTTGATCCATCAATGAAGAGTCGATACCAGCCGTCCCATTCAACACGAGTGTCATCATGATCATTGACGTATCCATACATAGACCAGTAATTGTGTGTGTTTCTCCAGTAGTTGTTCAGTTCATTGTAGTTTTCACACGGATCATAATCTGTGTTATTCAGAGATGAGACCAAAACAATAAAAAACTATAAATCATTGAAAAGCTTTAAGATAGATAGATAGATAGATAGATAGATAGATAGATAGATAGATAGATAGATAGATAGAGAGATAGAGAGATAGATAGA
>JAUMHG010000054.1:17501791-17517593 GCA_032359395.1 Enteromius anoplus
TGTTGCTTCTGTTGTAGGTTCTACGGTTGTTTCTTCTGTTGTGGGTTCTACGGTTGTTGTTTCTGTTGTTTCTTCTGATGTAGGTTCTACGGTTGTTGCTTCTGTTGTAGGTTCTATGGTTGTTTCTTCTGTTGTAGGTTCTACAGTTGTTGCTACTGTTGTAGGTTCTACGGTTGTTGCTTCTGTTGTAGGTTCTACGGTTGTTTCTTCTGTTGTAGGTTCTAAGGTTGTTTCTTCTGTTGTAGGTTCTACGGTTGTTTCTTCTGTTGTAGGTTCTACAGTTGTTGTTGTTTCTGTTGTGGGTTCTGTTGTTGTTGTTGTTTTTATTGTAGTTTCTATGGTGGTGGTTGTTGTTGTTTTTTCTGTTGTAGGTTCTACGGTAGTTGCTGTAGGTTCTACAGTTGTTGTAGATACTACGGTTGTTGTTGGTGGTGGTGGTTCTGAGGTTGTTGTTGCTGTAGGTTCTACGATTATTGTTGGGTTTGTTGTAGGTTCTATGGTGGTTGTTGTTGTTTCTGTTGTAGGTTCTATGGATATTGTTGTTGTTGTAGGTTCTACCTTTGTTGTTGTAGGTTCCACGGTTGTTGTTGTTGTTGTAGGTTCCACGGTTGTTGTTGTTGTTGTTGTAGGTTCTATGGTTATTGTTGTTGTAGGTTCTATGGTTGTTGTTGTAGGTTCTATTGTGGTACTTGTTGTTGTAGGTTCTATGGTGGTTGTTGTTGTTGTAGGTTCTACGGTTGTTGTTGTTGTTGTTGTTGTTGTAGGTTCTACGGTTGTTGTTGTTGTAGGTTCTACGGTTGTTGTTGTTGTTGTTGTAGGTTCTACGGTTGTTGTTGTCGTTGTAGCTTCTACGGTTGTTGTTTTTGTTGTAGGTTTTATGGTGGTCGTTGTTGTTGTTGTAGGTTCTAAGGTTGTTGTTCTTGTTGTAGGTTTTATGGTGGTTGTTGTTGTTGGTGGTTTTACGGTGGTTGTTGGTGTTTTGGTGGTTGTTGTTGTTGGTGGTTTTAGGGTGGTTGTTGTTGTTGTAGGACCTTTAAATAACATGAAAGATGTGAAAATAACTTAATTTATGTAATTCACCTTGAAATAAACCTATTATTTTTCTATTTTATTCTCACAGTCATTTAACAAATTGAGAAAATCGTATGTTGTTATCCTACTGCCATGTGACAATTTGTTCCTCAGAATGCTTGTTTCAATTGATTAAGAAAAATGTGAATGTGACATCTTCATTTGAACTCGTTTCAGTTTGTAGAACATATCGGAACTCTAATAAACACTTTAAGCAATAAGCCAATATCACCAGTGTCTGGATACGGAAAAGCTGGTGCTTGTGTAGCGAGACCTCAGTACAATCAGAAATGGAAAGAATCTCATAATTTTCAATAATTCCAGTATTTTTTGACATTTTAAATGTTATTCGTTTTAATCATTGCCTTCTACACTAATTGATCTAGCTGTTTATCCTACGTCTACCATGCCCTGCTTTTAATGCAGCACTAAAGTAAACAGAATTGCACGCATCGTACTTCTCCAAGTTGGTCAATGGGAAACAAGAGCCAATTTCTCACCACAACAGTGCCAGTTTTAGCGTGCCAGTTTTTATTAAGAAATAATTTAATTAATAATCATTTCGGTTACAATTTTAGCATAGACACATTTTTCTAGAAGGATTGCAGCATCCACTTCTGAATGGAACAAAAAGTGCTGCACAGTTGTCGATTACACTCAGCGGGAGGAAATAATCGCTGTTTCAGAGAATGTTTTGAGCGTGCAAGCACACGATCTGAAGAGCGAGGACGGAGATAGAGCTCTTCCCTCATCTTCATTTCCTCCTCCAGATCGAGCTGCGAGCAGGCACTGCCCTGCCTCGGCAGATGCGGGACTCGCTTTTGAAAACCACCCCCTCAAAAAGAGTGGAGTGTTCGCAGGCAAACCACGCACAGAGAGTGCGTAATATAATATATTCGTAATATAACGCGGGCACAGGGACACGCACTTCTGAATAGAGCGCAGTTTGCCATGTTTGCTTTTCCTATTCACTTTACTCAGTTTCGTTCAAAAGACAGACACTTTTAAACTAAACAGACAACAGAGAAACACAGAGCGTGGTTCTGAATTACAGAAAGGCTGACGCCGGTCTTACCTCGACTGGTTGTATGCTTCCAGATCGGTAACGTCCCGTGCCCTGGACGGTTTGGCGGCTGTTGCGCAGCCCGAAGTACCCGATGAGGAACTGGCTGCGAGGTTTTAAATAGCCCTAAAACACAAAATAATGGTAATTTCAATATAAACTAATGCAAACATGTCTTTTTAGAAGAGTTGAGAAAAAAACCCTTAAAGCTTAAAATAATGATTATCTTAAAAAAACACAAATTACACATTAAGACAAATATTGAGATATAAAAATACATATATAGCAGTATACATTATGTGGTAGTTTTGGAAATGGTATTGATAATCATTAAGCTCATCATGAAACGAAAATTACCCTATACTTTTTTAATGCACATTATTAGTCTTGTGGTCAGCAGCGGACTTGCCCATTAGGCAACGGTAGGCGACTGCCCTGGGCCCCAGAAAGCCAAGGGGCCCCAAAAATGTTTTTCATACATGAGATGTGCTGTTTTAAAACATACAGGTGCTATTTATGGTGTTTATTACCACAACGATAACCTGCTTGTAGCAAACGAAAATATTATGCATCTGATACTGACTGCTGCAGGAGCGCCAGCTTTGCGTCTGCTTCATTTAGTGAACGGCTAAAAGGATCTGAGCTTTCAATTAAAAGATATGTAGTTTATCTGAGGCCTTGTTTACACCAGTGCATTTTCAATAAAAAAAAAAAACATTTGTTACGGTTATGCCTATTTTTTACACTTATCCAATGTTTTCTACCCCCGAGAAAACGTACACTTTTGAAAATGCTCAGACCCTGTTTTTGTTTGAAACCTCTGTGGTTGGTTTAACGCCAGTGTAAACGAGGATCGTTTCATTCTAAAATGCTGTTACGTACCAGTGTAAATGGTAATTTTACATGCAAGCACCATTGTTGTCATTATCTTAGGTGTAGCCTGTTTGATTTTATCAGATGACGATTCGATTATAAATCTGAATTTTTGTAAAGATTGGAAGGTAGAGCTGGTTATGCAGTTTTAAGTCACTATTCTGTCACTATTTCGTGTTCATCCCGTTTAATGACAGGAGAAAAAGTATCAATGAAAGCAGATTTATTGAGAATTTAGCTGCATCAAAATACAGTATGTGCACACAGAGAAGCGATGTTGCCTAAACAGGGTTGTCTGATTAAATATAATAAGTATTAATAATTTTATACTTCTGTTCTTGGGTAGAATTTAGAATTTCAACCCAGTTTCATTTGGAGTTTGCAGTCAATACCTACACATCCTTCAGTTCTAAGTTTGGAACTGAAAGCAAAGAATGGAAAGAGAAAAAAATAAAGGTTAGATGAAGTGAAAGAATGACCGTACCTGACTTTTGTCCACTGGTTATTTCACCTGTTAAACAATATAAACATTAGTATTTCATATTAGCAAATGATTTTGTCATTTTACATACAGATTGTAAAACACTCACCATTAATCAGCAGCAGGAGTAACACGCACAGAGAGATCAGAAACCTCATTGTGATGAACATGAAAGACTGCAAATCAAACCCAGGAAGATTCTTTCTTCAGCAACTGAACCTGATACTGATTAACTCCAAGTGTCAAACTCTTTTTTTTAGTGCCTTTGGTTAATAACTGTGGGTGTAACATTACTGAGAAAAAAAAGAAAGGAAAATCCAATGAGTTGAGTTTTTCATTTTTGGAATTGTGAAGATGTTTGTACTTCTGGTTTCCTCGTTTTCTTACAGCTGTCATTACGAAAGACATTCTTTTGCTCTGTACACAACTAGGTGTGAATTTAGCTGGAATGATGAAGTCAGTTTTTTTATTATTATTTTATTGACCCCTTTTGAAAACTCTAAAGGCATGAGCTCAGATCAATAAAAATAAAAAATAAAACACACACACATTTAGAAAGTTTAGAAACGTTCATCTTTTTCAGTCCATCATAAATATATATACTGTGACTTCATACTGTGATCTCATGAGAAGTATGTGTTTTCTCTTTTGTTTAGGCAGACTGGATACTCAGGTTTGACATTATTTTATACATTGCAGGGCAGATTTATATAGAGATAGATGCTGCTCTAGGTGAATATTCTTTAATAATTAGTCTTTTTACATAATCATTGCATTTAAAGGTCTGGAATTTGGATCCTTTTGGGGAACAACAGACCCAAAAGACCAGGTGTTTGTTGAATCAAGACCAGACATCAGGGATATAATTAATTGAAGAAAGATTTACTGAAGAAAAATATTTAGCTGTTTCATCCGCGGAAGTCAGCTTTAATACTCTGCATGAGTTCTTAGGCTGCTTCCGTCACATCTCTCAGACATAAGGATATAAACTCTAACGAAGGTAAATATTTGCGTAAATACATTAGTCCTGTTCTAATTGGTCCAAACCTAGACGTATTAAAAACATTTGTTGCACAGGGGCACCAGGATTTCCAAATATAGATCTTCACAGCCAGCTAGAGCCAACTCTCTGCTGTACAGAGAGATACAGCGCACACACACATAGCTAATTTCTACTCAAGGCTAACTAACTCACTCCAAGCATCTTTTCAGCATGGCTGGATACAGTGTTAGGCAGAATGAATAAAAGGATTGATAATTTCTCTGTAATATCTTATACAATAAACGTCACAGTTGATTCTCCAGAGCAGTGGTTCTCAACCCTGGTCCTTGCGCACCCCGGCTCTGCATATTTTGCATCTCTCTCTTTGTTAACACACCTGATTCTGATAATAGAAGAGAGCTCCGTGCATGAGCTGTGTTCCCGATCGACATGGTCCCTACACAGTGTCCGTTAAAGTTTACTTCACTTCGGAACATTCATTCACGGATTTGCACAGTAAATAAGTGAATACGATTTAAATTACGTCTCGCACACTTAAATGCACTTTGAATGGACAAGAGACAAGAGAAACATACTGTGCTAGATCAGCGGTTCTCAATCCTCGTCCTCTCCTCGCACCCCCACATAACATTTGCAAACATGATCTGGTCCAAACATTTGTTTTATGCTTATACATTTTTAGTTACCCTTCATCTACTTGGAAATGGTAATTAAAACACCACACACACGCAAAAAAATACTTGAGCAATGACTATTCCTTATTACGTTGCCAAAAAACAATTTAACCAGTGCTTCAACATTCTTCAAAACCTGTTCAAATTAAATTTGAATTTTACATTTTATGACACCAGGAAGTGGGATTCTGAGAGAGCAAATATCGCAACACCTGGTTGGCCCGCTTAGTTTGGCCATTAGTCTGAGGGAGAAACCCAGAAGACAGACTCACAGTCATCCCCAGTAGACAACAAAACTCTTTCCAAAAATTGGATACCAATTGGGGCCTTTTTTAGACATCAGCTTGCAGTGTGTCCTACTGACTCCACAGTTTCAGTTTCTTCTTCTTCTTTTAGAACTAGAACAAAAAAAATTTTGTTGATCTAACTATTGACTGAACTTACCACATCTTTCCTTCAAGGAAAGTTTATTGACAAAATCAATCCAACAAGACAGTCTCTAGAAGTAAATGTTGGTTGGTTAGCACAGTGATGTAGAAAATCTCCCCCAGTTCAACAACTGCCTCAAATTGGTTAAGTAACGTTATCTACAGTCTAGTACTTTTGTTAATATTTATACCTCTGTTATCATGGTATTTTTCCTTTATTATCTGAAATGTCTGCTAGCAACGTTTACGCTAGCATATCAGTTTAGTGTAGCTGTGTACGGGAAATCTTTAACGCTTTCGTTCACTGTTTATCCTGTGTTTTTATCAATAATAGTCCTCGTTCTTTCATTTATAATATTTGTGTAAGTGTTTTTTATTTATTTATATTATTTTAAATTTTCGTTATTTTTTGTTAATTACTTGCCTGTCAGTTTGTGGCAAAATATTTTGCAGTGTTCACATGTTGTTTTACAACTGCATGTGTAACAAAGCGGATCCATAAGCAGTAGTTTATTCAAAGTCGGCAGGCAAGGTCTAGATATCAGCAAATAGAGCAATAGAGACTAAGCAGAATCAAGGTCAAGGGACACGGGCACAGAATCAGGGCAGGCGGCAATCAAACAATAAACAGAGAAACAATCCAAGGTCAAACACGGCAAAACAAACACGGAAATACGCTCAGAAATGATAGCAGTTGCGGGACTGGAATGGAACACACGGAGAGGTTAATGGTGGCCTTTATGGCCGGGACAGAACCGGCTTCCAGCTTGTAGGTAGACCAAAGCGTAACAGATGGAGCTGAGATCCTCCCTAGCAGAGCAGACATAGGGTTCGATGCTCTCCAGAGAGGCGCCAGCAAAACTTGAACCCACTGCAGCTGTGGGTACAGAAATGGTGGCCATCTTGGGTTGTGACTGTGACTCTGGAGCTGGGACCATCCTGAACTGTAAGTGAGCCTCAGGAATGATGTTCATTTTGTGCCGTGATTCATTTGTGGCAGCCATCTTGAGCAGAGGACTATGCTGTTTATGTATACATACATTAATTTACTGTAAAAAGTATAAATGTACACATTACTGTATGTGGGATATTGATTGGAAAACTGTAACAGTAACTGATTCACAGTTACTGTAAACTTTTACCAGTGGTATGATCACAAAAAAAAAAAACACATTACAGTGTCATTGTGAAATAAAAACTTTTATGATCATCATAAGAGACTATATGATGTTGAACAAGTACTTTTGAAAATATTTATTTTCTGACCTGAAAAATGGACCGATAACTGTAAACTGACTTTGTCCTTTTATCTCCATCAAAGGTTCTGATTGGTGTGTGATAAATTTAGACTCCTAGAGTTTCCACTTGAGTAATTATGTGCTAATTGAGCTCAAGCAATTATTGAATGCTAGTGCTTTCTAAATGACCACATGGTGTAAACTGGATTTGTGTATGAGTTTTGATGATTCTGTTCACCAAATCTGACTCATGTGTTAAAGCAGGGAATGGCATTTATAGTTTTTTTTTTTTTTAATACTTTTTGAAAAATAGCATTTTGGTTTTGAAATTTTATTTCAGAAGATTGGTTAGAGTTTAAGCAATCAAGATTGTTGTGATTAATGATTAATTGCCTTCATTAATCATAAAATCATTTTAACAACTTATAATTTTAACATGCTGCAATATATGTGTGAGTAACGATTAATTTAATAAGATGACAGTAGAAATCGTTTCTCAGTCATTTGAAAAAGGTTTTTAAATAAAAATCTTAATAATGATAAAAATCCTCAATCAATAACGAAATTGTATCCCCTTACATTGTTGCTTGAGAAAACATTTTCCTCCTTACCGTTCATAATATCAAAAGGTTAATATAAACAGGAGCGTACTTACCCATTAGGCAAAGGTAGGCAACTGCCTTGGGCCCCCAAAATGTTTTTTACGAAATGTGCATTAAGTACAGACACACACATGCTTACAGTGTTTATTACCTGGACCGTCTGTGTGTCGGAGTTGAATGTGCTTTGTGTGTATCCTGCTTGTAGCAATTGAAAATATTCTGACTGCTGCACGAGCGAGGTCTCTCGATCTTTCCCGCTGCGCTCCTCTCTCTGTGTCTGCTCCGCTCAGTGAAAAACTAAGATGTGTTGCTTCTCTTAGGCCCAGTTTACACTAGGTGTGTTTTCGTTTTTAAACGCATAACTTTACGGGCCTATCCCGGCGTTTTCCACTCTCAAAAACAGACACTTTTGAAAACACTGCAGACCCTGTTTTAGTTTAAAAACTCTGGGGAAGGTTTAACACCAGTGTAAACAAGGATTGTTTTTTTTTTTTTTCTTTATTAACAATATTCTTAAAGAGTTCTTTATTCTTAATTTATTAAAATGAAAATGCACTGGAGTATGTGGACACATTAGGCTATGTGTAACCTTAACAGGTTTGTGTCAGTAAATATAATAAGTAATACAATAATGTATACTTCTGACTACTTCTTGTATCTCAACTGCAAATCAATTGTTATTCCGTTGTCTAAAGCATGAAATAATAAAAGTGTCTGCTAAATAAATAAATGTAAATGTTAATGAAAGAATCCCATTATAATATGTACATGAAAAATGTAGAAACACTGGACGTATCTATGGGGCACCATTGTGCAGCAGCAACTTTGACAACAAAAAAGGATGGATTGAAGTGATTGTACTAAACTATAGCCCTTTCTAACGTTCTCACCACAAATCAAACTTATAAACGTGCATCTTTAAAGTCGATTTTACATAACACTTTAATAAGCCCAATTTTATACAGTATATATATACAGTAAACTAGCCAGTTCAAATTAAAAATGCCAGAAATCCCCAAATACTACACAACTTGTACAAATATTATTAAAATGTGTTATGTTTCATGAAAAAATTAAACGATTGTAAAATCGTGGATATCGGGAACTCCAGACATTTTAACATTTTGAACTAGACTAGGCCAAGATAAACTCAAAATTTTTACCTCATTTAGTTTAATATTATCGTCATCATTCATTATAGTTTCACCTCTGTCTTTGTCCCGTTTCTCTTAATCTTCTTCTCCTCTATTTTTTCTTCCATGGACACCAGAGGGCACGAGGAAAGGTAGCTAATGCCTTGAGTCAGGAGAGCAAAAAAATAGTTATGTTTTTGTGGGACAACTTTTTAAAAATAAATTGTTAAAAAAAACACGTTTTGCACCCCTAGGGATCGGTGGCGCCCTTACGCCAGTTTCACACTGCACGCGTAAGGAGCGCTCAGGCAGCGTGTATGCAGAGCAGGAGCGCAGATGAACCACGGCTTGTACTGCAGTAAGCTATAGGCAAGCGACGTATTTTCCAGCGTTCTTCTCCGAACACTGTGTGCCATGTGCTTTGATTTATGTGATTGCCAGCAAAGTATGTCTGATCCTTCTCACATTTTGTTTAAGAAATATTACATTTTGCCAGCAACAGAAGGCTTGCGTGCAGATGCTAGATTGAATAGGTTACGCCTTGAGATCCAAGACAAAATTCGGAAATAATTCCAACAATAAAGTGTATTTGGATTGAATAATTGAATTGAAAAACTAATCTTAAAGCTAACAAATGCCTCTAGTTTTATTCATTTAACAGACCTTTGAGGTTTGGGCAAAAACTTGTGTATATTGTGTTTTTTTGGTGCATTTTATTTTGGCGTGAAACACTAAACACATCAATTACACGATTTAATGGTAAAATGTGTTACTTTTCATGTTAAACGGGTCAGTTTTGATCAAGAACAACGCACTTTCGCTGCCACTTCAGCTATGCTCCTGCTACGCGCTGCCGTGCTGCCCCTGCATGCGGTGTGAAAGCGCTCATCTGTTAACATGGGCGTCGAAAAATATATGCTCTGCTGACGCCCTGCTTACGCGTGCAGTGTGAAACCTGCGTTAGCATTTGCCTATTCCACCTATGCCCATACTAGAGCCAACCCTGTATACACACACGTGCGTAAACACACTATTCACATACATTTATTCTAACTAATCAAACTAACTAACTATTTAAAACTATTCAATAAATAAAAAAATCAGTTTGCCTCGACCCCAGCGATGTTGGTTTTTTTCTCTCTCGGAAGGATGTAAAACAGAACCATAAACAGTGCTGTAAACCCCTTTGACAGACGCTATTGTTGTGAGATTTTCACACAAACCCCCAGACTGATGTCAACTTGTGCAAATATAGTAGCCCCAGGATAATTTACTAGCGCTACCTTTGCAGTGTCTGATATGTTTGCCCTGTTAGGTCTTGTGATTTTAAGCAAAGAAAGAGCAGTGTGTTATTTAGGTCTGCGTAATCTTCGCCGGCCCCCGCAGTAAAAAGTTTCAAAGGTGCTGAGTCTGATATAGCTGACAAAGGAGGCACTTCTAAATAGGCATTTTTTCTCGATAACCGTCTGCATCAGTGGAACGGTGAACAAATCCAACTCTGACTTAATACACTCTCCCGACATGCGATGCAGTAATGTCACGTTCAGAATATGTTTTTACGGATCTCATAGTCGACGACTTCGGACGCAATTCTTTTAGCGCCAGATTTTAGGTGAGGTTCAGCGATGCTAAACCCTCTTTTTAACAGCGGTACGGCTAGTTTAAACAGTCCTTCTAGACTGACCCCTTACATAACAGCCCTGCATATCTGGGTAGTCTGCCCCTGCCTGATTTCAATAATAGTCAATGTTATCAGCATTGTTCATCCACCGGGGGTTGTAATAAGCCATTTTTCAAATGTAGATTATTTCACTGGCCTAAAGTGTAGTTTTACAATGACCTTCCCGTAAGAAAATGGTATTTGGTGGTTTTGATCTTCCTTTAATTCTACAGTGATGTCCGTGATCTACCCCTGAAGATATTTACCTGAAAATATCAAAAAATTCTTAAATCTAGAAGCATTGGTAGATTGAAAGATTAATAATGACTAAATAATCAATCAGTCTTTTTACATGCTCATTAAATGAAATATATGTGTGTAATTTAGAGATAACAAGTGGTTGTTTGTCTAGGGAGGATAAAGCTGAAGTAAATAGACTGAATAAAACATGAATGCCCCTTTTATTGTTTTTTCCTTGATGATTTGAATAAACATGAATATGATTGACTGTTACTACAGCAACCCTTTATTAAAATAAGATCAATGCAGTAAACAATTTAGATAAATAGTTATATCATTGCTTTTATGCTTCTTGGTAAATAGTCACATAAAATAATGTGGTAAATAAGATGGTAAAAGTCCACATGAAATAATCATCAGTAATGTGTCATCAGTGTCATTAAAGCGGCATTAAAGTGTGTGTGTGTGTGTGTGTGTGTGTTCGTGTGTGTGTGTTAAACTACAAGATGGGCAGGACACTCATCAGAGCAACAAGTAACAGCATCAGAGAAGCACACAGAGAAGAAGCCTCAGATACATTCACTTGATCTAGAACCAACTTATCTGTCAACAGAGAAAATAACGCAGTGAATTGTAATGTGTTGAAAGCAGAAATCATCAGAAACCTTTATTTATAACTGACTAAATTGATGAAATGTTTACCTGTGTTCCCTTCAGACAACACCAGAGGACCCATGGATATGAAAGAACTGTCATGGAAGACCTGTGCTCTCTCCAGTGATGACCGGAATTACAGTCCTGAAAGAGAAAAAGACAAAATCCAGCTGTGTAACAGTGACTGAACAAAAATGAAGTCCACAAAGTCTTCAGCAGAGGACAGCAAAAAGAAGTCTTTTAGCAGCCTCAGTCATTAAACCTCACCAACATAGACATTCAGGGAGTTTTCCTGATGATGTTTAGTGTTTGATCAATGGAGTTTACAAATTACAGATTCGTAACCTTTGCATATTCTACACTCACCGTTGAGCAGCAATTGCTCGACAGAAGGCAAAGGTGAACAGCACAGTGCAGGTAAAGCTTAGTGGAGTTTGCAGTGAAGATGAACATCCTGAAGGAGAAACAACTGGATTTTGAGACGCCGTTCTGCAGCAGCTTCACTGTGTCATCATTTGGATTGGGACACCTGAGATTAGCAATCATGAAAAGCAATAAATCAGTTTCCTTTGAAAGATATCCAATACAAAACTATCTGTCAGTCATCACACAGGTGCACACCGTGTTCAGAAACAATAGGACCTTCTGTTTTTTCCACATTAAAAGTTCATTTAGCTATGAATTTACTGCTCCCTTGTACAATATGGGGGTGCATACACAAAGATATTCTTGATTATTTAAAAGGAAACAAGACAGTACTTTACCAGTGGTTGTGACTATTATTGGAGACACTGATATGGTGGACTGACTTGTGGGTTCTGGTGTTAAGTACATATTTATATCAGCTTTTGAAAAAAAACTGACTTAATTACATCTGAGTATATACGCACCTTCACAGTAATCTCCACAAAATTGTGGCTTGACAAACTCATAAACATAGTAATCTCCAGCACAGGCTTTGACCCTTATAGGGTGGGATGTGTAAGTACAGCAGCCCTCCCATGAGGAGACACAGTGGGTTATAACTGCCACACATGTACTGATTAACACATGAGTCTGGCATTTGAGTATTTTCACCATAGTAGAACAGCCTGTACCAGCCATTCCACTCCACATTATAATCACACATGCCATAGTAGTAATAGTTGTTATAGATAGAACTGTCAGTGGATCTCCAAGGCTCATCCAGACTGGTGTGCTGTAGTTGTCACAGGGTTCAAGGCTTGGGGGAGAGAAAGGTACTATGGGGGAAAAAAGTAGAAAGACAACATTACATACTGCATCTTATATCTTTTTCATATACTGCTAGCACTTTATTCTACAGAACTGTTCCCCATGGACATACTATGTACTTATCCTATAGCAATTACAATAACTGCATGGGTAATAACTTGTTAATATCTAGGTACAGTACTAACCCTGAACCTACCCTACCCCATGTAGTAGTATTACCAGTACTTTCTTGTATGTATGTAACCCCCCTGGGTCTGCACTGCACTGCACGTGGGTCTCACACTAACAAGGAGGCTAGTTTTGCGTAACCAGAACTTCTAGAAAATATGGTATCATTCATTACCAAAGGCCCGGCCAGTGGAACGTTTGACCAACATGCCAAAAAAAACATGTCACGCACGTTTTGTAGAAATCATGTGTAATTTAACCAATCTGAAGACAACTTCAAATTCCTGAAGTGTTTCCTACAAGGAGGTTAAAGACTGCAGTTATTAGTGTCAGTCGTTAGTGCATCACCTGAGACCTGGGAGTGAGGTTTACCTTTACATTACCTACCCGCTAGCCTCTGTTATATGTATACTTTAAGTACATCACAAGTACATGTAAGTACAGTACATGTACTGTAAATGAAGTGCAACTGATATAAAATGAACACAAACCAATAGAGTTTATCATAAACATTTCAAATGTAAAATATAATGAATATACCTGCACAATATACAGGTAATGGGATTGAATGTTTTGGTCTGGTGAATTTGTAGACATAATAATCTCCAGGACAGGCTTTGACTTGGAATAGGTCAGATCTGTAGCGACTGTACTGATTATCGCGAGAAGCATAAACTTCACGAGTAACAACTCCATCTTCTACAGGAGGATGAGAGCCACCAAGCCACAGAGAACTAACTCCTCCACATGACATGTAATAAAAACACCAGTCAGGCATCTTAGCACTTGATCTATCAATGAAGAGTCAATACCAGCCATCCCATTCAACACGAGTGTCATCATGATCAGAGATGTTTCCACATATAGGCCAGTAATAACATGTTCTTCTCCAGTATTTGTCTAGTATGTTATAGTTATTGCACGGATCACGGCTTGAGCACCCGCCCCTTTCCTCTTAGGTGCCTCAAGTGCCCTTTTTTTGGGGTTTCTTTTCTTTCTTTTTTTTATGTGTATGTGTGTATGGAGCATTGTCTTTGCCCCACAACAATAAAATGTAATTAATCTCAATTTTGCTAAATAAAAGGATCTGCCTCGCATCAGTCACATGACTGCCATCAACCAATGCTTGCCTCAGGGCAGAGCGCACTCGCTATGAGCCGGTACGGACTTATGCACCAGGTGCATCATGGGTATTTCTTTAGATTACCTATTTTTGTGTCATTTAAGCAAGACTGTTGGGCTTTTGTTTTAGTTATGTGTGTTCATGTTCAATTTAGTTTGGGTGGGTTTAGTTCATTTGCAGCTATTTTATTAAGAAGTTTATGGGTTACCATCAAGGAGAGAGATGTGTAGGGGAGTCACTTGTTAATATTGCCCTACAGGTGAATGAAGGAGCAGTTGAACTGTTTAGCTTTGACTTCTGTAAATGAGTTGCTTATGCTGCTTGCTGTCACGTCCTCAGGCGTCTTATCTGTGTTTTATTAGTTGTCATTCATGTTCTTGTGCTATTAACCTGTCAGCTTCCTCGTGTCTGTATCATTATGTATGATCATTCTTCAGCTGTTCTGTCTCCAGGTGTGTTGTATAAGTCTTGTATATATTCACGCCCCATGTCTTCCTGTGTTGTCGGATGTTAACGTTTCGTTCGGTGTGCCAGCTCTGCGTAGTTCGCTGCGTTTTCCCCAGTTTCTTGTTTTGTCCAAATAAATGTTCAAGTTTGCCTGCATTCCTGCCTCGAGCGCATTCCTTCGCGAGCGCAAGTCTGTTCAGCCGCCGCTTCGTGACACTTACATAGGCAGAAGCAGATTAGAGAAATAATGTATCGGAAAATTTAACAGGTGAACCAATACTAGAGGTATCTAATTCCCCCATTTTATTACGTAGGGCACCCGCTCCCTCAGAGATCTCTGCACGGCCCTGCGTATTAACAAACATGAGAGAGACAAAAGAGATAGAGAGAGACTAGAGGGTGGTGATATGAATCAATTCAAATGTAACTTATTTAAGGTGATGCTGGATTCAGTGATTATATCTGGACTTACAGCGGAAAGCTGCCATGAAATAGCGTTGACTTCTAAAAAGGACATTCAAGACATTACTTAAGACATTTTAAAAGGTTTGAATTTTTTTATTATTATTTGAAAAACAAGCACTGTACCTGTGCAGTACACTGAACACTGGATCTGTGGATTCACAAGTTCATAGACATAATAATTGCATGGACATGCTTTCACTCTGATGGGCATTGTGTTGTAATCACAGCAACCACCCCAATAGGTCCCTGCACAGATCACCACACCATCTAATTCAATACAGACAAAGTAATTTGTTGATTCTGTATTATCACCATTCACCATTTTTAAACATTTGTAAATAAATAAATAGGGCACAGTGTCTTTAAAGGAATTTTCCATATTGATTTTACAGTTGTTCCATATTTCTTTAGAATTTTGCACTTTTACTGTATGTGCTATGAAAGAGATTGGGGAGACCTACATAATGTTTAATGGACAGCACATCATTTATTTTAACTGGATTAATTAAAGCATATTAATTTCATTAAACAATCGATTAAAATATGTTAACTAATAATTAACCTTGATTATTTACTCTTGGTATTGACTTTCAAACTAACAATGAGAACAAGGAAAATCATTGAAATTGCACAACCTGCACAATATGATGGTCCAGAGGTTTTTATGTTGGGACTGAAAAATTCATAGACGTAATAATGTCCTGGACAGGCTTTGACTTGGATGGAAATGGATGTGTAGTCTTCACACTGAGGGGAAGGAGCTCACCACCGCAACAAATTACTTTCCAAGATTTCAAGGGTCACCACTCCATCCTCAAGTGTTGGATGAGAGCCGTTGAGATGCAGTTCAGTTTCTCCACCACATCTCATATGACTCACACACCACTCAGACATCTGGGCACTTTCTCCATTCAGTAACGGCCGATACCAGCAGCTCCATTCAACAAAGGTGTCATCATTTTGAAAATATTTTTATGAGATTTCCCGTTTGTCTCTCCAGTATTCATCAAGAAGGGTGTAATAATAGTTTGGATCAGAGCTGGAAGCTGTAAAAAACAAAAACAGTCATTTGATAATAAACTAAGAAATAAATACATTAACCTCTTAAACCCAGCGGGTTTAACCGGAACCAAACATTACATTCAAGTTGTGCCTTGAATTTTTAACCGTTTGCATGCACCAATAACCCCATATGTGGTACCATTTGAAAGCTTAGAATCTCTATTTTATACAGATATGAATCACT
>JAUMHG010000054.1:17517693-17528994 GCA_032359395.1 Enteromius anoplus
ATAGATAGAGAGATAGATAGATAGATAGATAGATAGATAGATAGATAGATAGATAGATAGATAGATAGATAGATAGAACTGTCAACTTACAGCTGTGACTCAATGTGAGGCTAGATCCAGTGATTATATCTGGACTTTCAGTGGAAACTGGCTGTGAAATGGTGCTGACATCTAACAAAGGACATTTAAGACATGAAGTAAATTTAAATAATTGTAAAAGTTTAAGATTTTTTTTGAAAGAGAGTAAATAAAATAATTAAATTACTTAAATGACAAACTCCAGTATACACTGTACTTGGAGAGGATGACATGACAACCAAACTATTAGGAATACTGTCTATTGTTGTTTAGTTCTCATTTCTTACTCATCAATGTTTGTTTCTTACTCTGATGGTGTAATAATATTCTGTATTAGAAAATAAAATTGCTTGAGCAATACTGTAATACAAATGTCATGCTAAGTAACTTACCTGTGCAGTATCCTGAACACCAGTATTGTGGTTTCACAAGTTCGTATACATAGTAATTGCCTGGACATGCTTTCACTCTGATGGGGGTTGATTTGTAAGAACAGCAGCCACCCCAATAAGTTCCTCCACAGACTTCTCTGATCACCACACCATCCTCTATCTCAGGATGAGAACTATTGAGTGACAGACTATTGTATGCGCTACAGCTGTATGAATTAATACAGGTCTCTGACATCTGGATGTTCATTTCATTGTAGAAAAGCCGGTACCAGCCATTCCAGGAGAAGTAGTTATCACAGATCCAGTCTCCACTTTCATTGTTGGCTCTCCAGGGACGATCCAGAGACTCATAGTTGTAGCAGGGATCACTGCTGATGCTGCTGAAAGATACTGTCATGGACAGGGAAATGTTAAATTAAGGAGCCTAATTAGTTCATGTAATATTAACTGCAAGCATATGGTCTACAAAATAGTATTTTATAAAAAGAGACTAGATCTGCACCTGCACAGTATGTAGGTCGGGAAGCTGATGTGATGGGTTTGACTAATTCATAGACGTAATAATCTCCTGGACAGGCTTTGACTTGGATGGGTGTGGATGAGTAGGCACCACACTGATCGGAATTACTCCTCCACCACCATGAAGGAGATCCCACAACTTCACGGGTCACCACTCCATCCTCAAGTGTTGGATGAGAGCCATTGAGATACAGTCCAGTTTCTCCACCACATCCTGTATTACTCACACACCACTCAGACATCTGAGCACTTTCTCCATTCAGAAACAGACGATACCAGCCGCTCCATTCAACAAGAGTGTCATTATAGCCATAGTAGTTACTTCGCCGTATGTCTCTCCAATACTCATCAAGAGTGTTATAATCATTGCACGGATCAGAGCTGGACGTTGTAGGTACTGAAAGAGACAAATGACAATCACAAACCAACATATTGTCATTTTCTAGCTTTTGTTCAGCATTAATAAACACATTATTAATAAATAACTTTGGAGGAACTATCTCTCTGTCACACTATTTCTCGGTGAAAGTATATGTGATTATGTTTCATAATAAAGTAAATGTTATGCTATAACTGTAACTATAACAGTTGAAAAATGATTGTTGTACCTGATGTTTGTCCCCTGACTGTTTCACCTGTTAACACAAAATTAAGCATGTGTTAATATTACAGCATTTAGTCAGCTGACATTGAAATGTGTCGTTTTGAGATGGGTTAACTAAACGTACACTCACCATTAACCAACAGAAGCAAGGGAAAACATAGTGAGGTTATAAACCTCATGGTGACAAACTGACCTGTGAAAAACAAACTTGATTCTGAATAATCAATGGTGGTTTTCTGTAATGAAAAGCTTTTTTGTATAATCTACACTAAACTTTATAGTTCTTGTATCTAACATCCTGCACCGCTAGCTTAGGTAGGTCTCCTGTTTCCCTTCTCACTTTAATCACAGGCAGTTTTTCCATTCATAAAAAACTTCATTGCATCCATTCTATAAATGACTCAACAAAAACACAATGGAGGTCAAATGAAAAGAAATATCTTTACCTGATGTCTAATGCTTCTGCAGAGCAAACTCAAGATTCTCTCTTCAGCAGCAGCAGAATACACCGATGATGAACTGCTCTCACAGTCTCATCAGTGCCTTTAATAATTGGGGGTGGATCATTACTGGAACCAACTATAATCTCTTAACAATACCTTAAACTGCTTTTTCATTTCTTTTAAAGTTGTGTAAGAGCGTAGCTATGGTTTGCTTGCCATTTAATCAGTGTACTACATTGTGCAGTTCTGTTGTGCTCTGGTTGCTCTGATATTATAATGAAACAATAGTTAACCTAAGATCACGATCACGTTCCTGTGACATTCCCAACAACATTCTCATAATAAATATTGCAAATAAAGATACAAATATATCTGAGAGAGTGAGAGAGAGAGAAAGAGAGAGAGAGAGAGAGAGAGAGAGAGAGAGATGATCTATTAAACATTTGTACTTAATTACTGTTACATTGCTGAAATAATACTCAATTACACGTAAAAGTAATTGTGTCAAAAGTAGAAGTACAAATTACTCCTCTCAAAAAGTACTCTGAGTACTAGTTACTTAAAAAAAAAAAAGGTTTCATATATAAAGCTCTAAAAACCTTACTAACTTATGTTTTGGATGGATAGTAGTGGTGAACTGTGCTAATATATACATACACAATGTCCAATAATACTGGAAAATTATAATCTTTATACTGAAATACCAGATGGCCAGACAGCAGCGTCAAAAAAGCGCTCATAAATGGTAAACAAACATAACAACAAAAGAAACGGCGAAAATTACGGAGGCCGAGACAGCTCAACGTGCTGCAAACTTCGGAAAACACATGCAAACAGAAAAAAAAATGGCGTCTCCACTTTCCGCCATTTTTTTAATATGACGCCTCCTCTCTCACAGCCTCATGGGAAAGTGTTCATGGTATGCCAACTATAGAATTCGGCCGGAAGCAGTAGGTCACCCGGGTACTTCTCACCTACTGCATTTCGGATACCATGAATTCGGACATACTACTCACCTCGCATACTGTTTTTCACCTACTATATAGTAGGGAAGTAAGCGATTTCAGACGCAGCCTTGCTAACATAGCATTAAAATAATGTTTCACAGTTAAGTCTGTAATTCATCAGCTTAGTCTAATAATATCCAAAAAAAACATATGATCAGGTTGTAAAGATTCTCACCTTTTAGTTCAGCGACAACATCTCTGCTCTGACCAAAAGCCACGAAATAAATAATCAGGTCCCAGATGGGTTCGTCACTTTTTGAGGTCCCCCTGAAAGATTTCCGTTGTGGTCAGTGCTGTTTGCAGCGCGTTTGTGTGTTTGCAGCGCATCTCTGGGTTTGGTTGCGTTGTGAGAATTAGTTTTTTCTGTTTGCGTGTGTTTTCTTAAGTTTGCAGCGCATTGAGCTCTCTCGGAAAAACAATAGAAGCGGAGAAACAGAAAGAGACAAGTCAGCTCGCGGCATTTATATCCGAAATCATTAGTGACGTCATGTCACACGGAAAAGGGATTCTCCCTGCCGGTCCACAAATGCTCATAATGACGCAGTAGAAAATGCATGTATGCAAATGGTAATTCTGTTTTCTGCACCTTTGTTTATTATGTTCCTTATTGTCTTCCGTAAACACTATTGAAGGGAATTAGATTATATAGATAGAAAAAGTCTATATAGACCAATACTAATACAAAATGACTCAACATAAAGTTGACTAATGTTAGTGACTTTTAATAAAAAATAAATAAATAAATAAAAAACACGAACCAGTAGACCTAATGCCATACAGCAATGAATCACAAACATCATAATGCATAGCGTAAGCTACATTTAAAAAACAAAATAGACCCGCCGTGAACTGTTATATGAAAAACACAATGCAGTCTATTAAAATATGGCGCCAGTAGTGCCGCATGGCTATCAAGTGTTTCATGGCATGTGTGCACCTGTGGGCTCAAGATATAAGCATCAAACAGATACACGTAACCATAAAATCATGCAGAAACATTTGTGCAGATGTGGATGGAAACTTGTGAGCAACTGTTTCTATGAAGATCAGAGTTGTCACTTGTGAATTATCTGATAGTCAAAAAAAACAAAGACAATCTAAACATGTTCATCGCACAATAGAAATACACATACCTCTCCATGTTTTCATTTCAAATCTAAACATGAAGAAATCGGACACACAACTGACGGGGACAACTAGGTCTGGAAGAAAAGAATAAAGTAATGCTAATATTAGAAAAAAAAACAAAATAAAAAGTAATAATGTAATGTAACTTATATGTTTGCAATGTTTTAATTACGTCTTCTTTATGCCAGGTTTGCCTTGGTTGTAACAACAGTGGATAAAGTTTAAAAAAAAGTTACAATTACATTTAATTTAATTTAACATTTAGTTAACAGTAACTTACACCAAGAAATGTTGCGTTCATTAAAAATAAAGTATGAGCACAAATATCATTACAGAAATGTATGTAAAATGTCTAATGACATTAAGTTGATTAGGTCATCCAGGTATTTGTATGCAGAAGAAAAAAATATATCATTTTCAAAACACAGGGCCTTTAAATGAAACAGAGCAGCAACATACACAATTACTAATTACCACTGTAAACGCCATGAAAGCACCCGAAAACGCCTCTTGGATTTAATATACGACTGCTTTTGTGGCCCATCTTTGGGTGTATAACATGCTACAGTAATGAGAGTTTTTCTTTCTTGGTTTTAAACATGCGTTTTCCACAAGTCAAAACACAGGAAATGCTGGGTGATATCAGATGCAAACTGTTTTTGGAGAAAAATAAGAATCAACATCACCAGCAATCACTAAAGCGAAGGGAACAGCATGAAACGAGTTTATTCAACAGTTAAGACTAGACAAGACTAGTTACAAGTGAGCAAGATAAACCATATTAATATTTTTGCATGAATTTTCAAAATTTCAAAATAATGTGCATATCAACACATTGTGCTTGTAATACTTTGACAAACAATGTAATCTAATGGTGCTTTTGCCATTTTTAAATATTTAAACAAAAACAGTTCATGTTTGTAAATATTTTCTTAAAAAACCCAGATTGCGGTGTAAAATAAATGTCTTTTTTTTTTTACTTGTGGAATGATGTTAATCTGTTATAAATAATTGGATACTTGCATCATTGTTATGTCAGCAGCTTCGGTGAGCTCATAAACACTGAGAAGGGATATCTGTACATATAGCAATGACTTACATATGAAGTCAAACTAACACAAACTATATCTGCATTCAAAAGTATTTACAGTCACAATAATGCTAAAATCCAATTAATGTAGGAGAGTTCATACATTAGGGTTCCAGACAACTATTTGGCTACTATCTAAATTATTTTTTTCTATTTAGGATAGGCTATTTAAATAATGGTGCAAGAAAAAAAATTGCCACAATTACATCTCTGAGAGAAATATACAGTCCTTCTTACACTAGAGAGAGATAAAATATTAACTGCGAGTTAGCTGCGTGTTATTCTGAGAACACAGTCCATTGTATTCACTGTTGACCACGCCTTTAAGGTAACAGCTTAATATTATGAGTATGCTTTAGGTACTCCACTTTTAAAGAGTAATCGTTAAACAAATATTTACTTTACACACCCGGAAAATACCACGCTAGCATCCTGTTCACGGACAAATGACTCCTACTATGGCTAAACCCTACCTCATGCATATTCATGACGTAACGGGAAGATCGCTCAATCGTCCAAACTGATTGGCTAACGCTGGAAATGCCGGCTGATGCTGCTGGCGAATCAACGAATCTCAAATATAAATACATTACGCGATTGGATGCGCCAGGCAGGCTAACGTCGACGTCAGTGGAGCGCAATTAGTATTCATGAGCTGAACCTTTGCCGTAGTAGGATTGGTTATTTGGCGTCGTGTTCACCTGCGCCACAGGTGCGCGGGGGACAGATCCGAGCGAGATGGGTAATTCAGACTCCAAACTGCACTTTAGGAAAGCGGTGATACAACTTACCACAAAAACACAGGTCAGGTTTGTTTTATTTGATGCACGTGACTTTTATAAGCATTTGTGGAGGATTAAAAATGTTCCAAAGCGCCGTTGAAAGTGTAACAGATGTCGCCTGATGTATTTTTCTTAAATCGTCTGGACATTTAAACCTTCCTTTAATGTTTTTAATCATAATTTAATGTCAAAACATTGAGATCTATGCAAAAAAAAAAGAGATAATTAAAAACTTTATGACAGCTGTGCCATGCTGTTTGTGTTTTGATAAAAACATCCTGTTGGTCAAGGATTTAAATTCATTGCCATAATTGTGTCAACACCCTTTCCTGTAACAAACAAAGAATGGTATAAGTAGTATGTTGTATTTTATAAGAAAAAAAGTTGTATTTAGGGTCATAAACATGTTTTACACTTTTGACAACTTTTATGAGTTAAGTGACAAGATGTACCCAATTGGATGAAAAAAATCTGTAGGGAAAGATGTCTATATGGACTAAAGACGGCACCATCTCAGTGCATTTATTCTGAAAGGTTATGCTTTTTTAATTCTGAATAATTGAAACTTGTGTGATTTCTGAAGCCTGTCGAGGCCTCTGAGGATGTGTTCTGGGACCAGTTCTGGACTGACGTCAACTTGACCTCGCAGGATATTTTTGCTCTGGTTCCTGCTGCTGAGATCCGCGCTGTGAGAGAGGAGTCTCCTTCCAATCTGGCAACTCTCTGTTACAAGGTACAGTCTGTGTCCCATAATAAAGGTCAATAATGAGGAAAAAAGGGATTTTGTGTGGTCTCAGCACGGTGGCCACCATGAAAAGGGACCACTGATAAAAATAATAATTAAAAAAACAAAAAAATTTGTAGACCAATAATATGATTCTCACATGAACGTACATGTATTTAAGAGACCTTACTTGCCAAACTATAATGACTGTGATACATTTTTTATTGGATTGCACTGTTATTAATGTAAATGGACAAGGGTTTTAATTCAGAGGTGTGTCAACGGAATGTATTTTACAGTGTTTGTCTAGTATACATGTCTTTTCATAACCTTTTGTTAATTGTATACCTTGTGTTATTTATTCAGAGATAAAATTGAACTTGATGCTGGCATGGCATTAAAAAGTGATTTAAAAAAAATAACATGTATTCAATTCTGTTATGACTCAGACGAGATGCATAAACTAATGCATAAATTCTTTATATATTATATAAATATTATTTTATTTTTGGTTTTATTTGTTTTGTTTCTTTATTTTTGTTATTTGCATATATAAAATGTAGTTTGATAGCCTTTTAGACCCAATTTCTTTTTCCTTTCTTTTTTTTTCCTATAAGTTAGATTATTCTCAAATGCATTTGTAAAATATATCCAGACTCTGTCCCACATCTTACAATCACTTTTGGACAAATATGAATATGCATAAATACTGATCAAACGTTTACCTAAAATTGAAAGTGTAAGCTTATCAAATTTATTTTGCTTGAAAATCTTATGTTGTTATCTAAAAAAAAACTGTTTTCAGTAATAAGTTCAAAGAAATGTAAATCAATTGATTTGACTAAAATGCTAGTCATTTCTTAAGCTATAAATCATTGTAGATTTTTAAAGTGTTTGTGTGTTTTCGTGCAGGCAGTAGAAAGGCTCGTGTTGAATGCTGACTCAGGCTGTGTGTGCGAGAGAGACAGACAGGTCGTGCTGAGCTGCTCTCGTCTGCTGACCCGGATTCTGCCGTATATCTTCGAGGATCCAGACTGGCGTGGATTCTTCTGGTCCACCGTGCCAAAAGTGGGCAAGTCTGTGGTGAGGGAAAATGCTTTCAGAGTGGTTAACTCTCCAAATGGTTGAATATGCACTAAAGTAAGACGTGCAGTTTATCATCGGCGAACATGAGCTGTTTTAAGAACATACACAAAAAAGCTTTGCCTAGCTTGACGTTTGTTTAAAACATGAGTTGCGTATGTGAGAGAGTTTGTTCTGCAGTGCATTTTTGCGGTTTCCTGTTACCAGCCTAAACACTGCTCTGATTGTGTCTGTCTCAAAGATCGACGGTGTATTAAATATCCTTTGATTAAGAGACGAAGGGAGCAGAATGCGTGTATTGATGATGTGATTGTGTGTGCAAGAAAGCCAATAGCTCCTCAAAAACTCTTGTCAGACAAGCTTGAAGTCTTGAAGTTTGCCCTGTTAAAAAAACCTATCATGCATGAATTTGTTTTTGTGATTAAAAACATAACTTCTTTGTAAAATGAGAGATTTAATTGGTGTGTGTGTTTATGTAGGATGAAGGTGATGATGAGAGTTCCCGGCCGTTGGCGGAGTCTCTCCTCACAGCTATTTCTGATCTGCTTTTCTGTCCAGACTTCACTGTGGAGAGCCACAGCAGGACCAGTGCGGTAACCTTCTCTCTATATCTCTCGTCTTCCTAGTCTGGAAGAGGTTTTGACTGATAAAATCAGAGTTATACTACTTATTCTGGCCCCTAAGAAACACCTGATTACACAGAAAATGACACGGCAATAGTTCATGCTTTAAAACATCTCTTTGAAGCGGGTTTGTCGGAAATTGTCGAAACAGCCATTCAACGAAATGGTTGCTTATTAAAATATAGGCACAGAAGTCTCAAATGTTTGCACAGACAGCACAAAGTAATTCAATGCATTCGGCAGATTTGCTTTTATCAAAGTTTTAATCAGTATCTTTGTTCCTTGCGTGATTTCCAAACTTGTAATTTTTTTAATGTTAAATATGTACTTGAAGTACTACTGAGAAGTAAATATTTAAATAATATGATATTATATTTTCATAAATAACTTTAATAAAAGAAGTACATTTAAAAAAAAAAATGTTTGTAAATTTTACTTTTTTTTTTTTATGTTGTTGTTTTTTGTTTTTATTTATTTATTTACTTTGATTAATTTGCAAAACAATTGCAATTAATCACATCCGAAATATTTTTTATGTACTATATAAATACACGCATGTATATATTTGAGAAAATTGTTACATCTATGCATATTTATATATAAATTATATGAATGTAAATATATACATGTAAATATTTTCTAAATATGTATTCTGTGAGTGTGTGTGTGCCTCATATATATATATATAATTATTTTGAATGTGATTAATCATGACAGCACTAGGTTATATATAATTTAATTAATTCTTAACTTTCGTTATTCCTTTCACAGTTTGAGAAACCCCACGCAGGAATGATGTTACTGTTCGTCTGCATGTGAAAAAATAAATAGAAACCGTTTAATTTATAGACATAAGTTATGTGTGTGTTCAGGGTGATATCCAGTCCATAGACAGCTGTGAGTTCATCTGGGAAGCTGGTGTTGGATTTGCTCACACTCCACCTCTCAGTCACACCCATGACTCCAACAGGTCAGAGATCCAGCTGTTACCAGCTTTATTAAGAAACATTTCTGTGTACTTTTCTGTATCCGTATATCTTCATTATACTGTAAAGGTTGAAATAGTTGTGCTGGCCAATATTTTTGTGGAAACCATGATACATTTTTCAGGATTCTTTGATGAATAGAAAGTTCAAAAGAACACCAATAATCTGAAATGGAAATCTTTGTAAATATCTATTCACTCATATTTGAACAATTTATAAGTATTATTTCTCTCTCTCTCTCTCTCTCTCTCTCTCTCTCTCTCAGGGCACAGTTGTTGAAGCTTTTATTAACATGTTTCTCAGAGGAAATGTACCAGTCTCCATCCGACACACACAGACTCAACCCCTGGGTCTTGTTTTTTTGCTCTAGAGAAAACAGGTAATCACTTACGCACTCATTTGTTATCATTCATGGGTGATGCAGCAATTAAACATTGCGCTCTCTCTCTCTGTCAGACATGCCCTGCCGCTCTTCACCTCTCTTCTTAACGTGGTATGTGCGTATGATCCTGTCGGGTACGGCGTCCCGTACAATCACCTGATGTTCTCTGACCAGCGAGGGGTTCTAGCAGAGCTGGCTCTGCAGACTCTGATCGTTTCACTGGAGCAGGAGCTCACTGATAACTCGAACTCAAACACCAGCACCAATACTGACACCTGCTCTGCTGATTACAACAAGAACACAACTGCAGAAGGATGCCAGGTAACAGGGCACTAACAAAAACACATCTTTTTCTTGAAGAATCCAGGGCCTGTGCTCAGTATTATGACAGTTTAAGGATCAGATTTTTCCTCATGATATGTTTCAGGCGACTAGAGGCGAAAACCTGTTTGTAAACTATCTGTCTCGAATTCATAGAGAAGAGGTGAGACACACACTTCACAACCATCCCAAATCAACCCTCAGATTCTACCTTACACAATACCATCAAACACTGTAAATGATCAGTATCCTCACATATCGTCTTCATTACAATACCTAGCTGTGTTTTTCTAAATAATTTTTTTTTTTTTGCATGTAGGATTTTCATTTTATCTTGCGAGGAATCGGCCAGCTGCTCAATAACCCCCTGCTGCAGACATACCTGCCCCATTCTTGCAAGAAAATCCAGTTTCATCAGGAGCTGCTGGTGCTTTTCTGGAAACTCTGTGACCTCAACAAGGTGCCACCTTATCTTATTTTATTTCATATCATAAAATCTTTAATAAAGTTTTTACTTTTTATATAAAATATCTTTTTTCAGTTACTATTTGACTTATGCGATTCATATGTAACTGATCAAAACATTAACCCTGCGTGCTGATGTTTCCTAAATTTCAGAAGTTCCTGTTCTATGTGTTGAAGAGCAGTGATGTGCTGGATATTCTAGTACCAATTCTATACTATCTCAGCGACGCTCGTGCCAATCAGTGTGAGTATCTGAAGCCTTTAACATTACACATACATATTTTGAGAGACTTTTTTTATTTGTTAAAATTATATTTTTCATATTTAATTATTTTGCTGTGTTTTCTCATCTTAATTCTGTTTATTGCCCATTGTAATGGTTTTTTATTATTATGAACTTTGGATGTGATAATAGACATATGTATTAGTATATATGCATCTGTTTGCAGCCCGTGTCGGCCTGGTCCACATCGGCGTCTTCATCTTACTGCTGTTAAGTGGAGAGAGAAATTTTGGGGTTCGTCTGAATAAACCGTACTGTGTGCGTGTGCCAATGGATATTTCAGTTTTCGCTGGGACTCATGCTGACCTGCTGATTGTGGTGAGATGAACACTCATGTGCCTTCGTCACATCATATTGAAAAAGTTAAAAATTTTTAAATTTCATTTATTTT
>JAUMHG010000054.1:17535888-17559415 GCA_032359395.1 Enteromius anoplus
ATGTTTGAGAGAAATGGTAATATTGTGTATCTGGAATGAATTTTAGATCTTTAAGTCCATCTCATGAAAAATCGGAGAAGAAACAAAGGTGCTGCGTTTATATTTTTGTTGAGTGTATTTTTGTGTAAAATTGTTTACTTGAATGAAATTTCTTTTTATGCAAATTATTTACAAAAATTGTTATTGTTTTTTTATTGGTAAAATTCATAAGTTTTCTTTGTGTGTGGTCCTAATTAACCCTAGATGTGGATAAAATGTCCCCACAAAAGATGTCCTTGTGTTTGACATTCGTCCTTAAAGTGACATTTTGGTCCCCATTAGGAAACGAGCTTATAAATTATACAAAAATTACAAATTTTATTTATTTATTTATTTAGAATATTTAAAAATGCAATCACAGTTTCCTGTGATTGTAGGTTTAGGTGCATGACGATATAATATACCGTTTGAACAGTAGGCTATGGAGAGTCCCTATGGAGAGTGTGTGTGCGCGCTCTGTTCTTGTGATAGGAGATGACGCAGGACTCTTGCAGCACTGAGAAAACTCCTGCCAAAGGCATCGCCGTGGGAACGAGAAAGAGAGAGAGAGAGATCCGTTTCTAGCGCAGTCAGCACAAAAGTCCCTCACTGCCTTGTTTCGCGGAACGGGACAGAGTGTGTGTGCGTGAACCATGCGCCTCTGAACTTCTGCGCTAGCATGCAAAACAACCCAGGGAAGAGGAGAGACACCGGCAGCCCGCGAGGAACCGCGTCCCGGGATGGAGAAGGTCACGGGGACGGAGCGCAGGGTAAGCCGCCGGCGGACGCGGAGCGGGAGACGCTGATGATGGAGCTGACTCGCCTGGTGCAGAAGAGTGTGAGAGAGAGCAGCTGGTGGGAGAGGAGAGGAATAGACTGCAGCATCCTCACCGCAGCCTTCATCAGTTTACCGGCAGGTACACACACACTTTCGCCACTTTTTATTACAGACACAAAAACTGTTTGGACACACAGACTCTTCGGGAGAATCTCCAGTCAGTTTTTTTTTTTCAAGTTTTTTTTTTGTTAATGCAAAATATAATTTCCTTTTTTTTCGCCATTTATATCTAGTTCATGGAGTGCGAAGAAGTTTCTATTACAATTGAGAACAAATTTGTATCCGTAGTTACTTTAGCCTGAAAATATCTGCATTTAGATTTAAGATGCTCAGTCTAATTCAGAGGGAGGGTTTATCTTAGTGAGTTTTTTTGCATTTCAACATGTCATTGTGCTTTAACAATGACACAGAAACCATGCCAAACGTACTTAGACTTTCAGTCCCAACACCTCAGCTTCTTTATTTAGTAAACTTTTCAGCTTTCAGACATGGCCGACAGTTAAAGGGACAGTTCAGGTAAAAAGGAAATGACTTTCTTTACTCCCTTGTTCTTTGTTTCTTTTGCTGAACCCAAAAGAATAAAGACCAAACAGTAGCTGGTCCCAACTGACTTCCACAGTAAGGGAAAAGGGGAACCGGTAACTGTTTGGTTACCAGCTTCTTTCCAAAAAATAGTCTTTCATGTTAAACAGATGAAAGAAACTTGTACAGGTTTGGAACAAGTGAGTAAATGAGGACAGGATTTTCAATTTTGGGTAAACTATCCCTTTAATATCCAAATTATCGAGGCACTCCTGTGGCGTTGGTTGTCATGGCGGCCAGTTCGATCCGGGTGCTTCCCTCCCATTGGGGAGATCCAGTTTCCTGCAGCACTAACTCGTCTTTCAGGGAGAAACCAACAGCGATGGGGGTCAAAACTGCTAAACTATGAGGAAAAAAACATCATTCAATACTTTATAATACTGGCCAAAAAACAACACTGCATAGCCTACTTTTACCATATTTGTACTATAACAGTGCTATATTTGCTTGCTTAGGTTAAGCTTACTTTTTAGTTAGAGTTTAGTGAAATTGAATTGAAAAACAGCTTTCAAAGTGCAAGTTTTTTCACGTTTTTATGAACTCATAATCCTTTCTGGATAACAATCTGTCATCAAAATTATATATTTAATTATTCTAACTGCTGTGAGAAAAGGTTAAAACATGATATGCCTCCTGCAGGATCCTCACACGCTATAGCTGTAGCCGGGACTCAGTCTTTATGTTTCCAGACATGACGTAGTGATGCAGTGCCGTGCTACCCACAAAAACATACCTGTACCACTCAAATTAGACTACTACATTATTATAAGCTAATGGTTGGGAATCAGGATAAATGAAGTTGATATTTTTTTAAACCCTAGCTGGTTGTGTACTTGCTCATATATTGAGTTTTAAAGTAAACTTTTTAGAAGGCAGAATCCTGACTGAACGAGAGGAGCTGGGGATGGGGGAGGGTAAATAGTTGCGGAAAGCTGCTGACAAAACTGAAGGACATTATATATGACGGTTGAAACAGGTATTATATTTCTATAGGTAGACGTGGATCAGCTGAGAGCTCTAATAATGTGAATGCTACACGTGATATTTGTAACTCATTGTCAAATTTGTTTTTACTTCAGTTTTCTCAGTAACTGTTTTCTAAACTTGTTAATGCAGGCATTTTTGTGTGAAAGCATTGATAACAGAGCGTAAATGTCTTCTAGATGCTCATACATTGTAAAAACCAAAAATGTAATTTTAACTGTAAAATATTGTAAAAAGACTACTGTTAAAAAACTGTTAATAGGTAAGTTCCCGTACTATATACAGAAAACTGTAAAACATCTAGTCAGACATTTAATGTAATTTTACAGTAAAATCTTGTATATTTTTTAAAGTAAAGTTATTTTTTAAAAGTAAATAGAAAAAATCAATATACTAAAATTATAAATATAAACAAACTGGTATTCCCAGAATTCCCTGCTCGACACTCCACATTTGAAAGTATTGTTGTTTAATTACACTGGTTTACATTCTAACTTTCTTGTTTATAATTTACATTTTTATGCTGTAAAATTTACAGTTTTGGGGGGGGTATTATTTGGTATTATTCTGACAACCACAGCTGGCAAAATGGGTTTTTTTAAGTTTGCGGCTGCAGTGATGTTGTTCTTGTGTCTGCAGGCTTCCTGTTGTTGGCTTCGTCTCAGCCACTGTACTTCCTGTCAGGTTTGCTGATAATGGGCGTGGCTCACGCTGTCATCACTGTTAAAGGCACACACCTGTCCAGTCACGGCTCACTCAGCGAGTCTCCAGCCTGGGCCAACTTCTGGGCCGTCTTCTTCATCGAAGTGAGATTTGCTGCAGATGTGAAATGATTAAACATTGTAAATATAGGGAAATCAATGGAAGCCTGTTTCCACCACTGAATAAAAAAGGTTATTGTTGCTTTTTATCTCACAAATCAGACTTTTAGTTTTTTCAAAATTGTGTGATATAAAGTCCATATATATGCTCATAATTGCAACTTTATATCTCGCAATTCTGAGAAAAAATTCTGAATTGTGAGGGGAAAAAAGTCTCAATAACCTTTGATAGAAATCTATTAAAAAGTTATTTAGGCATATTATATGAAGAACCACCAAAACTACCATGGCATGATTTTCACCTTAATTCCCTGTGTTTTGGGTCATGTGTACTGATGTTTAAGGGAAGTGTGTTTCGCATTTAGTTAATTCTTTGCAACATGCAAATCCAAAAGTATGGAAAGAATTTATCTGATTAATTCTTCATGGATTAACTTCATGGATTAAGAGGATTTAATTTATAGTTTCCATCCTCTCAAGAATGTAAAAGGGTTGTAATGTTGACCAGATTCCATGGAAACAGACTGTACTCGTGTATATACAGTGGGCCTCAAAATTTGATAGTTCATATGCTATTTTTATTGCAATTTATAAATAATTACATCACTTATATATTTAAAGTTATATTATACTAGAATTGTATAATATATACTTTATATTTACTTTATAGTATTTACTGTTTAAAATGTTAATGTTTTTAAGTAAATCTGAAAGAAAATACTTATTAGTATTTAAAATTGAATTTCTTGATTTTAATATAGCTATTGCAGTAAAACATTTACTAATGAAATTGTTTAATTAACTTATTTAACTAAAATAGTAAGGTATTCTGTAATTTAAAATATTTAATTTATTGTTTTTAAGTCACTGCAGTTCAATAAAGGAAAACATTTATGAAGTTACTTTTGCCAGAAAAGAATATTATTATGACAAACACACACACACACACACCTGTATATATATATAACAAAAGTAAAGAACTAAATTAATTATGATATTATGATTTAAATATTTAATGCACATTAGTGTTTCAGTTAATTAAAATAATTTATTAAATCATAATATTAAATTAAAATCTTACATGATTTTAGAAATGGTGCACAATTCTTCATTGAATTTAATCGTTTCTGCGTTTTCAATCCTTTATTGTCCAAAACTCTGTCTCTGCGGTCTCTCAGGTGTGTGGCTCGTTCTCGGCGAGGGCTGGCGTTCAGGCTCATGTGAAGATGCATCATGCTCACACTAATGTGATCGGTCTGGGAGACTCCAGCACCTGGAAGATCCCCTTCCTGCCTCGATCCATCTATCTGTTTATCGCTCCACTGGCCATCCCCATCATCACGCCCATCGTCGCCATAGGTGAGCCTTTTCAGCTCTTGTAGACAGCTGTTTAATGCATCCCAACCCTCTTTTTATGATTTTACTTTTCTTTTAACCGTCAGCCGTGTTGTGAGTAAGTGATTTTATTGTTAAACACACGTTTTGCTGAGCACACGGCATCAACCAAATTAATTTAATATTGACAAGTTTGAGCTCTTCTGTGGGTGAGTGTAAGCGCTGATGTTCTGTCGTGTGTTTTAGGTCAGCTGAAGGATGAGTCTCCACTCCAGATCCTGCGCACCGTGCTGTGTGTGTGTCTGGGCTTTTTCTCTCAGTATTACCTGCTCAGGTGTGTGTCTGGTCTGTCGTGCAGCTCCGCTCTGCTGGTCATGCTTCTGTGCAGAGCCATGTTCTCGCTGCCGTACATACACGTCAACATATTTCAGGTGAGATCAAATGCAAAAAGACCGCAAGCTGCATTTTTGATATATGACTATGTTTTTTTTTTTTTTCATCTGGTGGTGCAACGATATTTTTGATTTGCATTATTTCTACAGTTGTTTCAGATACAACCAGAGCATCAATTATTTTTTATATAATTATTGATTAAGGAAATATACAAAAGTATAGTTTTTTGCACACTCAGAAAATGTATAAATTCAATTATTTATATCACCTCTCTGTAAAAAAAAACATTGTTATAAAATATAGCAAATATGAAAATCTATTTGTTTTGCATGCTCAAAAAAACTTTTCTTCAGAAAAAATGTTTTTGTTTTTTTGCATGCTATATTTGTCTCACTCACAGTACTTGCTCAGAAAATGTACATTTAGTTATTTATACCTAAAGATATATTATTAGAAAATCATTTTAAAAGTATATAGTGGTTTTTGCAAGTTCAGAAAATATCAATTAAATCATTAATGCCACTTATCTAGTTATTTTGCATGCTTAGTGAATTGAAAAATGAACGAAAATAATGTAATTAAAAATTATTTTCTTCAGAAAATATAAAATATAGAAGTTTTTTTAATGCAAATAGAAAACCAGCAAAAACAGTTAATTTGTATGCTGTTCTTGTTTTTGCACGCTCAAATAAAATCAATTGTGCACTACTTATCTTCAGAAAATAGTTGTTTTTGTATGCTAGTGATATGCAGAAATTACACGCTTCAGCAATAATCTAAGAGACAGTGGTAATAGTTAATGGACTCGCAACTAGTATTATTCTGTTCTTGAGCTTTATGCAGACAGCACACGACCCACTCACAACTGTACAGCAACTCTCCAGCGCTGCATGATTCTGTGGTCTCTCTCGAGCTCATACGAGTAATCATTCAGAGTGTGAACTTTCCAAGCTATTCAGCTGAAGTCTGCATCAATCCATCCCTGTCTTTGTGTGTCTCTCCATCCATTCCCGCGAGACCCACTCAATACGGCTTTGTTCTCCTCTCCTGCTCGCCGAGGTTCAAAAGGTTCATCTGCCGGAAAAAAAAGTCAAATGGGAACAATTCACGCATGATTTTCCCAGGCAGAGCAAAGGGAGAATGTACTTTTGTATGGTGCTGATCCTCTGAGGTATTTTTGCTGGGTTAAAGCTGAGACCCACAGCAATGTGTGAGATCTTTGTTTAGGAGTGAATGCGGTGCTGTTGGTGTGTTACAGTATGTGTGTGTGTGAGAGATAAATGCATGTATATGCTATTGTCTTGTGTGTTTACATCAGTTTGGTGGAGTTCAGGCCTCCTGTGGGGTCAGTGGCATCTCTCGGGCCGCTGAACACATATCATCCCACTGAAAGATCACTGAGCTAAAGTTTAAATTGCTTAAAGGCACCATGTTTCATTCTTATAATGGAGTTGTTCCACTTTTCTTTTTTGAGCTGGTTTCTGTGCCTCTGCTTTCGCAGCACATCGGCCTGCCAATGTTTTCTGCCACTAACCGGCCCAAACGCATCTACCAGATGACACACGGAGTCCTGAACCTTCCCAGAAACCCACTGCTGGACTGGACCTTCGGTCATTCCCTCATCAACTGCCACGTGGAGCATCACCTCTTCCCATTCCTGTCTGACAACATGTGCCTGAAGGTGTGTGTTCAAAGCATGGAACAAAGTTCATATCCCTCCAAAAATTCTATTACAAAATAATGTAAATAATGCAAGATAATGAAATGAAATGAATTATTACATGAAATATTTGTAATTATTACATTTTTATATTTAATTTTTTTTCCCTAAATGTGCATGTATATTGCAACAAAGAATTTATAATAAATTATAATATATAATTAACAGAATTTATCATTGTAATTTAATTTAAATAATTGAATTTATTATGTTTTATAATACATCATTATCATAATTTATACTTATATTATTTATTCCTTAAATGTGTATTTTTGTATTATTATTTATTCACTTAATTTTAAATGAATAAATATTACAAATAAACATTATATTATTTATATTAAATTAAATTAACAAATAAAGTAACATTGTAAAAGTAAAAACTGATTCATATGAGCAGGATATTATTACTATTATAATAAAATTAAAAAATGTTAACAAGTTAATAGCAAGCTAATTTTATAATTGAATCAAACATCTGCCTGTCAGACAAGATTAATTAAGAAAAAAATATTCATGGCTAAGGATATGACAAAAAAAAATGTATAATGTGTGTGTGTGTGTATAAATTGCAAAAAGTCTTTAATTTAATATAATTTAATTTAAATGAAGCATAAATAAATTATCAGTATGTGTAAAAGTAATTAAAAGTAAGAATACAATTCACAAATAAATAAATTAGTGAACTAACCTAAGCCAAGACTGATTTTAAAAAGTTATACTTATAGATAAGGATAATAACCCGAATGTAAATGAAAAATATTTTATTTGAATTATATTAAAATTTAGCATAACCGAAGTAACAATAACATTCATGCACAAAAAAAAACTAATGAAGCAACATTATTCAAACTATAAAAAGAATACACTAATCAATAAAGACAATATGGTAAATAAATGTAGATAACAGTGAATGTGTCTGTGTGTGTCAGGTGCAGCCGATTGTGTCTCAGTACCTGAAGGAGAAGAAGCTGCCGTATCAAGAGGACAGTTACGTCTCTCGTCTCAGTCTGTTCTTCAACAGATATCAGGAGCTGATGGTGTTCGCTCCACCCATCACTGAACTGGTGGGAATTCAGTGATGAAGGGATGAAGAGCAGAAGACGCTGACCCGTCGACCCTCCAGATTTTATATACAATTGGTGAATGAGGGCATTAGAATTAAAGTCAACATGAAACTCGGCTCATTTTATTTGCAAAACGTGATATATTTATGAAAGACAAAAATGCAAAATGAGACTTGAATGAGAGGAGGGATTATGAAGTTTAATGCACTGATGAATGCCATGCAATAAGAGCTTCCTTTCATTTGCTTATAGTTCACTAGCTAAATGACATTATTGAATGTAAGGATGTGCTGCTGATGTCGTAATAAAGCACTACACTATGACCTCTGATCCCAGATCAGCTCTTAGCTTCAACATTAAGCTTTTTGAAGACTACAAACATACATAAAACTTTACCTGATCCATATAGGACACACTTTAGCTTTGTTTCACCGTGTGCTGTCTTAAAGGGACAGTTCACCTAAAAAATAATATCATACAAACAGTTGACGTTAGAACTTATGGAAGCCCTATTATGGTGTGGTTACTAAGACGCTTTCAAATATTTATTTTGTTTTCAGCAGAAGAAAGAAACCCAAAGCGGTCTGGAGCTAGTAGAGAAGGAGTAAATGATGACAGAATTTTTGGATAAACTATCCCTTTAAGAGACCGTTTTGTTTCACTGCAAAACTTCCAATAGAGTTTGCAATGCATTATGGGATTGTCTTCTCAGCCAAGGTTACATGTGATGCTGCTTTTAATATTTTGACCAAATGCTGTCTAGATAGGCCGCTCACTAAGTTTTTTTGTAGATTAAAGCAATTATAGGAGATTTTCTTTTTTTTATTATTACGGTTGTAGGTTGTCATTTTTGAATTTGCTAACAATAATGTTATAATCTATGTACAATATTAATACAGTACATAGAGATGAGTACTTTTAACTGTAATGAATATGTGGGAAATGCATTTTTATGAACTAAACACATAATAATCATATTCACTGTATTACAGTTGTACTTATGTATACTGAGAGTTGGGATGCGTTTTTTTTAATAATTCGGTGATTTTAATCCAAATCATTCACCTTTGACTTGCTTTCACTGAATGCTCATGAATGTGTGTGATACTGAGATGTGTGTGTGAGAGATTGTTGCTCTCCTCAAACCGATACAATGATGTCTCTGACCAAATTTACTTTTTGTTTTGATTTACTGTTACATTCATTCTGCCAGATTTTCATACAATACAAGGATATTTCATGACTTCAAAAGACTTGGAATGTGGCACGCAATTCATATAGAAGCCTTTCATGTTGCTTTTATGGTGTTATCCTCTTTCCAATTTTAACTTGCATTGTTTGCAAATGGCAGCATGTTTTCCTGTGATCCATGGAAGATCAACATGAGGGTAAGTAAAAATAGTATTATAATACAATAATGTTTCAATTAAATTATTACATTAAATGTTTTAATTAGTTTACATTAAGCATTTCACTATTATATTGTTTATGTATTCATGCATTTGAATATTTTTATTTAATAATCAAACAATATATACTTTTAACAAAATTAGTGTGTATAGAAATTGACATTTGAAATTGAATTATAGAAAAAATAAAAAATGTATCACTAGTCAAACAAGACTAAAAAAACAGCTTTAGATATACATATACAGTATGAGTAAACTATTTAATTCAATGTAATAACTAGATTAAATTAGGCAGCATAAACTTAACAAATACAAAGCAATAGACAGTAAAAAATATTAATAGATAAATTAAATATCTTAATTTACATTTAAAAAAAATAAATTAGCATAATTCACAAAAAAAATAACATTAAGGAACAAACACAGATGGCATTTAAACAACATAAGGGTGAATAAAAAGTATATATATATATATATATATATATATATATATAAATACACACATTTACTTTTTTCCATTATTATTTGTATTATTATTAGATTTATTTGAGCTTGAAATCACTATAAAAGCTGATGACTTACTATAAAACACGTTTTAATGTATTTTTAAGAGAAGAAATCTGGCTTTGGATCATGATGCAGTTCTCTCTCTGTCCAGCAGGTGGCAGCACTGACCTTTATCTCGGTGAAGTTATCTGTCTCGAAAAAAACTTCTGCTGTTAGCAAGAAACTTTACATGTGACTCATTTAAAGAAACTTACAGTACACTTATTACACGAACAATCACCAGGGTACTTAATTACAAAATGAACACCTATTTAAAATATACAGAAGCATGAATGAGTTTGATAGTTATGGCAGAGGACAGTATTTTGGTTGTACAGAGCTATTCATTCATTCATTTTATCACAATATCTTAAAAGCGCTACTCTCACCCTAAAATACAGCATGAACAGTCAGAAGTTTCTAGATCTGATTCATTTGTACATTGTAAACTGGTTTGCGGGTGAGTAAAGAACTATAGCCATAGACGTCAGTAACTAAAAATCACCATAACATCAAAATAACAATGACCGCGTGCCTTCCTGATCTGCATACGAACCCCGCCCACGTTGTAGAGTAGCCCCGCCCACTGCGGCTGACTGTATCAGTATGAGAATATGAGGAAATAGTTGCCTGCCAGGGGGCGTGGCTTAGATCCAACTCATTCTCATAAGTTGGGCTTGGCTTCAACTTTAAACCGAAGTCAAAGCTCAAGACAGAAGCGGAGCAATCATGGGTGACGTGGTGCTGACAGCAGATCTGCCAGAACTCAGCTTGAGTTCAGAGGAACTCCAGAAGAACCCAAAGGAGAGCGATCTGAATCCCACAGAGGAGAAGACCAGCGGATCTCCAGAGACAAAAACCCAGAGCGCGGGAGAGAAAGATAGCAAGACCACTGAGGAGAGCAAGATTCAGGAGGACCTCAAGGAATCCGAGGACCCTCAGAAGCCTCAGGATGAAGAGGAGGCGCTGGGGCCAAACGATGTCACCTGCGACTCCTGCATCGACCGGCCGTGCCGCGCCAAGAAGTCTTGCTTGACCTGCCTGGTGTCGTACTGCGAGGCTCACCTGAGGCCGCACCTGGAGAACGTCAAGTTCCAGAGCCACAGGCTGGTGGAGCCGCTGCGGGATATCGAGAGACGCACCTGCGAGACGCACCGCTGCGCGCTCGAGCTCTTCTGCTGCGCCGACGCCTGCTGCGTCTGTCAGGAGTGCGTGGCGGAGGAGCACCGCGGGCATAACGCCGTGCCCATCGCCGAGGCGCGCAGGAAGATTGAGGTACGTCTGTTTGCTTACGCGCTTTATATATTTGCAAAAGGTATTGTAGCTGTAATGAGAATCTACCTTCAAAAGTTTGGGGTTTATTAATTTCTTATGCTGAACAAAGCTGCATTTAATGAATCAAAAATACAGTAAAATTGTGAAATATTTTTATGATTTATATGATATGCCTTCTATTGCAATACATTTTAAACTGTAATTTATTTCTGTGATGCGCAGCTGAATTTTCAGCATCGTTACGCCAGTCTTTATAGTGGCACGTGATCCTTTATGCTGATTTGCTGTTCGTGAAACACTTTTAATTAATTATTTTCAGTATTAAAATTTTTTTTTGATATATTTACTTTCAGGATTCTTTGATGAATAGAAGTTAAAAAGAACAGCGTTTCGTTGAAAATAGAATTTAGTTGTAATATATAAATGTCTTTACTGTCACTTTTGATCAATCTGCTGATGAAAATAATAATGAAATGTTGAACAGTAGTGTATGGCAAAAGACAAGTTTTAATTCAATTGAAAAATATATATTTTAATCAAAGTGATTTAAATTCAACAGTTTCTGTGAAATAATCTGTTGCTGTAAAATGTAAGTGAGAATGATAGTATTTGGTGTAATAAACAAACCAAAAAAGCTGTTTTGAACATGATATATTTTGGAGCCAAAACAAAGTGAAATATGCCATTTTTGAGGAAAACGATATTGCATTACACTTTGTCACTGGCCAGTCAAACAGGTAGTCCAGCTCCGAAATCATGTCCCTGGGCCAACGCTGCTGTTTCAAGATGCTCAAACTACAATGCAAAAGATACTGTATATAAATATAAGGCAGAAATAATAATAGGATGCTGCTCCAAATTCAGCCACAGGATTTGCACTCAACACTTTTCCTTCAAGGGTGATTTTACCCTCGAACATGCAAACTGTTCCTGATATCTAATGAATCTTTTCAGAGAAAGAAGGAACAGAATGTTTCCTCTTTCACACTCTCTTTGTGTTTGATGCAGATCAGATCAAGTCATTCATCAGGTCACGAAATGTCACAAAGGCCTGATAATGGCACTGTGTGGTCAGGATAGTGGTCATCAAGGCTGTTAGTCTGAGGGTTTGAGATGATGTGATCAACCTCAGACAATCAACTTCAGATGATGTGTCTTTCTGAGGAGAGTTGAGTTTTCCACTAAAAATATAACAATACAATTTCCAATCAGAGAGCAAGAGAGGATCCACTTCTTAAAACTGTAAAATATTAAGAAACACTAACTGAATCCATCATTATTTGAGATTATTACTTGGTTAATCTTGGTTAGTTAAGTATTTTGGGTGTACTGTAGTTTAGTGTGATTTTAATTCTTTTGCTCTCTATTGAGTTTCATTGCTCACTAAAAGGATCTCTTCTGATTTCTCCTTTCCTGACAGAAACCATGCTGACATTGTGTAATCTCTTAATGCATTTCTAATTATAATACACCGCTCTTTAATCTGAAACTGGTTCTACATCCAGTTGTGAACGTCAATTCATGACGTCTGCCTGAAATTATCTCCTCAAGAATGAAAAACATCTTCTAGAAGCATGACCACACTTATCAATAATGTAAAGACGAACACAGAGCAATAGTAAGCAGAAAAAACTGTATGGTATATTTTAAAGAGAGGTAAATACAGAATCAGACCGGAAACACTCTTTTTGTAACGGGATATATTTTCAAGATGATGCAGCTCTTCAACAAGTGGTTTAATTTGTCTTTAGAAGCTTTTCTTGATGTCTTTTCTAGATGGGTTTTTGTGTGTGAACACTGGGTTTTTTGCGTTCGCTGGAATATTTGCATCGTAAACAAATAAAGGTGATTTTATCTGGCTGTGCATGAGCGTGCACCGTCGCATGCAGCTAGAAAAACAAGATTTACTCAAAAGTGAAGATATTTGTCATGATTTTCTCACCTTCGTGCAATTTCAAACATCATCCTCAGTAAAGAAAGTTCATGATTAACTTTTTCAAGTTGCATTTATTTGATCAAAAATACGGTAAAACAGAATTACAATTTAAAATGACTGTAATATATATAATATTACGTTCTGAAATTGATCAAAGCAGCGTTTCAGCATCATTACTCCAGTCTTCAGAGTCACATGGCCCTTCAGAAATCATTCTAAGATGCTGCCGCTCAAAAAATGATTAATGCAGTAAAAACAGTTGGGCAGCTCCATATTTTTGTTGAAACAGAAAAAAAACTTAAACAAAGTTTTATTTCATTTATTTCAAATAGAACTGTTTAAATCGTATGTAAAGCTTAAAATATGGCAAAAAAGCACTGAAAACTAAACATTTCTACAAAAGAGATAGAATACAATTCCATGAATGACATTAATAATTCATATATTATTATATATTTACATTTGAATTATAGTCAACATTTTTTAACCTTTTATCAAAATTGTCCTAAAACCTAAAACCAAAATAAATTCTTGTCTTTTTTGATCCACTTCACATGTTGACTACTGCATATATATATTTAAATATTTATATTATATATGGTCCACTTAATGAGAAGTTTGTAACCTAATTTACTGTATGCTTTTAAGTGAAAAACAGGTGTTAATATCCTGAAAAATGTCACTGTTTTGTGTTCTACAGAAAAAAAGAACTAGGTTGAAGGCAGAAATGATTGATTAAAATATTCAAGACATCAGAACTGTTTGGAAAACGGTTTTACTGTAAATGCTTGTTAGGGTGTTCCCTGTGGAGTGAATGAGTTGGATGCATTGTCCTCACGTGCAGAGCAGGGAGTGTTCAGGGAGTCTCTTTGAGGATCAGAGGCACAGAGATGTTTTGACATGAGCTTTGGATTGCACAACACACATAGCACAAATCCTGCCTGACTGCGTTGCCAGACCTAACCGTTCAGTCCAGTTACCTTGAGAGAACCTTACTCACCGTTGATTAACAGGGTAGCTATGGCACATGCATATCTCCTTTAAAATATTTGGTCTAACCACTGACTAGTCTGCATATGAATAATAATCTAGCTCTTACTTTGCATTGTCAGTGATGTTTCTACAGTCCTATGGAAGGAGTTTAGTAAGTACAGGTGGTTCTGTATACTCTAAATGGTCTATTTTAAAGTTTTACACAAACACTCCTAATACTAGCACCAATAACATCAAATCAGCTTTCTATATACTGAACTGTCAATACGCCCTTTTTACTGCAAATGCTGAGCTTGCTAACTCAAGGTTGGGTAAACAGACATTGATGTGTGTATCTGAAGCAGCACAGGAAGGGTTTCATCAGGGTCAGGTATCACTGCAGTTATTGTGGGGTTTTGGGTGGAGGGAAAACTCACTCATTTTGCTTCAATGTAAGAGTCAAAGCTTTATTGTTTGAGATGCTTCCTTTAGCAAGCCTACAAGTGAATAAAAGACTGTACTGCTGAACATGAGCTGTGCACTCAGTGAGGGACGCTTTTGTCTGAACATGTCTGTGGTATGCAAAGCAAAAGCTGAACTAAGAGACTGTTACCAATCTGATTACTCAATTATACAAAGAGATGCTGGGTTTGGTTACATCTACTTTTGTCATGCATAATATTAATCAGAATTTATCATTGAAAACCTTTTAAAAATAAAATGTTTACAGTGATAACTATCATTATTTTTTCATATAAATTGTTTATTTGTTTATATATTTAATTACATTATAGATTTTTTTTTACCAGTGACTCTATATATATATGTGTGTGTGTGTGTGTGTGTGTGTGTGTGTGTGTGTGTGTGCTATATTTATGGTATGTTGATTGATGTGTAAAGTAAAAGGGACACACAATTAATAATCACAATTAATCACTTCTAAAATAACATTTTTGTTTGCATAATATATGTGTTTTCTCTGTGTGTGTGTGTGTGTATATAAATACACACAAATATATATTTAATAAAAATATATTATGTGTATATACCATATATATTTAAAATAAATAAAATGAAAATAAATATATAAAATAAATATTTTCCTAATATATACTGTTTGTGTGCCTGTATATATACTTTACACACACATATATTATGTTCACAAAAACGTTTATTTTGGATGCGATTAATCGTTTAATCGTTGCCCAGCACTAAATAAAAACTGAAGAAATATTAAACCTTAATACTAACATTTAAAAAAAAAAAAATATTGGTGTTTAAAATAAACCCTGATTTAACAGAAAATAAGAAGGAAATTGTTTTGTGTGTGTGTTTACAGAGAGAGCTTCAGGACAAACAGTCAGACATGGTGAAGACGGTCACAGCGGCAGAAAACGCCATTAACAAGTTACAGGTCAACACAGTGAATATAGAGGTAAAACACACGTTCAAACAACTAAACACTGTCTTGGACATCTCTTTGTAACCCCGTTTTACTTCTGTGTACTCAGCAATTGTGGTTATACAAGACTATAAAGTTAGGCATGTAAGAGTGTTTAATAGTTCACATATTTACTAGAAACTGATAATAGAGGTCATTTCTTCTCTTTCTAGGAATATTTGATGTTTTAGTAACAGGTTTAATATAAGATTATATTTGATAGGTCATCACTGATAGCCTACTGAGGAAATATATATTTGTCCCTACAATACATATTTCAGAAGATATAGATTTCCCTCCAGCTGGTAGCAACTTTTCCGGTTGTCTCTTTGACGCGACTCAGTCTGTGTTTTTGGCTGCAGGCGTCTGTGAAGGAGGTGCGTGGTGTGATCGAGGAGCAGTTTGACATACTGATGGCGGCTGTGGAGCAGGCCAAGAAAGAAGTGAGCGACATCTTAGAGGTGGAGGAGAGACAGGCGCTGCGGCAGGCCGAAGGAATACGAGTTCACCTGGAGCAGCGCTGCACTGAACTCAAGAAAACTCAGGGTCGTGTCGAGAAAATCACCAAGAACAAAAATGACATCGACTTCCTGCAGGTGAGCAGCTTATTTCCTGTTTGCTGATGGGCTGTTCATGACCCTAAAGTGTCAGTTAAAGGTCATGTCGCTGCCCAGCACTAATAAACACAAATGAAAGAATAGTGACAAAAAAAACTAATAAAATAACAAAAGCCAAAAACAGGGTTACTACAAATTTAACTGAAGTTAAAATGAAAACTAAATGAAAAATAAAAATAAATGTAAAATATATCAATACAACTTAAAGTTTATAAATCTACAAATAAATTCTCTGCCTATAAATAAAAGTTTTATATTAATAAAACAGGCAGCATTAATCATTTTTATTTACTAAAATAACAAAAATAAAACTGAAATACTAATTATTTGAACACACTATAGATATATTTTTAAAACAATTAATAATGATAAAAATAATGACCAAAGCACACAACACTAAAACCTAAACAAAAATGAAAATGATTCTACTAATTAAAAATATTAATATCAACACTAATTATTTCAGTGATTATAACATTTTATAAACGCAGTGATAGAAAACATACTAATGCACTGGCAGGCATTGACACAAATGCAAAATGTGTCTCTGATCTTAATCTTTAATTATATGTGTATTGTTTTCCAGGAGTATTCACATTGGAAAAAGGAAGCTGTGGATGTGTCTTTACCTGGCGTTTACATCGGTCTCATGGACCGGCTGCAGGCGTTCAGTCGCGTTATCAAACGCTCCACAAAAGAGACGTGTGACCAACTCCTGACCTCATACACCAACAAACTTAAAGACACCTGCAAAAATGGTCAGTGTGTAGAGGAATAAACATCTCCACACAAAATCACACATCTTGCTATGAATTTGAGCAATTCAGAAACATTCACCCAATTCACCCAAATGTCTTGTTTCACAGATAATGTAGGCATAAAGACGACAGTTCATGCCATTATTGCTGCAAAAATGAACATGTCGATTCCGAAACCGCAGACCAGAGACGACTTTCTTAAGTGTGAGTGTTATTATCGTTTATTAAAACTAAAGCCATTAAAACTGTTGCTTGAAATAAAATAAATGTCAAAAACAAAAAACTATATAAGCCATGAAGAGCTATGCCATGTCCTGCCTAAAAGTCAAGTGTTATGTTTAGTTAAGTCACATACATACTGTAGAGAGGAGTAATCATCTAGTGTTTGGTGTTTGTAAGTGCTGCTGAAAAAAACAAACTTTGAAATCTAATAATTTACTGTCTCCCTTCAGTAAAATCTTATAAAATACAGAGAGGTTGTGTTTGGTGGAAGTGCTGCTGACATGTAGACACTACTTTTAAAGAAACAACTAAAAAGGAAATAGATGAAGTGCAATAACATCAGGTGGAATGATGTATTGTATGAACAAGCCCCTCAGTAAAACCCTTCAGAAAAAACAATATTTAGAGGAAACAGTGTACAAAAAAAATGTTTTGTAATCCAAATCTGCAAATGCAAATACTTGAGTGAAGTGAAGTGACTTGTGGACGGGTATGGTGACCCATACTTGGAATTTGTGCTCTGCATTTAACCCATCCTTAGGACACACACGCAGCAGTGAATGTTGTGTAATTGAAGGGGAAGAGAGTGCTGGATATTCACTCCTACCACCTACAGTTCCTGCCGGACCTGGGACTCGAACCCACAACCTTTGGGTTACAAGTCCAACTCCCTAGTTCACCCATAAATTAGCATCCTGTCATTAATTGCTCACCCTCATGTCGTTTCAAACCCATAATATGAAGGTAAAAAGGTTTGCGCTTTACTTCAGTTTCGCTGTACAACCACAGGTCGGCCCTCGCTAGCTCTCAGATCTGGCAGTACATCCTCAAATCCCACCGCTCTTACTTTTTCTTTCTCCTTTTGCGATATTCCTGTAGCAAAACTCACTCTTGCACTTGTAAACGCAAACTTGAGAGAGCAGAGTCTGGGGCGGGGCTGGGGTGGAAATGAAGTCATTTTATTGGTCGATGCCTCACCAATGAACATCGCCAGCCACAATGCAAACATTTGTATGCATATCATTTGCTCCATTTGCTCTCTCAAGTTTGCATTTACAAGTGCTCAAGTGAGATTTGCTACTGTGAAGCTCACTGCAGAAACAGAGTCAAACTTCCCAGCTAGTTTTGCTTCACATTATTACATAGTCTTGACTTTGTTTTCTCTCACAGACGTCACGCCTCTGACTTTTGACGCTGACACGGCCCATCAGTATCTGCGTCTGACAGAAGAACGGAAGAAGGTGATGAACTCGACGCCGTGGCAGCAGAGCTACCCGGAGCTGCCCGAGCGCTTCGAGCACTTCAAGCAGGTGCTGACGGTGGAGAGCTTCTACCTGGGCCGGCACTACTTCGAGGTGGACATGAAAGGAGAAGGCACTCACATGGGCCTGACCTACAAGAGCATCGAGCGCAAGGGCTCGGAGAGCAACGGCTGCATCACGGGGAACAGCTTCTCCTGGTGCGTGCAGTGGAACGGACGCTCCTTCTCCGCGTGGCACAGCGGTGTGGAGACCCCGCTCTCTGGACCCAAAGCCACGAGGATTGGCATCTACGTGGATTACTCCAGCGGCCTGCTGGCTTTCTACGACGTGGAGAATGGCATGGCGCTCATACACAAGTACCAGGCTGAGTTCCTGGAGCCGCTTTACCCGGCCTTCTGGCTTGCTAAGAAGGAGTGCGTCGTGCTTTTGGAGCCAGGAGCGGGATCTTCTCTGACGTCCACGTCTCCTGTTCCCTCTCCTAAATAAACTGCTTCTGCTCCTCGCATCCACATCATTTCCATCTTATAGGATCCCGTTTACACCTTATTTTCTTCTCCTTACACAGATACGGATGTATTGGTGTAAACTGGGCTGTAAGAGATCTACTGTAACCTCTGACTGATAATAAAGTTTTATGACTGCTACACTGCAGATGCCTATTAAAACTGCCTATTATGTTTTGTGCTTTTATCATGTATTACAAAATATAGTGTATCAAAAAAAGTATCATTTAAGTATACTTTTTCTTATATGAAAGAATATAATGTGTGTGTGTGTGTGTGTGATTTTTTTTGTTTATACAGTAAATACATATAGTGAGATAAAATAAAATGACACAAAAAACACATGCCGTATATATATATATATAATATAACAGCATATGTATGTGTGTTTTTATATACATAATAACTATACAAAGCACACACATTTATTGTACAAACAAAAACTTATTTGTGATTATTTAGATGCAATTATATATATATATTAGGGCTGTCAATTGATTATCATATTTATTTCAGATTAATTGCTAAATGTAATGTAATGTAATGTATTACTAAATGTAATTTTCAAGTTTTTAATACTTTAATTGACATGGGCATGGACAGATATGGATGCTTTATGCTATATATGTTTATTATTAGTGAAACTATAGTTAACATAGTGCATAAAGACTGTACATGTGTTCCAAGGTCAAAGATGTTTTTCAAAGAACTTGTTCATGTTCATACACACATAAACGTAGAACATAGAAACACCAGGGGCCTGTTCCATAAAAACAAGTTTACCAAATAAGCCAGGCTTATTTCAGTTATTCTGACTTAATGTCACATGATTTGGTTTAAAATAAGTCAGACTAAATTAACAAGCCTGACCTATTTGGTAAACTTGTTTTATGGAACTGGCCCCAGGTCGGAGTACCAGAATTTATGTTTTTAAAAAAAACAAAAACAAAGAAAGAAAGTTAAATATGGCTCATATAGGTGGTACTTTTGTCTAAGCAAAATGTTTTGTTTTATTTTATTCTTGCATTGTGTTTGTATACATAAACAATGTTAAATAACACATACGTGTAAATATATATATATATACACTTTTTTTTTTACAATGTTTATTCATGTTAAAATCTCTACAGTAATGTTGCATTGCACAAGTGACCAAACCCATTTGACGTAGCTGGATATTGCGGTACATTTCACTAGGGTTGGGTTATCAACAGGACAGATACAGCTCTTTAAAGACCCTGAAGTCTGTTCTGTCTATATGCTGCTGTTTTCCTTTATATCTTACATTTTGTGCGTAGTATTAAATGTGATAGATGACAGTTACTTTGGCTACAATAAAACCTTGTCTGTCTATGCAAATAAAACACTGTTGCTGTGAAATGCTAGTATTTGTCCACACGATTCATTGCAGTCTGACAAAACCGGTTACACCGGCCTACAGAGAGCATGCCACAAAGCCTGAAGGAGCACAGGGATAATGTTTGACTAAGGATAATACATAACTAATTACATAACTGCTGTTTAAAAATTTAGAATTAATGCTTAAAAAGTGGCTTATGTAGGTGATACTTTTGTCAAAGCAACCATATACGTTTATAATTCAATATACTTATATGTGTATGTAATTTTGAATTAAGATATTGCACATGATTAAAAAAAATAATATTTAGGGGGGAAAAATCTTAAATTATCAAGGTTTACTTTAAAATAAAAATAAAAAAAGTTTTCTGTTCAGGCGCAATGTAGTCAGTCCTCACAGACCCGGAAGTGACGTGTCGCCTAACGTCAGCAGCACCAGCAACAACAGCAGTCGAAATGAAGCTGGTAAGATAAAGAAAATATGCTATTTTTCGTTATAAACTCTTCTCAAACATTGCAGACATAGTTTATGTATACAGCATGCTGGTGTGGTCATCCAGTATTACTGTAAGATAAGGAATAAAGCAGCTTTAGCTTAGCATCAGTCCTCAGACAGTACGTTAACTGACCACTTTATTGAGTTTTTAATCATATGTTTAATTTATGGTTATAAATCGTGTTTCTGAGCCTGACAGCTGTCGTCTTGTCGCTTCCAGGATTCAAACGATGATGACGATGTGGCTTTATTTGATGCTGAGGAAGATTCAGCCACAAGAAAGAACAAAATCAAGTGAGTTTGTCATCGTTAGTTTGCTTTGTTAACTTATATGGTCTGTTTAGATCTTACATCATGTTTTTTTCTCTGTCTGTGACCTAACGTTAAGTTATATTTGATGACGCAGTTTTTAATTCGTTTTTAGTAATCGTATAATAAATAATTTAATTCATTTATTAATTTTACGTTTCCATTTGTAAAATTATTATTATTAAAATATAATTTTTAAGGAAAAATATATTATTTAAATAAATTAATACATTATTGTAAATAATAAAATGTATTATTCATATTTTAAAAGTATGTAGTCCTTTTTGTAAAATTGTATTTAATAATATTATAGTATTACTGAAATATGTAAATACATTATTTTTTTAAATTAAATATATTACTAAAAAATATGTAATCTTTTTAGGGTTTGGGGTTCATTTATATCATTTATAATATTGTGACAATTATTTGTACATTTTTAATTTGTGTACAAATATTAAATGTATGATTAACAAATCTTTAATTATTATTTGCATTTAAATACATTTTTGTTATTAATTTAATGTGTTATTTTTAATATAAAAAATGCAGTATGTTTAGAGCTTTGGGTTCGTTTATAGTAATTATTATTGCAAATGAGGTCTGTGCTATATCCCCATTTAGATAAATGAGCGAAATAAAAGAGTGTGTGATTCCAGGCATCCGCTGGCTTCGTTCTTCCACCTGTTCTTCCGGACCACTGCCATCCTGGTTTACCTGTTGTGTGGTTCAGTTGGGGGATCCTTCATCGCCTGTATGGTCACCATCATCCTCCTCCTGTCCTGTGACTTCTGGACTGTGAAGGTTTGTGTTTGGAATAACTGACCAGGTGTTCATAAATCATTACAGTTACTGTTAGAGTTAGTATATTTAAAGATTCAAGTATATCTCTAAGTCTTTATATTAAACATCAGCATGTAATCCCGTTTGTCTCATTGTAGAATATTACCGGCCGTCTAATGGTGGGTTTGCGCTGGTGGAATCAAGTGGATGATGATGGAAAAAGCCATTGGGTGTTTGAGTCCAGAAAGGTACTATTACACACACACACACACACACACACAGAACAGTATAAATGTATTTTAAAAATATTGCTGGGCAACAATTTATTTGTTTACATAATAATATGTGTGTGTATAGTGTTTATTTATTTAGTGTATATAAAGACACACATGCAGTATATATTTAGAAAATATTTAAATGTATTTACATTTAAACTTTTATTTTTCTTATGTATATATATATATATATATATATATATGCATGTGTGTGTATTTATATGTACATAATTACTGTACACAGTACACACAGATGTATTATGTACACAAAAAAACATTTATTTTGGATGTGATTAATCGTTGCCCGGCACTATTATAAATACATAGTTGATCATTTTAATGCATCCTTGATGAATAATAAACAGAAGTGCATGTAATTTGCATTTCTGGTTAAATGTGTGAATATTTTCTCCATTTGTTGTGTGTATGTTCTCGCAGGCCAGTGGGAATCAGTCTTCAGCATCCCGTTCCTCAAACTCAGAGTCTCGTATCTTCTGGCTGGGTCTGATCATCTGCCCCGTCATCTGGGTCATCTTTGCTTTCTTCACGCTCATCTCCTTTAAGATCAAGTGGCTGGTGAGTTCTGAGCGGTCCGTCTTCCTCAGGATGTTGTTCTGTGAGTGACACTGTCTTGTCCCTTAGGCGGTGGTGATTTTGGGAGTGGTGTTACAGGGAGCCAATCTCTACGGATATGTGCGCTGTAAAGTAGGAGCCAGAACAAACCTGAAGAACATGGCCACAAATTACTTTGGACGGCAGTTTTTAAAACAGGTGTGTGTGACTGGAATTCATCAACATCTGCGTAACAGTGTTCTAATTTTATTTCTATTGTCTGATGGTGCAGTATGTAACTCTGTTGTATTGTCTTTTAGGCTTTCACAAAACAAGAGGAGTCTTAGGAAGGACCTCCAGAATTCCATTCATGAATTCATGAAGTTATATATTTTTAAAATAAAGGGCAGTGGCTGCTTTTTTTTCTTTTGTCAACCACAAACTTAAATAATGTGTTTGACATTTTAAATACATTTAACTTCTTTATAGTTTTTGTTTAATATCCAACTAACTTAAAGTGTTCAGAGTATGTGTTTTGTTATATTATATTGCATGATATCATGCATTATGCCTCTGTTTTGCGGACAGTGACAGGAACAAATGTACATATTTATATACTGTTGTAAATGACTATACTTCCTGTAGTTAATATTATGAAAGTTGATGACTGATTATTTGATTGAATGTCATGCTCAGTGAATTTCGGAAATAAATGGAGTTTGGAGTACAGCTGGAGCCATCCTGAATCTCTGGCTAGTGAAGTCAGCCACAAACACCACAAAGTTATTTTTTTTTTCAAAATCAAAGTCCCTTCTATATTCATCACAATTAGAAATTCCTCTTCACTTTAAATTTTAAATCAGTTTGTTCTCTCTTTTTTTGTATGACATGTCAATGTTCACTCATAAATATGAATGCAATAAAATTATTTAATGATAAATTTAAATTATTCTTGCACAAATATAAGTTACGTTAATATTAAATATCTTAAAGAATGTATTTTTTCCCTCTGAATTGTTGAATTTGAGGTTAATATAGATTTGGTCAATTGTTA
>JAUMHG010000054.1:17572037-17598321 GCA_032359395.1 Enteromius anoplus
TTTATTATTATTGTTATTAATAATAAATACTAATTGTTTATTTGACCATGCAGTTAATATATTACTATAGGAATGTTTCTTTAATTTGTATAAAATTTGTGCATAATTAATTTTATTTTACAGCACAATAACATTATCATTGCAATCATAATGTATTTTATCATATTTTAAATTTCATAATTTTAATTACATAAAACATTAATGTAATAATACTTATTGTTACTTTTTGTTATTGTTGTTAATATATATATTTAAAAAATAATAATAATAATAAACTATTTTAATAATAATTATAAATATTTATGTGTATGGAAATACAAATCTAGGATGGCTAAAAAAGAAAAAAAGATTATGCCTAGTCTATATATAGTCTATAGTGGATCATGTGATCTCATGTAATATTAGTTTTAATATTAGATCTAATAAGATTAATTCTTCCTGATCTAAATCACTGGGCTCAAACTCAATCCCTGGAGGGCCACAGTTTAGCTCTTAATCAAACGCACCTGATCCAGATAATCAAGCTCTTCAGCATCACTAGAAACGTGGCCTGAACGGAGTTTGAGACCTCTGCTCTGAACGATCTCCGTCTGGTGTGTTTTCAGAGGTAAGGGCGACACTCCGGAGGCTCGAGCGCTAGCCAAGCAGATCGCCACAGCCCTGCAGAACCTCCAGTCCAAAACCAGCAAGGCGGTGGCCAACACTTGTCCGGCCAAAGCAGCTGTTCACCTGGAGGGGAAGATGGAACAGGCTCAGCGCTGGATGGACAACCCCTCGCTGGACGACAGCGGCGTCGGTCAGCACTCTCTCTGTGTCTCTCTCTCTCTCTATCTCTCTCATCGCTGACCTCTTCACCTCTCTGTCTGTGTGTGTGTGCGCAGGTCAGGCTGCGATCCGCGGGCTGGTGGCTGAGGGCCGGCGTCTGGCCAATGCTCTGCCGGCGTCTCAGAGACACGATCTGCTGGGGAAGTGTGAGGAGGTGGAGCACCTGATGGGACAGTTAGCCGAGCTGGCGGTCCGGGGCGAAGGAGACGGTCCACAAGCCCGAGCCATCTCTCAGCAGCTGCAGGACACACTCAAGGTATAACTCCATCTCATAATGAGTAGCAATAGCCTACAGTACGGGTCATAATTATCCATTTGTCTTTTATGCCAAAAACTATTAGGATATTAAGTAAAGATCATGCTCCATAAATATATTTTGTAAATTTCCTACCAAAATCATATTAAAACCTAGTTTTCGATTAGTAATATGCATTGCTAAGAACTTAATTCGAACTTTAACATTCACAAACCTGAATGTACATGGTTGCATTTTTAAGGAAAAGAATACTATGCTTTGTGAAAATAAAACTAGCTGAAATACTTAATAGTCCTGCACAGTACTGAGAGGAACCAGTGTATTTACTTCAGAATGATGTGAAAATCATTCCACTTACTTTTTCAGAGAAAACAATATATTGTTTTAAATTTTAAAAGACGTGTTTTGTGGCTGAAAGCCTGTATGTGAGGGAGTGAGAATGGCCCATTAACATTCAGTGATTCTCACCTGAGCCCCTCTGTCACTGAAGCAGGTAAGAAATAATGTGAGGAGATTGAAATAAAAAAACCTGTTCTTTGAATGATTTGTATTTTATTTAAAACGCAGTATAATTAAAATATACATAATAAAGGTCATAGACACATTATTGATCTAACTACAGAGATGTGAACAGACTTTGAGTCAATCCTGAAAACAGATTCTGTTCAACAGAATAATAAAACCTGATATTTAAGTGTTTGCTGCTTCCTTATAAGAAAAATAAAAGCTTGTTTTAGCAGTCTAGTTAATCATCAGCGTGAGGACTAAAAAACAACGTGTAGTGTGAACGGGGCTTTACTCATCCTGATATCTTCCTGAATCGAGCCGCGCGTCAAATCTTCTTTGTCTGAAGTAAAGCAAACCTTATTTCTCACAGCGCGTCTTCTTCCAGAAACAAAAAGCAGCCGAAGTGAACTTGAAGAAAGGTTTTTCTGCAGAGCTTGCGGCGCTGTTGCGGGCGTGTACATGTCGAATTAAATATAATGCGCTCAAACAAAGAAAACGTTTCATACTGATAACTTTATCACAGAATATTTGTGTTCGACAGCACTAACTTCATTTTAGACTAGACAAGTACAGCTTTCTGTAGATATATCTCTCATGTCTGTGGGTCACGAGTTTCAGTTCATTTTATTGACGTGTTTCAATCTGAGCATCACAGAGACAGAGACAGCAGAGAACGCATCCTGTTCAATTTCTTTATTTACCAAAAGCAGAATGTTTTGTTGATATTGTGAGTGTATACAAATAAAAATAGAGCCCCATTTGGTCTCGTTTTTGATTGGCCACGAGTGTTACATTAGCCTAATAATAACCATGCATTTTTCCCCTGTTTACAAAAGCACAGCCTTTTCTTGATATTGGGAGTGCACACAAAAATAAGGGTAGACCAATATATTTCCAAATCAAACATTAGTTTTATCTTTGAGCCGAAATGATGAAATAAATCTAGTGTCGCATAAAAAACATGAGCCTTTAGTCCGTGTTCCTGGAGCTGCTCACGCCAAAGCAAGTTCATTAAATCTTATTTATATTATTGTGTCTTGTGAGTTACCTCTCAGATGTTGCTATAACACGTTTAAATGTATTAGGGGTCATTTTGTTCTGAAGACTAAAGTTGTCCGGGTAGTAATGAGTCTATAACTGTCTAACACCGGCAGCATCAGCTGAATGTTTTCCCTTATAAAAGTGGAAACGGCTTACTTAGAGAATAAGACATTATTTGAATCTATTTTAAATGTTTATTTTATTTGTGTACATTCACAATAAAAACAGCTGTGTATTCGTAAACAAAGGAAACTCTTTGATGCCGCTTTATAAAGAGCGAATCAAAGAAATAATAGTTTTTCTTTAGCTTTGTTCATTTAATATTTGTTTTTATAAATATATATTTCGCATATGGGCGTATTTAGTTTTTATAGTTTTTCTCTGTTGTGTGTGATGTGAATCCTCACGTTATGATGTTTATGCTGCTTTTTGCTTGAAAAAAACTTGAGTGACCATTCTCTTTTTTTTAAGGATGATGTCATCACGCACAAAATTTTATTTCACCGTTTTGAAAGTAACTTTCTAAAAAGTCATCTATATTATTTTTTTGTAATGATTTAAGGATATTACATTATAATGGTGTTATTGTTCTATTTGGTTATTTTATCTCTATTTAACAAAACAGCTTTGTAGTCAGTTTGGAAACTTTGCGCCACCTGGTGGTAGTTCCGTGAACGCCTTTAACACGCGACTGAACTAAAGCTAAATCCGGGCCCCGCGGCGGTAATAGTCATTTTGGTTGTCCACCTACTGTAAAAAGCTCTAATACACATACACCTTGAGAGAAGAACTTTAGAGTATTTAGAGCTGTTAAGGTGTTGTTTTTTAAACCGCGTCTCTTCTATGACATCATAAGCAACCGGAACCTTTAGAACAAACTGTTCAGTGGCTTATAGCAGCAGTGGAGACAGAATATCAGACTTCCTCGGATGAACTACCAGTTGCGGTTAACCAGTAGATTTCAAGAACCAGTAGATTTTCCTCAAATGACAAACAGAATCAGCTTTGCTTCACTAGCACTTGAAGGCATGACCCGTTGTGACAGAAACACAGGTCGTCGTATTGAGATGAGCTGCATTGTTAAAAGAAAAAGAGGGAATTCTGGAAGACCAGAGAGCAGAGAACGAAAATCCAGTAAATCATCCCATCCCTCTGTTTCTGTAATGGGTTCCCTCAGTCCTGGAGACACCTTAATTTCTGACCCAAAGTCAGGCAGTCAGGTTGAGTTGAGACAGGGTGTTAAAAGAAGATCTGGCAGATCAGAGATGGCAGAACGGAAAAGGAGAAGACTGGAGCTCCAGACTGATTCTTCAATCGACTCCCTCACCTCCGCGTTTTCCTGCCTGTATATCAGTACCCCACCAGCAGCATGTGGAGAGACACCTATGAAAGGGTCCAGCAAAGATCAAGTACCGTCTGCACTGTCTCACCTCAAAGACACTAAGGTCACAGCTGGAGAAACACCTGTGAAAGACTCCAGAAAAGATGAAGAACAGCCAGGACTGGCTCATCTCCGCAATAGTGAGGTCAGACCTGTGCCTGTCAGAGATGAAGAACAGCCAGGGCTGTCTCACTCCAACAATAGTGAGGTCAGACCTGGACGGTCACCAACCAAAGGGTGCATTATTGATGAAGAACAGCCTGGAACATCTCGCCCAGTTAAGCTGGATCAGGGTGTGAAGAGAAAAAGAGAGATTTATGGCAGGACAGTGAGCAGTGAACGAAAAAGGACCAAATTGGACCGGGACTTTTACCCTCCAGCACCACATGGAGAGGCATACAGCTCAGACCCAAGTGCAGGCGGTCAGTCTGAGAAACAGGGCAGTAAAAGAACAAGAAAGACTGACAGAAGAAGCAGATCAGAGCACCAGTTTGAAACCTTTTAACTGATTAACTCAGTTCCAAGTTTTCCACACAAGTACATTAGTACCCCCCTACAAGCATGTGTGAAGACACATAAAGCCTTCTAAAATGAGATGAATAAGGCGAATGCAAAAAAGAGGGTTTTTTACCGTACAATACCATATATATATATATATATATATATATGAGAAATTATATTTCAGTGCCCAAATACATAAATAAGTAAAATGGTATCAATTGCTTGATAGAAATTTGCGGTACGGCTTAATTCTTCCCTGTGCACTTTGTATTGATTGTCTTCAATATTTTTAATAAAGCTACAAAAATTGAGTCGAAAGCTGCGTGTGAGCGATTTTCTCCTTTCCTTTGTTATTTAACTTTAATGAAAGACTGCAGCAAGTTTATTAGGTTGCTGTCCGTTTACATGCAAAATCCCCTTCCACGTTGTTTTTTAACATAATATGGCTCTGATTAATTATCTGATTATGATGATTACACTGGATGACTCATGTCCATACGATAAAGACATATTGCATACTTTTGTTTATTAAAATTAAATGAAACCAATAAAACGGAATCCAGAAAATTAATGGAAAAACTGAATTTGATAAAAATAAAAAAGTAAATTAAGAAAATGTTTTGATATTTTTTTTTGGATTAATTTATATTTTTGTTAAACATTTAATAAATTGATGTTAAATAGACATGATCAATTTTCTTTGATAATTAAAGGGGTCATATGATGTCGCTACAAATAACATTTTTATTTATTTTTTTGTATAATGCAATGTATTTTAGTGGTTTAAGGTACAATACCACATTATTTTCCACATTCTGTACATTATTGTTCTCATATAAGCCCCGCCTCCTGAAACGGCTCGATTTGTACAAAGCTCACCATTCTAATAAAGCGAGGTGTGCTTTAACTGGCCAGTGCACCAGTGCATTATGATTGGCCAAATAACTCTATTATCTCTCCGAAATGTTACGCCCCTTTTCATAACATAATGCCGTGTCTTGGCGGAATTAGAATTGCCTCCCTTTATAGTCTCAGCCAGCATAGGCTACTCTCCAGGTTTTAGGAGCCTGAACTAGGGTTGGGTCGATAGATGATGCCGTCGTCCATCGCCGATGGCCGATAGACATCGCGATGCTCCGCCGCAGCAGCAACCAGCTCGCGAAAAACACACTTAATCTATAGCGGGATTGGCGGCAAATCTATGCCATTAATAAGCGAGTGCACCACTGATGCTGGCGAGCGCGGTTAATCATTTACACAAGAGGAAAACAGATGTACATGCGAAGAAACGGGGCTTGCATAATAATAATAATATTAATTTATTTTTATGTTATTTTATGTTATCTGTGAAGATTGGATTTCTCTATAAATGTCTGTCCAAGAAAATATATATGTTAATTAAAATATTAGTTTTTGCTACAAGGGCACTTCTGCCTGTGCATTTTGGCAAAATTTATGGTCTATGGTCGCAAGTTCAGTTGTTACCAGCACAGTTCAATGATTCAGTGTTTCCTGAAAGCAACGTCATGAACGGACGTGGTTAGAACTACAGCTTTGGACCTGTGCTTAGAAGCATAGTTTCTTACTCCGTATGTGTCATGTTCAATACAGCAGCATCTTGGAGATCTCTTATCAGTTTAAAGGCCATTTTCATTTACAATTTATTTTTGCACCCTCAGATTCCAGATCTTTTAATAGTTGTATCTCGGCCCTGTCCTAACAAACCATAAAATGGATACATTATTTTGGTTTTTAGTAATTTTATTACCTCCTCTTCAATTTACTTTATTTCAGGTATTTTCGAAGGCGACATTTCTACCAGTTTATACACACACACATATATGTGTGTGTGTGTGTGTGTGTGTGTGTGTGTGTGTGTGTGTGTGTCTATATATATATATATATATAAACTGGTAATTAGAATGTCTGTTTTTTATATATATATATATATATATATATATATATATTTCATATTAAATAACAAAATCCTTTCATTTTAGTTTAATTTATGCACTTTTGTCATATTATTATAAATAATAATTATTCTGTAATTTCTATTGATTTCTTATTTGATGTTATTATTCATGTTAACATATTGTATTATTTCATATTAAACGTAGATTTTTATTTAGTTTGTACATTCTTGTAAAAATAATTGCAGAAAGTAGTTCCTTTAATCTATCTGCAAATACAAAACTATCACTATTTATTTAAACAAATAAATGCGATTTAAATGCATGCATGAAACAAATTAGTTCACACAAACACTGGGTTATATTTCATGTCACACATGCACAATGATACAGGAAATGGCGCCACCTGCTGGGGAGGGAATCATATAGATATATACAGTACCTTTAAAATGGACACCAAGAAATTAATACTTTTATTCATCAAGGATTCATTAATTTAATCTACGTGACAGTAAAAACATGTTTAATGTTACAAAAGATTTCTGTTTCACTTGAGAACTTTCTAATCATCTGTAAGTCCTGAAAAATAAATGTATCATGCTTTCCACAAAAATAAAATATTGGGAAGCGCAACTCTTTTCAACACTGATCATAATCAGAAATGTTTCTTAAATCGGGATCGGACACTAAAGACTGGAGTAATGATGCTGAAAATTCAGCTTTGATCACCTGCAATAACCTGATTAGATAACAGCTTCTTTACATATTACAGTGTTTTTGATCAAATAAATGCATCCTTGTGAGCAGAAGAGACGCCCTTCAAAGCAAGCGTGTGTTTGTTGCAGGAGCTGAAGGGTAAGATGCAGGAGGCCATGACTCAGGAGGTGTCTGATATCTTCAGTGACACGACTACGCCTGTTAAACTGCTGGCCGTGGCAGCGACGGCTTCTCCAGACGCGCACAACAGAGAGGAGGTACACACACTCACACACACACACGTTGGTTTTTGTGTTTTCTGGGGTCTCTCTCTTCATAGGTGTAATGGTGTTTCTACTGTACAGACTGTATGTGGTATTGTCCTACACTGACCCTACACCTAAACCTACCCCTTACAGGAAACACAACACACTTTTAGATTCTCAAAAAAACACCATTTAGTATGTTTTTAAAGCCTTTTGAATTACAGGGACACAGAAAATATCCTCATTTATGTCCCACTTTTTGTATTTTATTTATTTATTTATTTTATTATTTATATTCATTATTTCTAGCATTCGTCCAGGTTTAACATTTTTATTTTAATGTTGTAATTAGCAATTCATTAAATTGTATCTTTGAAGCAGATTTCTTAAGTTACAGCATTATTTGCTGCTCTTCATCAAGCCTCTCCCGTAATATCTGTCACAAAATCAAATAAATGCGCTGCTTATATTAATTCTTCTAATAAAGTAGCAGTGACTGGGACAGATTTGACGTATCGGTTTTGCTTAAAAAGATGCGATCTAATCATGAACAGGTTTAAGCTTATAGACCTGTTGCTATGACAGCAAGTCTAGGATGAGCTAATGACCCAAGAGCAAGTGAAGTCATCAACAATCAAAACTAGCTAACTGAGCTAAGAAGGGATCCTAGATGGTGTGATTGATTGTGTGTGTGTGTCTGTGTTTGTGATTAGGTGTTCGAGGAGCGGGCTGCAAACTTTGAGAATCACGCGGGTCGTCTGGGAGCCACGGCGGAGAAAGCGGCTGCAGTCGGAACGGCTAACAAGAGCACAGTGGAGGGAATCCAGGCGGCTGTCAAATCAGCCCGAGACCTGACGCCTCAGGTAACACACACCAGTCTCACACAACACTGAGGCTGAGGCCAAACACAGGTTTTTAATCTGTTTTTATCTTCAGGTGGTCTCTGCGGCTCGAATCCTCCTGAAGAATCCTGGAAACCAGGCTGCTTTCGAACACTTTGAGACCATGAAGAATCAGTGGATCGACAATGTTGAGAAAATGACGGGTGACAAACTTGAACTCTCAGCTCTATCTATATGCTGTTTCGATTTTTATTTATTTAATATTGTTTTATTTTTACTTATTTAATTTTTTATTTTATATTTCATTTAAATTTAATTTATCTTTTATCTATCACTTCTATTTATGTATTTATTTCATTTATTTTTATACTATTTTATTTAGCATATTTCTTGTAAAGTTGACTTAATATTCTTATTTTATTTTAAGTAAACGCTTTTTATGTCAGACAGGATGCTATCTGTTGACCTACGTAATGCATTTATTTTTAATTATTTAATTTTAATTTAGATTTTATTGTTTGTCTGATTTATTTACATTTTTCCACATTTATTTAATTTTTAACAATTATATTTAATTTAGGTAAACTTCTTTTTATATCAGACAGGACCTAATGTATTTTTTTAAGTTTTATGTTGTTTTATTTTTTTTTAATTTGTTCCTTTTTTTAGATTTAATTTTTAAATATTTATTTTAATTTATTGCCAGTAAGTATCAGAACGTTTGCCAGCAGCACTTGATCCTCAACTGGTTATTTTACCCAGAAAACTAGCAAAGAGCGATGAAAAAATTAGTATTTGACAAAGATCAAAACAAATTAGAAAACTATAGTGTGGAAAAAATGCAGTAAATTTCAGAAAGAGTAACAAAAGCGACAGCATGTGAGCACAACTCTCTCTATCTCTCTCAGGTCTGGTGGATGAGGCCATCGATACCAGGTCTCTGCTGGATGCATCAGAAGAAGCCATTAAGAAAGATCTGGACAAGTGTCAGGTAGCTATGGCCAATCACCAGCCTCAGATGCTGGTCGCTGGGGCAACCAGCATTGCCCGGCGAGCCAATCGGATCCTGCTGGTGGCGAAGCGAGAGGTGGAGAACTCTGAGGACCCCAAGTTCAGAGAGACGGTGAAAGCGGCGTCTGACGAGCTCAGCAGAACCATCTCACCGATGGTCATGGACGCCAAGGCCGTGGCCGCCAACATTCAGGACCAAGGTGAGACACGCAGAAAGATGTTAGCTGCATAGCAACACCCTAGCAACCATCCACAGTACCCAGCATCATGAGCACATAGGCAAGCATCACACTTTTTAATCTAGTGCACTTTATATGATTGTGCATGAAGGTAGGGATTCAATATTTGGCCAATAATTTTGTTTAAATAAAATATTAAATAAAATGTCGAATGCATGTTTTTGGAGCTAGTCAGTTTGGCCCAAAAATTATTTACATATAAATATAACTATAATATTATCTGTTGTTGTTGTTATTATTGTTATTATTATTATTTAATATTACACAAAATAAGAAACATTGGTATTATAATAATTTACAGCTTTGCATTAGAGCATAGAGCTTAACAATTTGGTGATTTATTAAAAACAATAATAATATTATTATGATACTATTTTATCCACTATAAAACTACACATGTGGGGCAGTATTTACTGTAAACTGAGATCAGGAGCTTGTGCAAATCATCAAAGTGAAACACATAAGATATATTTATTTAATTCAATCACAACCTTAGTAGAACCTATGATCATTGTCTTCTGGACAGGCCTTCAGAGGGGCTTCCTGGACTCGGGTTATAAGATCCTGGGTGCCGTGGCTAAAGTCCGAGAGGTGTTCCAGCCGCAGGAGCCGGACTTCCCTCCTCCACCTCCAGACCTGGAGAGCCTGCAGGTCAGATTCCACACAGCTGAATGCTTTTACTAAGAGGTCATCAGATGCCGTTTTCCACAAGTTGATATGATCCTTTAGGGTTTTAATGAAAAGCTTATAACATGCTTTGGGTAAAATTTCTGATTGACTCTTTCTACCCTGCTCTGTTCATAGGCAGGCTGTGTTGATGCATGTCCCTTTAAATGCTAATGAGCTCTGCTGAGCCCGCCCCTCTCTTGAGGTGCTCAACACTTACTGTATGCTCACAGTGAGTTTAGTAACCTCTTGAAACCCTGATCCTGCTTGTCATTCAGATCAGCGACACCGCCGCTCCTCCCAAGCCGCCGCTGCCGGAGGGTGAGATGCCTCCTCCCAGACCTCCGCCGCCCGAGGAGAAGGACGAGGAGTTCCCGGAGCAGCAGGTCGGAGAGGTGGTCAGCGAGCCCATGATGGTGGCCGCCCGGCAGCTGCACGACGAGGCCCGCAAGTGGTCCAGCAAGGTGATTCTGCTCGGGTTCCCCCATCGGGCTTGGGTTGGCTTGCGCTAAACACTAAACGGTGGTTTCTTGCAGGGTAATGACATCATCGGAGCGGCCAAGCGCATGGCTCTGTTGATGGCCGAGATGTCTCGACTGGTCCGGGGCGGCAGCGGGAATAAGAGAGCGCTCATCCAGTGCGCCAAAGACATCGCCAAAGCCTCAGATGAGGTCACGCTCCTCGCCAAAGAGGTCGCCAAACAGTGCACAGACAAACGCATACGAACCAACTTACTGCAGGTGAGAACAGCTGTTTATATTTATTTATATTTATATATATATATATATATATATACTGCTCAAAAAAATAAAGGGAACACTAAAATAACTCATCCTAGATCTGAATTAATTTAACATTATTATTAAATACATATTTGTATTGTTAAAATGTATAAAATGAATATTATTAATTATATTATTGTTATTGTTTTAGGATGATTATTACTAATAACAAATAACAAATAAATAATATACTGTTGTAATATGTCCCATTAAAATAAAAATAATATATAATGAATAATAGAAATTTTTACAGTTGTCTTAATTTAAGTTAAGATCAGTTAAGATCAAAGTCATTTAGTGTTTTTACACTGCTTTCAACAAGATTCACATCAGTTCATTCAGAATCAAACTCCTTGTTCGGTCTCAAAATATAGGTCCAACCAATGATGGGCTGTGAAGAAGCATGTGCTTGAATTTTCTTGTGTTCATTTTGTGCTTTTTTAGTGAACTAAAAATGATATGCATGCTTGAAAATGAATGCGAAAGCTGAGCAGATTGTGGACTGTGCAGTGAATGCAAAGACAACCGTTTATATTTCACCATCCATTCTGAAGGAGGTTTTCTTGGGTCTGTGTGTCTCTCTGCAGGTGTGTGAGAGGATTCCCACCATCAGCACTCAGCTGAAGATCCTCTCCACGGTCAAGGCCACAATGTTGGGCCGCACCAACATCAGCGAGGAGGAGTCCGAGCAGGTCAGATCTTGCTTCCGCTCCCTTTTTAAACCCTGTTTTTAGATGAACCCGGTCTAAATGTGCGCTGGTTCTCTCACAGGCCACAGAGATGCTGGTCCATAACGCTCAGAACCTGATGCAGTCGGTGAAGGAGACGGTGAGAGAAGCCGAGGCCGCCTCCATCAAGATCCGCACGGACGCCGGCTTCACCCTGCGCTGGGTCCGCAAGACGCCCTGGTACCAGTGAGACTGGAGCCGGCGCGATTTCCCAGCATGCACTGGGGGAAGCATCGCACACATCCACAGCTGGACTCAACTATTCCATCAAACTATTCTTCTTGAATGTCGATGAGTGTAAAAGAAGGGATGTAAACTTGCTTCAAACGTCGTTTAATTTTTGTTTTTTCAGAAAGATCATATCTTCAGCTTTTTTTTTTTTTTACGGAAACTGTTTATATATATATATATATATATATATATATATATATACACATATATATCTCCTATCATACCATCTGCCTGTTTGAATGTATTACTAAATGTCACAAGCTTTTTTTTTTTAACAAAATGCATGCACAGATTTTGGATTATAACATTCTAGTAATGTGCTTTTTGATGCAAAGTGTTCATCGTGCTTCTAAACGGTGTGGATTTGTTCAAGTTTTTATTCAGGGACGACGCTGCAAACTCAAAGTACTGAAATGAAGAGAGAATCGAACCTGTGACCTGGTGCTTCCTGTAATCTCTGCCAAACCAGTCCGTTTGCATTATATAACACACACACACACTGCTGTCCCCGTATTTCCACTTAGACATCACTGTGCTCCATACACTACTACGAAAAGCACACTCACGTAGATTTATATGAGTGAGAATCTGCTCTTTGCTTATATTTGCCTTTTTTCTATTGCTGAGGAGACAAGCAGTTTAATGTAAATAATGTGTTCATGGTGAAAGACAGCCTGTAAGACCTGATGTGCCTTGTCATAATAAAAGCACTAATTATCAGCTCAATCATGTGACGGAGTTTTATTTTTTGGCTTTTTTTTTAAATGGTCAATGAACATGAATTGAGACTGACTTTCTAAATATAAAGCTGTTTATTCAACATTCATGTTCATCTTATTTCTGTTTTCCATTTATGACAATTTTTGCCACAGTTAACCCATGACCTTCATAATGTTATGACAGTTAAGATCAAATTCAATATTTTTTGACATACAACATCCCCAGTTAAAAAAAAAGATGAAATGACTGAGGAGAAATGATGGGATTTTTCTACATCTATATATTTTTATTAAAAATTAAATTTGTTTAAATATTAGTAGTTTATTTTTGAAGTGAAATATTTACACAAACTCTTACGGACTAACACGTAACCAATCTTGTAAAACTTTTTAAGTCTAAAGATGCTGGATATTGAATAAAAAAAGAAATATGCATATTAATTAAATCTGAATAAAATTTATTCTTATTAGAAAAACACCTTGATAGTTTCTACACTTTAATTAATTGATATTATGACATCAAATTACTCACATTTTCGTATGTCAAATAATCTACAGTAAATTACCTCAGCCATACTTCCAGAATAGCATGACAGAAAGTATTTTGCAAAGTTTTACCCCAAAAATAAAAAGCATGCGCTAACCTGGACTTATTTTTTTAAGTATATTAATATAAACACCAGTATTAAGGTGTTTATAAGTTTAGCTACTGTGGTATTTAGTTAGAAATAATTACACAGGCAGGCAAGATGATTTCTATGGTATTAAGAAACGCTAAAGGCTATAAAGCAGTGTGAGTCTGATCTGAGATCAGTTCGTGTTCTGTCAGTCTGATCTCAGGAAGATGTCGGTGCTCGACTGTGCTGCTGCACACAAAAACACGCAGAACAAGAAGACACTGAGGTAAAAACACACGGATCTATCTGATGCTCGGTGTCGCGATGCGCATCTTGACACTCGTGTCGTGTCGAGGCTAGTTAGTTCAGGGAGGAGATGTTTTGTAATGCTTATGTGATCACTGCTCGTGCATCAAACGCAGAGTATTACATCATGACTAAAACACCGACATGCATGATGTATGCTCGTAGTTTATTATTAGATATGCAGAAAGAACTCATTTGCATGTCTGTTTTGATGGTTGCACTCGTTGCTGCGGCGCGGCTGCTTTTTGAACAAAATGTACCAGCGTCATCCATTCCTGAGCTCGTGCATCATGTGTTTGATAGCCTATCAGAACTCCAGTGCATGCGTGTTTACATGTGTGTGCACGAGAGACACTGGACGCGTGAATACCGATTACTGACTTTTGTGGCTCGATCCTGTCAAGTTATGATAGTAGCATTTCAGTCAGACCATTTAAAACACACGTGGGCTTGTCAGCCAACCAGAATGATTGATCCATCCATCCGCCCATGCATGTGACACAATCTGGAGGAGTTAGGGCTTCCGGGTTGCAAGAACTTGTCGCACGCGCTCGCTCGCTCGCACACGGCGTGCAGCAGAAACACTGTTACTGCACACAGTCAAAGTGTGTGTGTGAGTGTGTGATCATGCCTACAGTAAGGTAAGACTTCACTAATGCACTGCCAATATTTATCCCAGTATCTGTTTCCGTGCTTGTCTGCTTCCGGTTTGGGGATCGTGTTGTAATATGATGCAATGCTCTTTTCCCCCTCATTTATGACATCTTAAGTAATTCTATTATTCAGCTTCCAACATATACGTTATAGTTTTTTTTATTTCCTATTTATATTCTGTTAAAAAAAATGCTAAACAGGTTCTTCAGGAATTTTATTTCTGTACTACTAAATAAAAAAGTCAAGATATCATTAAATGATGTATGTATATATGCATGGCCTTATGTAAACAAATGCTTATTTTTCACAAGATTTAAAAATGTTAATATTTGAAAGCTATTTATTAAGGCTGTTGGGAGGTTTTGAGAATGATATAACAGGAAGAACAACTTCTGCTAATCCTCCTCAATTCTTCTGGTGTCTATTAGATTGATTCAGTCATGCATGTACACACGTTTTATGTTTTTTAGTTCCACCGTAAATGTATGCTTGTCCATGCTGTATCATCAGCACTGTGATTGTAATGGAGAACTTGTTTCGTTTCAGACTTTTACTCCTGTCCTGTGCATAGTTTAGTGTGTGTGCATGCGTGCATGTAAAGAGTTCAGTCAGCACTATAACATGTGCTCTGCTGTAAAGACATCCCATTTAAAACCATTAAACACACACTATATGTTAAAATATTCGAGGTGCTTAAATTTTCCACAATGTTAATTCAGATTCAGAATCTTAACCTATAATGCATGTAGAGTTGACGTGATACACAACTGGTTTGGTGGACATTTGTCAGGGTAATATTAGACGTTCGAGTTCATTCAAAGAGTTTTATTCCCAACTAATAAAATATATATCTTGCAATGTAATGCGTCTGGCAAATGCCTATAAATACTGTAAATATGAGTGGTTCTGCAAGGGTTTAGAACCAACAACCTTCTACAATGTCAATTTCACAGTATGGAAAAGAGCAGGAATTCTGGTGTAGTTGGCTCCTTTGCTAATAAACGCACTGCATTCCAAGGCTTCAAGTCTCAAAGGCAGGGTCATGGAAACCCGATCGTGTGACCTCCACCTGTTACTGTCTCAGAATGGAGTCGTTCACTCAGGAATCCGCTCGTGTCGTTCTGAACACTAGAAATATTTACCAGGAAACAACAAGAAGATGATTAACAGAATGCTCATGTTGTTCTCACACATAGAATTTGAGGACTGGAGATGTCAAACTCATATATATATATATATATATATAAAAAAGTGGCAGTTTTATTAAAAATTAAATACATAAATAATGCATATGGGAGGGAGTAAATTCGAGTTTTAATTTAGATGCAATGTATGTTTATTTATATAGAACAATTAATATGCAATAGTAATTCACATAACACTTTTACACATCTTTTTACGGTGACACAATTAATCACATCCAAAATATAACATGTTGTTTTATATGTATTAAATGTATTAATATTATTCTGTTAATAAATATATTAATGTATATACATGTAAATATTTTCTAAATATATACTGTATGTGTGTATTTGTAAATATGCATAATAAATAAACAGTACACACACACACATGTAAACAACTGTTATTTTGAATTAAAATTAATCGCACTACTTAAAAGTGAATAAAATATCAGTGCATTATTGTTGCAGACTGATTTATTGTGATCCGTGTCGTGTGTTTTCAGTCAGAATGCTCTGTTCGGGATGGGGAACCCGCTGCTGGACATCTCTGCCGTGGTGGATAAGGACTTTCTTGATAAGTGAGTGTTGTGTGTGTGACTGCAGACGGAGTGTTTAAAGGCCACGTGTTCCTCTGACTGCAGGCTTGAGTGATCATACAAACTCATAACCTCCAGCTCTGTTAGCGTGATTGTTCATAACTAACTGATTGGATGTATTTGTGCACAGGTTTGGCTTGAAGCCCAATGATCAGATCCTGGCAGAGGAGAAACACAAAGCTCTGTGAGTGCCATCATCATGCAGTACTGTCTAATTTTAAAAATAGCCAGCTAAATCTTTGAGAGTGTGTGTGTGTGTAATTGTGGTGAGAGAGAGAAAAAAATCACCAAGCCTGCATTTTATACAATCAAAAATGATTGTAAAATATAACATTTTCTGCATCATCTCTCTAGTCTTTAATATGCAACTTCTGACTGGTATTGTATCGTAGATATTTAAATGCTCAGCTATAGTTATGCGTTATGTAGACTGGAGACAAATGGCACAAACAACAGGTTAGGAAAATAAATTCAGGAGATCATCCGTGATGAAATAAGAGTTAGAAGCTAGGAATAAAAGTCATTTTCTTTCTCTTGTTCATGCATCAGACTTTCCACAAATATGGCTGCATAAAATATATCTGTGACAATATACACGATATAAAAAGCAGGATTGAGCAGTGTTTTTTTTTTTTAGCATCTCTGGCCTGCAGGTGGTAGCAGCTTTCAGTTGCATGCAACGTACAGTAACTACAGGAATTAAACCCGATCTCATATACTCTGTGTGTGTGTTTGGTTCTCGCTGCAGGTTTGATGAGATTGTGAAGAAGAGTAAAGTGGAGTATCACGCTGGAGGATCAACACAGAACTCTGTCAAAATCGCTCAGGTACATCTATAAATCTGTTTTCTTTGTTAGAATTAGTTGTATCAGTCATTTAAACCAGCGTAGTAATGTGTGTAAATATCTTCTGCCTCTCAGTGGATGATCGAGGAGCCGCACAAGGTGGCCACGTTCTTTGGCTGTATAGGCACGGATCACTTCGGCGAGATTCTGAAGCAGAAAGCGGCTGAAGCTCATGTTGACGCTCATTATTATGAACAGAATATAGAACCGACAGGAACGTGTGCGGCCTGCATTACTGGAGACAACAGGTCAGCCTCTTCTGCTCAAGGCTGCATTCATTCGATCAAAAATACAGTACGAATGTGAAATATTATTAGAATTATTGAAGATTGTTTTCTGTGTGTTAAAGTGTAATTCATTTTTATTATTAGGAATAAATACATTTTGAATGGTAGAAAAAATATTTTTTTAAATTACGATTCATACTAAAATTTTTTTTTAAATAAAACATCAAACAATTGTAATATATCCAGAGAAACTTCAATATAATCGTTTCATTTAAAAAAAAAATGTCTAATGAAATTAAGCATTAAGCAATGTAACTGTTACTATGGTAACTGCTTAATACTCCAGTAATATTTCATTATCAACTAAGCTAGATGGCTGATACCAATAACCTTACATTATTAGTTTTATCTTGATTGCAGTGATAAACATGTATTAAGTTCATCTGTGCACTCGTGCAGTTTCCCCTACTGGATTCAAGCAATCCGGTCCATCCTGATATAAAACACAATGCTACTTTGTGGTTTTATAGGTCCTCGTGCGAGCCTGTTTGACTGTTATGGTGTGTTTGCAGGTCTCTGGTTGCAAACCTGGCAGCTGCAAACTGCTATAATAAAGAGAAACATCTGGATGTTGATAGCAACTGGAGTCTGGTGGAGAAAGCCAGAGTTTACTACATCGCAGTAAGTGCTTCGCATTGACCATCGTGTGTTTTTATGTGGAGAATAGAGAGATTTATGAGCAGCTAGAAACCTAGTGATGTTAAAATGACTGATTAGTAAGTATTAATGTCTGTCCTGCAGGGCTTTTTCCTGACCGTGTCTCCAGACTCCATCCTCAAAGTGGCCAAACATGCGTCTGACAACAACAAGATCTTCGGCCTGAACCTCTCGGCTCCCTTCATCAGCCAGTTCTTTAAAGAGCCCTTGATGAAGGTCATGCCGTACGTTGACATCATCTTCGGAAATGAGACGGTGAGTCTTCTGATCATGCTCCTTATTGGTTGTTATAAGTGCGTCAGTAAAAGCCTGACATATGAAATAACAGTCAGGAAAAAGTTGCATGTGTTTTTCGTAAAAAGTATCATTTGATCCGTCTTTCTCCATATCCTCACTATATTAGAGCCAGAGTACAGCAGATACAGAGTTAAAATGATACATCTCCTAAAATGTGTCTGGGTAAGATAAGACTGAAATCATCCAAACATCTAATACAATGCAATCCAATGCTGATGGAGAGATGAAGAAATAACGGCTCCTCAGAAGTTGCGAGATGTTTTGGAGGCTGAGGGACAGTGAAAGTAAAGCTTTGTAGATTGTGTGAGAGAAGCTTTTCGGAGACATGTTGATCGTTTATGGGCCTGTTTCGCTTATAAAATATGATAAAGTAGACTTAATCAGTTTAAGATGAAGCAGCCAGTCAGAGGAGGATGTTTTAATGATCTCCTCATCTTCACTGATGATCGCTTGATATTTGCTTTACAGGAAGCTGCAATGTTTGCAAAAGAGCAAGGCTTTGAGGTGAGTGAATAATACGGTAACGTTTTTTTTTTTTTTTTTTCTTGCACACTGTATAATCACCTTCCCGCTTCGACGCTCGTGTTCCTGCAGACTGAAGACATCGCTGAGATCGCAAGGAGGGTTCAGTCTCTGCCCAAAGTCAATAAGAACCGGCAGAGGATCGTGGTCTTCACTCAGGGCAGAGAAGACACTGTGGCCACTGTGGGTACGTCCATCAAACAACACCTGGATGTGTTCAGACGATCCGAGGAGTCCGTTGTGTTTCCTTATTTGTTTTTGATCTGTCTTCTTTCAGGTGATCAAGTGAAAATGTTTCCTGTCCTAGACATCGACCAGAATGATATCGTCGACACTAATGGTGCTGGTGATGCTTTTGTGGGAGGTAAATAATTGCTCGAACATTTTAGGCAGTCTTTCTGTAATTGATGTTTTTGAGTTATTCGGACAGCTATATATTAATGTAACGCTAAAGTACACGCTATTAGATTTTTAGTAGTTCCAAATAGATTAAACTATTTTAGTCTTTCTACTTTGAATTGTCATTCATATTCATGCAATACTTTCCGTTTCTGAGTGAATATTATTAACAGTCAGTAAATTCTAAACCACAATTTTATAAAATACATACAGTATACATGCATGTATTAAGTCTTTTTGAGTACCTTTCTTGAGATGATGCATACAGTGTTTTAATACGATGCACCACTGTGTTTCATAAAATATAGCATGCTACAACAAAAATAAAAAACGGCCAACATGGGATTACTGGCTGTAGTTTAACTCTGCCTGCTTCTCCGTATCCAAAGAGACAAGTGTTTTGATTTTTGGCCAAACTGTTTAGATATTTAAAGCAAAAATAGCCTTATTTTCATAGCTCCGGACCACTAGGTGGTGCTCTGCGAAAGCTGTGCAGGAAGTCAGTAGTCATGGTTATGATGACACACTCCACCGCTGCGTCCGAAATCGCGTACTGCTTAAGTAAGTACTACATTTAAAATTGAACGTGCTACCCGACCGTTAAGACAGTACGTTCTATGTATTATGAATGGAACTCGGCCGTACTACATCCGCCGTATTGATGCTGTCACGTGTCACGCGTCGTCACAACGGCACGACAATTTAAACTTTCAATAAGTCATTGGTTTATTTAGATTGTGTTAAACAAGTGTAATTTAATCACAATAAACAACGTTTTTTTTCATGATGTAGTTACACTTGAAATGAGCCACGTCTCAACATTCCGCCATTTTTCGAATATGACGCCGCCTCTCCCGGAGCCTCATGGGATAGAAAAGTGTTCATGGTATGCCTACTCCAGAATTTGGCCTGGAAGCAGTAGGTCATCCAGGTACTTCTCGCCTACTGAATTTCGGATACCATGAATTCGGACATACTACTCGACTCGCATACTGTTTTTCACGCACTATATAGTAGGGAAGTAAGCGATTTCGGACGCAGCAATAGTCTCATGTCTGACTAATAAATGGGTTTTTGTTTTATTTTTGCTATGGTCTGAAGATGATCTGGTCTGATTTTTGCAAAGATTGTAAGATCTAGGAGGAAAGTTATGTTATTTGTTTTCAGTTGTTACAGTTAAGTTATTAGCATAAATGTGAGTGCAACTTTGGACAGGTAATTTGAAAACTTTATACAGTATGGTTGTTTGAGCTGCTGTAGAATTAGGGCTAGGATGCTGCCTCTAGAGGACAGTACATAACATTACAGTAACTATATGCATGTTTGTTGTCGTTTCCTGCAGGATTCCTGTCGGAGTTGGTTCAGGAGAAGCCGCTGGAAGAGTGTATCCGTGCCGGTCACTACGCCGCTAATGTCATCATCCGGCGAGTCGGCTGCACTTTCCCTGAGAAACCCGACTTCCATTAACTCCCTCACATATTTCCCAATACGCAATCTTTCCGTATCATTTAGTTTTCAGTTCTGAAATTCCAGCAACACAACCTGCGTGCCTCTGCATTCGTTTACACGCGTTTCCTGTCAACACGGGCATTTATCAGGATCGCAACGACCACATATATACACTCCGATGAATTTGTGTTCCAAGTATGGTTTGTCTTCGATCTGTTTTTATGCTACATTGCAAGAACAACATTTCTATATTTAATCTATTAAAGATCTATGATATCATTTTAAAGTAAGTGCATTTATATTTCTCAAATAGTAGTAAATTAAAGTAATCAAATTATACAATAGGGCTTTGGCCTAGCAATACCACGTCTTTCAGGAATATTACTGTTACTTCGAAATACCAAATTGTATCTTAAACGCACAAACGTCTTGAAATACGCTGATAAGCTGTATCTGATGTGGGAAATACTGTCCACTTGCTCTTTCTGCTCGTGGAATAAGACCGTTTAACTGACAAGTTTAATAAAAACATTTTAATTGTTCCAAAGTTGTACACGTCCTTTTTATTAATTACTTTAGTGTTGTTTTAGGATCAGTATTTTTATAGTTTGTCATTTTTTGTTTGTTGATTTAATTTAGTTTTTACATTATAATTTTAACTTCATGTACTGTATGTGCTGAAATAACAAACTAACTTAAACCTGTACAAATAAATATATGTACATACGTATGTAAAAAAAAGTAAAAACAGACAATATGAATTAATAAAAATACATAATAAATAATTATATTGTTTTTATGTGTATGTAAAAAAAGAAAAGTTAACTATTGTATATATATTTATTAGGAGAAATTATAACATTAGAAATTTTGGTTTGGCAACTAAATGAGAGTATAGTTAAAATCTTTGTATTTCTTTATTTATTAAATTTTATTTCAAGACTCGTTTTTTTTTTTTTTTATGGTTTTAGATTACTATTGGAAACTGTGTGTGTGTGTTCACATAATTGGACAGGAGAAGCTCTAATGCGCTGGGAAAAGCTTTCTGTTCTTATGTTTTATTTGCATAGAAGCAGACTAAAACTGAAACCCTATTGCCTGCGGTTATCTGCATCCAGAAATAGAAACGGAAAAAGTTTTTTTTTTTATGTCAGTAAACGATGTTTGTGTTTAAGTGTCCGCGCTGTCATCTGCTCGTGTGTTTGGAACTCTTCTCTGCTCCAGCAGGTGTGTGTCCAGTTCTCTCAGCTGCTTCAGGAAGCCCCAGTTCGGGATGATGCGGCGCCGGCGTTTGACGTGATCTATGGCGTCTACAACCGTCATGTTCTCGTAGATCATCAAGTAGGCCAGGAAGAGTGTGGCGGAGCGACTGCGGCCCATCACGCAGTGAATCAGAAGCTTATCTGGAGAAATAAAGGGCAAGAGACGATACAACCTCCCCGAGCTGAGTTTACACATGTTAGAAAAAGTGATGAAAACTAACACAAAGGTATGTCTGGGATGCTGTGATCGATAGAAAGTGGCACAAATGAAAACCTTTATATTTAAGCGTTTTCTTGATCTAGATTCTAGCTGCGCTCCTCTAGATCCAACTTCATATGGTGCATTCTGGGATAGTTTATTTATCATTATTTTTTATCTTTTTTTTTTTTTTTTTTTATAGCTTTGTGAAGCAGTTCATTCAAGCAGAAGATTTCTAGTAATTTTATTTTATTTTATTTTATTTTTTGAAAACAGTATTTTTCCCAACATTAACTCATAACTGAAATATAAATAAAGATTAATAGGTAAAGTCAAGGGATGCAACTCTTTTTAAACCAATTAATTTGCATGACTTTTCCAGTCTTTGATTTACAGGATAAAGATTTTTAATTTATTTTAATATTATTATTATTATTATTATTTATTTTTTTATATTTTTACAATTTCTACTGAATATTCAACTTGCATTTCAACTACGGATATTTATTATAGAAATGACTTTTTTCCGGGTCTGGATATCAGACTTTTAAAATGAGGCTTTCTTAAATACCCAGGATTATCAAGACATTTGCAACAATTCTTTAAAAAAAATCTCCCCTTGAAAGTTTGATGAGGGCCTCAAAGTGAGCCCTGGCTCCTATAGTTGAGAAAGGTTTTAACATGAATTCAATGAATGTATGTTGATTGGCTTTTAAATATTGAGTGATGTGTTTCAGCTCACTCTGGGGGTTTCTGAGGGTCTGGTGGATGTGTTCTGCTGCAGAATAGAAGTACTGGCTGAGGTTAAACGTAGGAACGTCCTCCGCCGTGATCCCGTAGTAATGCACGTCCATGTTTCTGTAGTATTCAGCGCCAGTATCCACACTGTTCCACTCACCCTCCGCTGCGTTCAGGATGTGTGTGATGCCCATCTTCTTCAGCTTGTATCGGTCCTTAGCTGTTTCTCTTCAAAATACACAACAGTTTAAACTGGCCCACTGTCTCTCTCCCGTTATAAACTGCCTTCCCATCCAATGCCTAGGGTGAAGTCAGCTAAAATAGGCCACGTTTTGGTAAATAACTTTTAATCCCTTTAAATAAGCCATGCATGAATGTGAAAAAGTATAAAAGTTTAGAGTTCTAAAGTAAGTACAACATTCATGTAAAATGGGACAGCTGTTCAGTGAAAATGTGCTAATATAAAAAGAGAACAAAGCAGGTCGTTTCAGTTTAAATCCTTTTATTTTTAACAGTAAATTGAGGCTATGTCTTCAGTGTGCCACGACAACACCATAAATAGAAAGTTGAATGAATATGTAATTAAACAATGCAATTAAAAATGAACTGATCATGTTGTATACGTGTGTGTTTCTGTGCATTGGTGTCTTCTGTGTGCATGAATGTGTATGCTTATATTTTTTAAAGACTAGGCCAATAAAGCTATTGTTACCCTCAATGTCTGTGTAAAGGTGTGTGTGTGTGTGTGTATGCAGCCCATTTAACTTGACTTTTCTCTTCTCTCTCAGTCTGCCATGCAATTTTTTAAAAGTTTGTATAGATACATATATCTCTGCCTATAAAGGTATTTTTACCCTCAAAGTCTGTCTAAAGTTGTGTGTGTGTGTGTGTGTGTTTGCAGCCCATTTTAGCTTAACCAGCTATTTCTACCTAAAATTTCTACCCTTTTTACAAAAGTAAGGGTTTCTTTTATAAATTAAACACTGAATGAATGAAATGTACTATGTCAGGCTCAATTTCCTTACAATTTCTAAGGAGGCTTCATGTAACAAAAGGAAAGGAGATATGATGCTACAACCTTATTTAGCCCGACTTCACCCTACAGAAAAATACTCCAAAGTACATTTGCATACATCTGCGTGTTAACTTAGCTTGCACAATGGTTACACACATTGGTTACCGCTCTGGCTCTGACTTTTATGATGGTTTAAGGAATTAAATAGACTTAATGTATAAAGGGTTATTGTTATTGTGTGGATGAAGTATGCATCCTTTTCATGTATGCTGCATTTATTATCATCACAACTGATATTAGGGTTAGACAAACAAAGCGACTCACTCGTTTCCTATGTAGACGTTGGGCCAGACCTCATTTACGTGCGTGTAGGCGATACTGCCGTGCGTGAGGTGTTTCTCCAGCTCGTAGCCGTTTGGTGTCACATATTCCTCTTTCCCCTCTGAAACCTCAGACGTCAGGCCAGACTTCCTCCTTGAAGTCATCTTCAACCACACGTTCGATTTAAACAGCACGAGAGGGTAAATAAGGCCCAAAGCTTAGATGAAAACCAGGCCCAATGCAGAACTATGTCTCATTTTACGTGTACATCAACAGCTGGAGGTTCTCGGATCATCCAGAGGAGTCTCAGTATCGCGTCTGACTCTAAATATCTGTCTCTCTCTCTGTATTTGTGAGTTCAGGTTGGGTCAGGAGGTGTTGAACTGAGTTGAGTGGTTTGGTCTGACGACGGGCCGGAGGTGGGTGTTGAATTCTGGGTTATTTTTAGAGGTCTGTTCCCTCTTTCTCTCACTAGAGAGAGCTGAACCCCCAAAAACACATGTATATGTTTCTCTGCATTTTACCTATTTCATCTAAAATGACTCCACAATCCATAATATTGCTTTCTCTAGTGGAAAAAAGATCTGCACCGGGTTTACAAGCCAAAACAGTTCTAAACAAATCGAAACAAACTCATCTATATAATGGGTGGTTTGATGTGGTGAGTACAGCACATTTTCAGCAAACAAAAATAATTTGTGGGTGAGTTATTAGCTTATAAAGATTCCTCTTAGTTTATACTAATAGATGGCATCCCTTCTCTGCAGGTGGAGGTTGGAGTCCAGCTGCCGCAGCTGTTGAAGGAATCCAGCATTGGGTAGAATGTTCCGGTGGACACAAAGCGCACCGATGGCTTCTGCGACTGTGAGTTTTTCGTATATCATCAGATACGCCAGCACTAGGGTCGCTGAACGACTCACTCCTCTGGCACAATGAACCAAGACCTTTCCTCCTCCTGAAAAACAAGGTTTGACCTGTTCAAACTCATCCCAGAGATGTCTATAGAGCATCAAATGCATTCAGGTAAACCACAATATTCATTCAACGAGAAAAACTGTAGGATGCATGTTTTTTTTTTTTTTTATATACCGGAAATGTAATATATTCTATTTTCAGATTTTAATTAATTTAATGTTTTTTGTTTTGTTTTTTTGAGTAAACACTTTTCATTAGAGTAATGTCACAGAGGATCCATTCACAATGAGACCTAGAATTCAGAAACGTTTCTGGATACAGTAGTATACATCAAGTATGTGATTTTAAGCCAATTTCTGAGAAGTACATTAAAGTTATACTTATTATTCTTATTTTTAGTTGAAAAACCCATCAAAAGGTCACAAAGCGCTTTACTTTGCCGTGACAGAGCTTTCTGAATGAAACTGGCTGTTGGGTAGAAATATGGTGTGATGTGGAAGTCTCTGCTGTCTGGTGCCTCCACGCCGTGATACTCTATGTTTGCATCCGAGTAGAAATCAGCGCCGGTGTCGATGTGAGCGGGTCCGTGTGCAGCATTGATGACGTGAGTGATTCCTAGACGTCTTAGAAGTGTCTTGTCTTTCGCTGTCGTACTGAGAGAAGCACTTGAGAGTTAATTCTGTGCAGTATCTTGTTTACACTCACGTATATTCAAACGTGTGTTTAAGGGTCACGACTAAAAATGTTGCATAGAGTCTGGTGATGTAATACGTACGCATCACTGACGTAGATGTTGGGCCAGACTTCATTATAGGCACTGGAGGGTCGACGGTTCTTCAGCAGGAGGGTCAAAAGGTCACAGATGGGCGGAGTCTCGTATCCAACATCCTGTTTCTCACATTCCTGCGTGCTCATTCTTTAACAGGTCGCATTATGAGGAATTAGATTTAGATTGATCTTTCAACATAATGTCATTTGAACTTTTTCTGTTCTTAAACTCACGTGTTGTTTCTCTGAGCTCGTCTTCTGCTTCTTCTGCCAGGTCTGGAGCCGTATTTGTGTGTGATTGTGATGGGGTAATGGGTACGTGTCTCTATTTTGGCCTCTTTGCGTGCTGGTAAATATAGATGAGACTCAAACAGACAGCTGAGGATCTTTGCGATGATCGTTGAACTAAAGTTCACACAAGGTAGAGATGTTTTACATTTTAAATTTGTTCTTTGAATATAATTTTTTTTTAAATACAATTATATATTTACAAATCTACTTTTTATTTGGTGAAATTTATTTATTTTATTAAATTCTCTGAACTCTGAAGTTTGATGTCATTGTTACATATATTTTAGCTGTTAATATATTTAATATTTATGTACATTTATAATATATATATATATTTATTTATATATATATATAT
>JAUMHG010000054.1:17618115-17658482 GCA_032359395.1 Enteromius anoplus
CACTTTTAGATTCTCAAAACACTTCATTCTGTGTGATTTATAAACTTGTTTCCTCATGGAGACCTAACTAATGTCCCGCAAGCTCAACATTTACTGCTATTCCTATCTTTGTGGAGACAATTGAATTCCGGTAAGGTGAAAAATACCAGGTGCACACACACACACACACACACACACACACACACCAGACCTGTTTAGAAGTAGCAACAGAAGTTAGTAACATAGTCTAGGTTAGTTATTTTAGATCATGCATTTAGACTACTTTTCAGATGACTTTTACCTTTTTTATTACTTTTAAAATGTATTTTAAACTTAAACCATTAAATGTGCCATATTGATATAAAAAGATAAAGAATGTATTCCACTATATCAACATCAAAAGTGTTTAAAAATGAAACATTACATTAAAACAGGGTTCTGTATTTTGAGATATTGTATCTACAGCACTGTCACTGTTATAATAATTATGATGGATGATGTTGTTGTATATTTGAGGTGAATATCATGTGACTGTGAGTAAATATGGGAGTGTCATCCTGAAGCACTGGAACATCTTTATATGATGCTTCACGGAGTATATTCAAGATCATCTTCAGCCTCTATAAGACTCAGTGTTTCTCAGTGCGGCGGATGATTGATTCGGGATTCGCTTACAAAACTGATTCATCCTTATTCTGAGACATAACCAGATCAAGAGTTTTTTTATCTTCTTCATCATCATCTTCATCGATCTCGATCGGATCAGTCAGACTCAGACCGAGTCAGTCGGATCTCAGACACAAAGAACAAATAAGATTCATATCTGCTCATAAACCGTTTTGACTGAGGTTCATAAAAACTTCAGGCGCGTCACATAAAGCTCTCATATCCATCCATACAGCTATAAATTCATCAATCAATCAATGGATCACTCCATCACTCACCCTCATGATCTGATCCTGAAGAAACTTTGCTCCTCGCGCAGAAATCACTCCTGAGACAATCAGCTGTGCGCGTTCACGAGCCAACGCGCGCTGATTGGTCGACTTGCGGAGGGGCGGAGCCACATCTAACCTGTCAATCAATCAAATTTACGTTTACATCACTTTAAAATAATTATTTACTAATCTTACCAGACACACCAGCATGTACGAGTATGAATATATAAACGCTTCAAGAAAGATCACGTTTCATCTGAACCTCTGATTAGTAATATGCACAGCTAATAACTTCATTTGGACAACTTTAAAACGTGATGTCTAACACATTTAGATCTTTTTGCTCCCTCAGATTCCAGATATTATCCGATCTTAACAAACTAGACATCAGTGGAAATATTGTTTATTCAGTTCAAATGGACTCTTCTGATTTTGGAGTCCAGGGTCATATTTATCAAACAAACACTGAGACAAATATATTTCTCTTTCAGTATTGTATATAAGTCTACAGAAACAGATGTGTTTCTCAGGAGTGTGTATTCATGAAACGTGTGACGTGATCAAGCTGTATTGTTTTAATGTCTGATGAAGATGTGTATTTGTGTCCTCCTCCTCCTCAGGATGCTGTTTAATCCCCCACAATGACACATTTATTCATTTATTCCAGATCAAGCTTCATTGATTCTTTGTTTTTAGCGTCTGTAAATCTCTGACCTCTGTTCATGTCAATCACTGAACCGTATTAGACACCATTTCCATGCAAATTAGTGTATAATGAAGCTGGAATCCACTCATATCCGTGAGGATAAAACACTCTTCATGAGCTTTAACTCAAATGATTTCAGATGCTCTGTATGACGAGAGTGAAGTCACGGGACTGACACCGCTCACCTTTGACCTTCAGATGACCCGCTGTATAAGCCTTCACTCATGAACAGATGAAACGGATTCATTGTCTCCTTGTATCCTGTGTTTGATGTCTGCTCAATTACAGCAGATCTGTGTCAATCTCACTGATGCTCATATTACTTCCTCTAGTCAGTCTGGTGACTTCCTGTTCAGAGACAAACATCCTGTGGCTGCTCGACGACCACATCTGATGAGAAACCAGGTGATGAACGAGAGTTTTAGTAGAGATGTAGAAGCTCATCTCTGACATGATCAGTGTTTGTTAAAGAAATCATCAGAATTACAGATTTAAAACAGAAAAGAGCAGACTGATTTCCTTCAGAAACCACAAATAGAATCAGATATAGCTGAGCTCCTCTCTTCAGTGTTTACAGTGCCATCATCTGGACCTGAGGAACAGAACCGATTCAGACATTTAATTGTAGTAGTGTCTGATATAGTAGGATCATGCAGTGGTTAGGGTTACGGTTAGTTAGGGTTAGGGTTAGTTGAGTAGTGTTTGGTATAGGTGTAGTGGAGGTGTACTCACCTCTTTATCAGTTGGCTTCGAGTAGCTATACTTTACCCATTTCTAAAAAGCTATGAGGGGCGGATCGTGCCACTGATTACCAAAGTTTTATGTGATGTCATCTCTGTACTGCTTATAAACATAATAAATAAAAAATAAAACAAAGCCTTTAACTTTGACTGTGTAAATTGTACACCACCAAGTCGCAATTTTATGCTTTGTTCACGATTATTACCAACTTCAAATATAAGAACATAAAACTGATGATTATAATCTATAAACATAATATTCTGGGATAGGCCTTGTCATTCTGAGCTTTTATTTTTGATGCTTTTAAGAATGTATTTGTAATAACAGTATAATTACACTATACAGTCTGTCAATAGATTAGCTCACAATATCAGACTATATGCGACATCATTTTCAGGAGATAAAGTCATTTTAACAGACTATTTTCAACAAATCAACAATAACAAAATATAGAAAAATACTATTCTAATCACACGTTTAAAAACACTGCAGGGTCTTTTTTTCTCTATAGTTTAATTCCATTTAATCTGAATGTTGGCCACATGTTTGTGATAGAAATACAACAGCCAACAGTTTAAAGTTATATTTTAAAACCCAAAATGTTATTTATAAATATAGTGATGCTGGGTTGACTTTTAAGTTGCAACAAATAATTTGTGCACATTCCGAAAGGCAAGTTATTGTGGAAAGTAAATGACCAAGCATAGAATTAAACAAGGCAGTGGCTATATGCACTAAGTGAAAATAGGGTTGTTTTGCTATTTATATCTCTTATGCAAGTACATTCTAAAACAGTATGCAGCTTACTGAGTGTAAATTAGAATTCAAATTATTAAAGAGATGCCATGGTTGACACCTTATTAGGACAATAAAGCCCTGCATACACCCACCCTAACCCTGCCGTTTTATTTTCAACTTTTTGATTATTTTGTCAAGATTAATTGTAGAGGTCGGACGGCATTGGCTGCCAAGAGAGTATTGCAACAGTCCAGCAGGAGCTTGAGGAAGGAGTTGAGGTGCATGTTCTGAAAGAAAGGGCCTGGTCTTCTTAATATTGTACAAAGCAAATCTGCAGGACCTGACAGTTTTAGCAATGCGGTCTGAGAAATTAAGATCTTCATCAACCACGACACCAGGCTTTTCTGGAAGGAGATATAATTTCTCTATTAGGGGTTTTACAAACTTACATGTTAATTACAACTACACTGTCAAGCTACACTAATGAATTAGATTATTATTTCCATTCAAATGGACAGAAACCTAATTTATACTAGTCTAAAACGCTTCCTTATCGTATAGCTCCATCTAGTTGACAAGGTTAGTAATCAAAAATAAAGTTATAATAGTTTAGGGTGACAACAGCAAATTCTACTGAAGGGTGGCACACTAGGAGTTAATTTGTCTGATGAAGAGCCGGTGTGCTCAAAACGTCACATGCGCTATTGCATAAGTTGTTTTAACAAATAAACCTTTTTGATATTTTTGGAGCCTAGGTATAAATTTCTCACATATGCCGCCGTCTAGGATTGGTTCTACAGTGACGTCACCGTAACGTCTGGCCTCCCTATCTATCCCATTCAAAATGTCCAGACTCTCATAAACTGAACTGAATTACATGTGTGCTGTTGAAATGATGTCACTTCCTGGAGGATGATGGTTTGGTTTGATATTGAGGCCAGAAAGAACTTTCAATTGTTATAAACCGTCTGTGTTATTGTTACATAGTGATATATCATGAAAATGTGCTACATTATCAGCTTCCCTAAAAAACATTAGTTCAGATGTATATCAAACAAACAAGTCTCTCAGCTGACTGAAAATTTATTTGAGAACAGAAATAAAACATCATCTGATGTGCGAGCTGACGCTCCATTCATTAAACGTTCTTTAAACGTTCTACAGGAAACAAACTCACAAACAAGCATTCTCTAAACAGTTTCTGTTTATGCTGTTCTAATGTTAATAAACGCAGCAGGATGAGGCTGTGAATGGTTCAGTTAGATCAAGTCTTCATTAAAAACTGCAGTTAAAGTGCACTATTCTCTCATCAGAGGGAAAAACTCATTCTATTCAAGCATCCACGGCAAACTGTGGGACTTTAAACATTTCAAACACTGTGACGGTGACCTTCATTCACCTTCCTCCGGAGGAAGGACACTGTAAACGTCACAGCGTGCGCCTTCAGAACCGTCCATGAAGCTGAGAAGGAAAAACTAAAGAAGCGTAACTCTCACAGCACTAGAAGTGCTGAACGGATTCCATACTGACCTGAACGACTGTAACAGCTCGTGAAACACACACCATAAAACAAAACAGGCTAAAATCAGAAGAATTACAGGTGAATGACTCTGATGATGATGAGGGTGATGAAGGTGATTCCAGGGGGTTAGAAGGACAGGATGGTTCTGCTGATGATGTCCACACACTCTCTGATCTCATCCTCCTTTATAACGAGGGGCGGGGCTAGTCTGATGATGTCACCATGAGTGGGCTTGGCCAGCAGACCGTTGTCACGGAGACGCAGACACACCCTCCAGGCGTCATAGTCTGTGAGAGATCAGAGGATTAGTACAGACTGTCCCACACACACACACACACACACACCTCCAGTATTAATACAAAGATGATCACAATGATCTATTCAAACCGTCACTGTTGACTGATTCCTAAATCTCTCTCGGATCCGTGTGAGCTCTGATGCTTCAAATCCTGGTCAAGTGTTTGTGGGACATTTCCACATCAGAGAAACAGATTATACGATCCTAAATAAACTAATAAGTGCTCAGCAGAAAAAATTAATAAGTGCTGAAAATGTGTTCACCCTCAGATCTCTCTGATTTCACTGCAGGAAGAGGTATTATAGACTCATTTTTGAGTTAAAATCATCTTAAAGTTGGATTAGGTTGATCTTCTTTCTTCTCCAGATGTTCACTGATGGACTGGAGTGCTGTGGATTATTCTGATGTTGTAATCAGACTCTCATTCTTTACGGAGACACACACAGCTCCTGATCTGAGATGGTCAGATTTCATTGACGTTGTGAATAAAAGTGAAAAATGAAATGTTTGTGACCAGCTCAAACCTGATCTGACTCTTTCTGCTCTCAGCTGATGTTTTCAACCCAAATAAAGAGCGGGACGCGCCCACACACTCCTCCGTGACTGTGCCGTTTAACCGGGCGAGTGACCCACGCCCAGAACACACTGATTCAGGGCTGATATGCATGAACTGAAGATGGCAGGAGCTTCTGGTTCTGACCTTTGGTCTCTTTGATGATGATGGCGTTCAGGAGACCTTTCCCTCGAACACCGCTCACAATCTCCTGAGGAAGCTTCCGGAGCTCCGAGCGCAGAATCTGACCCATCACATCCGCATTCTGAGCCAGATTCTCCTCCTCCAGAACCTGAAAAGATCCAGAGAGTGAGGAGCATTCACACACACACACACACACACACACACACACATACACACAGACCTCCAGAGCGGCGATGGCGACACGGCAGGCCAGAGGGTTTCCTCCATACGTGGATCCGTGTTCTCCAGGTTTGATGGTCAGCATCACCTCATCATCACACAGAACAGCAGAGACCTAGCACACACACACACCATCAGCTGTGTGTCCTTCAGTCAACAGTGTGTGTGTGTGTGTGAGAGAGAGACTCACGGGATACACTCCTCCTGACAGCGCTTTACCCAGAATCACCAGATCCGGCCTCACCTCCTCGTGATCCACGGCCAGACGCCGTCCAGTACGGGCCAGACCGGTCTGAACCTCATCAGCAATGAACAGAACCTGCAGTGCACACACACACATCCAGTGGGGTTCAAACACATACACACAGTCAGAGTTTGTCAGATTAGCACACGTATGAGAGCAAACGACTGAAGTGTGTGTGTTTACATTGTGTTTGGTACAAAGCTCCCGGACTTTGGTGAGGTAACCAGGATCAGGAACAACCACACCTGCTTCACCCTGAATGGGCTCCACCATGAACGCTGCCACATTTGGATCCTGCAGTGCTTTCTGTAACACACACACACACACACACACACGATTAGGGGAAACTAGTTGAGCAGGTTAAATTACAGGTTAAAAATAACCCTGCAGGTTCGCTGTGCGAGACTCAGTCTGACCAAAAACATATGTCGCTTATATTCAATATATATTTATTATTTTTATAATTATTATAATTAGTTAATATACAGTAGCACTACTAATAATAATTTATTGACTTGAATATTATGACTATTATTATAAAAAATTATTACTAAAGCAAAATTAGAGATACCACTACTACTATTATGAATTATTTAAAAATCTTTAAAAGTACGATACCAATATTTGCAACCTTAATTTATCAATCTGCAAACACTGAACATAGAAGACTAGAAACATTGGGTCAAAAACCCCTCTACCACATGTGCTCAAGGTGTTTATCAAGAACAAAACCATTTTTGTTTGCTGTAAGCGTTTAGGGTTATCTCTAAAAATATGTGAAACACTTGTTTCTATGGAGTTAATAAAGCAGTACTCAGGCTTTTATTTCAGCATTTTTTATTTTTTTATTTCCTAAATCATGAGCTGCTGTAGAGTGAATGAACACAGCACCTCTAGTGCAGAGATATCGTTGTACGGGACCAGCTCGAACCCGGGCATGAACGGACCGAAGCCCTCGTAGCTGCTGGGGTCCGTCGAGCTGGAGATGGCCGCCATCGTCCGGCCCCAGAAGTTCCCCGCTGTGAGAGAAACACAGATCATCTCACATCACGTCTAAACACTCACAGAAGACCTCCACCTCTGTTACGTCAACTACTGAACATGAAAAATCATCAGCGCATCACAGAAATAAAATACACTTTAACACACTTTTACAGAGAAAAACGTTATTTTAAAAAGTCAAAATATTCACAAATCTGATGTTCAGAAAGCTCAGTCTGGTCGTGTGTACGTGAGCTGCTCTCTAACCTGCAAACACGATCTTTGCTTCATATTTGGGGACGCCCTTGACCGTGTACGCCCACTTCCGGGCCAGTTTACAGGCCGTCTCTCCTCCCTCCACACCTTCAACACAGAAGAGCAGGGTCAGAGCCTGGCCCGGCAGCGCTCCAGCGGTCACTCACGCTCAGTCTCTTACCTGTGTTCATGGGCAGCACCTTGTCGTATCCGAACAGGCGGGTGATGTACTGCTCGTAGGAGCCCAGCACGTCGTTGTAGAAGGCTCTGGAGGTGAGCGTGAGCCTCGAGGCCTGCGCCGTCAGAGCTGCGATGATCCGAGGGTGACAGTGACCCTGATTCACAGCACTGTACGCGCTCAAGAAGTCAAAGTACCTCCGGCCCTCCACGTCCCACACGCGGACCCCTGAGACACAGAGACATTGAGAAGTATAGGATTAGGACACAGAATCACAACATGTAAAAAGTCAGAATTATGACAAAAAAGCTTTATATTGCACAATTCTGACTGTTTCTCTGAACTCTGAGAATGACAGTAATCTCTATGATCCTCGGTTCCCAGAGTTCTGTGCGAGCGCTCACCTTCTCCTCGCTCCAGGGCCACGGGCAGCGGGTGATAGTTATGAGCTCCGTACCGATCCTCACGAGCATAAACCTCCTCAGACGTCAGTGAACGCTCTGCCGCTTGAGCTCTGGATGCCGCCGAGGATGCCACACACATCCCAGAATGCACTGCGCGGCTCAGAGTGGGCGTCACGCGGCTCAGAAGACTCTTCATGCTGTTCATGACTGAGACACAAACATCTATTACTACAGCGCTTCACAGACATCAACAAACACCGAGTTACAAAAATCAGTTCTGCTGTACAACGAAGAGAAGATAAAGCTGCATTTATTCAGTAGTTTTCCTTCCTGTGTGTTTAAGAGCGTTTAATCTTGTCATTATCCTCCAGCTTGATTCTGTTCAGTGCTTTCACACAATCTACTGTTAAAAGAGCTATATTAATACATCAAGGTGACATGACTTGACCTTTATTAGTTTAATGTAGCTTATTTAAATGTCAAGGACACAGAATATAAAACATTGCAATTTCAAATAGAAATATACGACGACAAACAGACGTATTTTGCTTTACGAATAATTCATATTAAACTAATACACTTTTAATTTAATTGCTTATTAGGAAAACCAAGAGCAGCTCTATTAATCCCGTTTCTAATATTACAGAAATCAAATGATTGCACATCAGCAGTGTTGAAAAAAACCTACATTACACAGACGGCTGTAACTGAGGAATATTTAACAGAACGAACATCAGTGATATTAAACAAGGGTGTTTTCTCATCAACATCCCATAATCACGCCGTCGAGCACACAGTGTTCTTAAAGACTCCTCCACAGACAGGAGCTTCAGGTTCCCCCGGACTAGAACCAGAACTGACACTATTTAATATTGATTAAACATTTTATACACATGCCAATCCCTGATATAGTAAATAACAACCTGTAAATAATGTTTATATCTGTTGCATATTCATGATTATGTTAATCTGCTTGTAATTACTGGTTAGGGTTCATACAAACTGTATATTATGTGTATTACTGTACATCCATCTGTAAATATTTTTCAGTTTCTTCTTGTACATATCTTCTTTAAGTGCACTTACGCCCATGTCCTGCACTCCTGTTTATTGAACTCCTGGTTAGACCCTAACTGCATTTCGATGCCTTGTACCTGTACCTGTGTAATCACAATAAAGCTGAATCTAATCTAATCTAATAACAGTCATGCCCAGTATGATCCGCATGTGTTCTTCAGTCTGAGAAAGAGTTAAAGAGAGGAAAATCTAACATATTCACCTCTGAAAACTTATATAATAGCATTAATATAATATAATATAATATCTGACAGTAAAGCTCTAGGGTTGATCGTCTGCTTTGAGCTCTGACACTAAACTCTGGAGCATTATTCTGAACAGACAATAAAATTCTAATTGAACCTCGATAACCAGGCATATAACGATATAAATATGCTAATAATATGAAACCTGTGAGATGAAATGACCTGTGCTGGGGTCAGTCGAGATGAACACGTGACGCCTGGATCATCAGGGTGTGAAAGAAACTGATGAACAGACAGAAAACAGCCTGTGTCTCTGATCCAGACGATCACAATGAGCCACACATCAGCTCAGAACCAGAATCCTGACAGATCACAGACACCTGCTGACCTCAGATCAGCACAACTCATCAATAATTAAACTTTCCACTAACACTATCACACACGTGACATCCGTCAAAAGCAGCCTGCGGCGGTGATTGGCTGAAAACTCTCTGCCCTCAACACTCCTACTGCGTGCGCTGCCAAGGGTTAAATAAAGACACACGCGCACGCACGCACTCTCACACACACACACACACACACACACACACACACACACACACACACAAGGCATGTGTAGTGCAGGTACACAGCAGTGAAGAAAAGCTCAAAAAAGCACCCATAATCAAACAAAGCATCTGAATATGACAGAAGAAACTCCCACTCAATCCTACACGAACCTGTTACCTTCATCACCCACATCTCCTTCACTTTAACCCTCACCTTCATCACTTTAACTCACACCTTCATCACTCAAACCCTCACCTTCATCACTCAAACCCTCATCCTCATCAGTCTAAACCTCATCCTCCTCTTCCTCGCCGCTGCTCTGCTGACGCGACTCATGTTAATAAATATTCATGAGCCCTCACTGCATAATAAATGAGCTATGTGTCTCTGCTCATCGCCTCTATCTGACCCCTATCTCTGCTAGCAGCTCTGAAGCGTGTTATTGTGCGTGTTTTACCTGCTGCGGGCTCGTGCGGGTCGATTCTGCTCCGAGTGCGTGTCTCGCGCTGCCTCTACAGGGATTACTCCAACGCACGCACTGACGTCACTCTGCGTCATGACGCAACCGGCTGCGGTTAATGTTTAACCACGTCCTGTAGATCAGAATAAACAATAAATAATAAAAGTTTGATCGCTGTCTGCAGAAACTTGAAAGGCTCGCTTCGAACAGGTTTCGTGTGTTTAACAGAGGTCTACTCTCCGTTGTGAGTGAGGCATGCTGGGAGATGAAGTGTGACGCAACACTGACACAGGATTGCCTTGAGCTGCTTTATCATTCTATATATATTCATCCAATTATATACCGAAGACCTTTTGATTACTTTTCTAAATTTAAATGGATATTTTTAGCTAATACATTCACAGCAGTTAATTTATTACTTAATTCTGTCGCTTTCCAAATTCTTCATCACTTAAATTAAGTTAATAATTTAGTTTTAAAGCAAAGACACTACAAAACCTTTTTTACTTTGAGTTTGCTCTGAGGTTAAATGAAATATAGAAATCATAACAATAAATAGTTCAATAGCTAGTTATATAAGGAAACACAGGCTCGGGAAAAACAGTTAACCTTGTTATATATTAACGAGGCATGAACAAATGCTGTGAATATATATGTCATCAATACTTCACATGATTTAAATTCTGACTTCCTAATTTGAAATCAAGCAACTCAAATACATATTACCCCAATTACACCACATCACCTTCCCTTTAAAAGTTAACAGCAGAACACACACCTCTGATCATTTTATTATTTAAAAATACTTCACTTAGCCAGCTTTCCATTACATTTTGGTACACTTCAGAAAGCTTTTGTTCTGTTCTAGTTGCTCTGGCAATCTGTGATGCATTGAGAGGAACCTCTTGCAGATGATTAGTCTGAAATAAGTTAATATCTGCTGAAATTGCTTCTGTGCCCACATCTGTGATTTCGAGCAAGGGAACTCTTGACAAGCCCTCAGCATTTCCATGATTTTCAGTCCTATGACAACAAACGTGGTCATCATAGCCTGCTAAGATGATAGCCCACCACTATCACTGGGAAGTGCTTATGTTCCCCAAACATCAGGAAAGGTCTGTGATCAGATGAATCACTGATCACTAATTCTTGGGGCTAAAAACATCTTGTTATTTCATACCCTCTGAGAAACCACGTGCAAGCACAGTGTTCTGGTGTGGTCCATGGCACTTTACCAGGCTTGCAATTCTTTTACGGTTGCATCTTGAATATCTCATCTTGTCCTTTGTCAGGTACACTCCTCTCCCCTCCATCACACGACCGACCCAGATCTTCAGTTCGTCTCTGCCTCACTCAGACATACATGATTTACTCTTAATCCTGAGTTTTGTAGGCCCTGTAGACCTTAACCGAGGGTTACTGGATGTTCTTGCTCATATCTTCCCACGATTAACAAATGATTAACTGGAAAATAGAAGGAGCTGAGCTAAAGCCAAATGCCAGACGTGTATAAACACACAGCCCCCTTTGTGTATTAAAGACCTGTTATAATGAGCTAAGTGTTAGAGAACACCTCCGCCGATATAACTCTTCTCCCATTTAGGGTAGGGGACACACTTCTTGGTTAACGGTGAGCTTGTAATCCACACATAAGACAATAGTAGGATCTTTTTTAATCTCAGGAACGAGTGGAGCAGCCCACTCACTAAACTTTACTGGAGATATAATATTTGTTTTCTACAATCAATTAATTTCTTTCTCCACATGTTCTTTTATAGCAAAAGATAGAGGATTTTACATTGATTTTACTGAATGGTAGCTTTAATAGAGTGCCTAATTCTTTCATTATACCCAGGTTGTTCACACTTCGAATTCCTGTCCGATTCAACTTGGGCCCAGCTTTTCAACAAATTTAATCTGGATCAAAATTTACTGATCTATCTTACTTTTTTGACAGTTTTTTAAAGGAACATTGGGTTGGATCACTGTGATCCAAATATCAAATTTCAGTATTAACAACTCCTGTTTACCATAGCCTTAGATGGAACCAACGGTGCAGCTTACTGGCTCAGCAAAAAACAACAAATAGGTACTAGTGACCACAAATAGCCATAGTTTGTTTTAATCGTATGAAAACAATGGAACAAAAGCACGCACATCAGTCTCAAAAAGGTGAAAGACTAAAAAGTAACAGGTAAAAAATATAGTGTAAAGTCAGCAACACCTATAGGCTCTAAAAATATCAAAAATATTTATTTATTAAAACAACTTTCGCATAGGGAATGTGACGTTTCGAGCACACAGGCTCTTCATCATACGTTTAATTGTAAGAAACAGAAACAGAAACAGTGCAAAAAAATAAAAAAAATAAAAAAATAATTTAATTTACAGGACAGCCACCAATGTTCTTACATAATGAGGGACTCACTGGACATGCAATTGGAGATGCAATTGTGAGAAATTACTTTTGCTATTAAATGACTAAATGATCTGTTGTGGTCATTGTCTAGAACGTAACAGAATACAGTTACAGTTATTTTGTAATTACGTAATTCTGTTACATGTAGCATATTTACTCCTCAACACTGAGAATGAAACACATTTCATTTGGTTAAAATGATCAATTAAATTGTTATTATTATTAATCAGAAACATGCAAAAACCTCCATGCGTTACTTTTCCCTCCTTTTTCGTCCTTACGTGCGCTTCCAGCAGAACTAGATTTCCCAGAATACCCATGTTTCGCGCATGCGCAGTGGCGTTAGCAGCATGGCTGCAGGCAGCAGTATGGAGTGGCTCAGGAGTGTGAAAGGAGTGATTTTAGACATGTGTGGAGTTCTGTATGACAGCGGAGAGGGAGGAGGACAGGCGATACCCGGATCTGTAGAAGCGGTGAGGAGGTGAGAATTAACTTAGCGCGCGATTTACAGGTAATAAAGTTATTCTGGAGTTACTGCTGGGCACTTTCTTACTGTAGCATAATAATAATAATAATAACAATAATATTTACAGCGGCGTCAATAACCACAGTATATTTTGATATGTGACTTTTGAATACAGTTGACCTTGTTTTGACAAGAGTGTTGCATAACAGATCAAATAGATACGACACAACATACTACCATACTAACTCCCTCTCTTACCATACCGTTTATAGTATGGATGCTACATCAGCCAGAATCAGCAGTATATATCCACCGGCTGAAGAACTACTCTTATCTACTGTCTTTATGTGATATGGAACATGACATGATTTAGTATGCTATTCTGTACTAAGTGTCCTACAGTTTTTAGTGTGTTGAATGAAAGTCATGTCAGCTGAGATCATTCTTGGCTCTTTATTTGCAAAAATAAATAAATAAAGAAACAAACAAACAAAGATAATGTATATAAATGACCCCCACATGAACACTAAGTATGCAGTATGGGTAAGTGTGTGTGTGTGTGTGTGTCAGGCTGATGGATTCCGGTCTGACGGTGCGTTTCTGCACTAATGAGACTCAGAACACGCGTGCGAGGTTCGTGCAGAAGCTGTGTGTGATGGGCTTCGACATCAGCGTCAGTCACGTGTTCTCCCCCGCACCTGCTCTCATACTCACCCTCAGAGAGAGACACCTGCGGCCCCACCTGCTGGTGCATGACGGTACTACACAAACACACAAATAGATGGAGACAAGAAAAGGTCAGAGCACTGAGGAACCCCAGACAATTTGAAGCAGTGGGGTAACCATGGCACCTCACACACACAGGTCTGTTGTCATTCACCTGTGTGTGTGTGTGATCTCAGATCTGATCCCGGAGTTTGACGGTGTGGACATGACTTCTCCAAACTGCGTTGTCATCGGAGACGCTGCGGATAATTTCTCCTACCAGAACCTGAATGAAGCCTTCCGTGTTCTGATTGGCCTGCAGAAACCGCTGCTGTTCTCGCTGGGTCAAGGGTGAGTCACACACACCTGGTTGCTTTCAAACGGGTGTCATGACTAACGCTGGAGAAATGGTTCACTGTAGATGTGTTGGAGAGGTCAGAGGTCAGGCTGTGGTGTCTGGATGATGAAGTGTGTGTCTGATTCAGCTCATGTTCTCTGCAGACGCTACTATAAGGAGACGGACGGTCTGAAGCTGGACGTGGGCGTGTTTATGAAGGCTCTGGAGGTGAATGCAGCAGGTCAAAGGTCACCTGTGCGATATTCGCTCTCACCTGATTTGATTTTCAAGAAAGTGTGAATAAAGCAGTTATTATAGTGAAGTAAAACCATTAAAACATTTTTCCTACTTTTTCCATATTTTATTTTCATGTTATTTCATGAAGCAAATAAAATTAAAATGAATAAAATTACAAATGAAAACAAACAAAAAGTAAAAAATACAGCAAAATAGTAAACAATTTTAAACTGAAATAGAAATGAAGTGTAATTATTAATGAAAGTTATAATAGTCTGAGTGTTACTAAAATACTGGAATGAAGTGAAGTGATTAACATAGGAATATTTCCCAGCAGCCCCTCTGTCAGCGCAGTTCATTCCCATGATGCACCTGTGTTGTGTTGTTCAGTATGCGTGTGACGTCCAGGCCGAGGTGGTGGGAAAACCCTCAGCTGACTTCTTCCAGACGGTCCTCAGTGACATGAAGCTCCAGCCACACGAGGTCAGACACACACACACACACACACACGTTGTAGAATTGATCCTGTGTTCAGTAAGGCTATAGTAAGCTCCGTTTATCATGTTTTACAGTGTTGTTGTTCTATGTGTGTGTGTGTGTGTGTGTGTATGTCAGGTTGTGATGATCGGTGATGATCTACTCAATGATGTCGGTGGAGCTCAGCTCTGCGGCATGAAGGGTCTTCAGGTCAGAACTGGCAAATACAGGTCAGTGAGTGTGTGTTTGTTAGAGAGTGAGTGTGTGCGTGTTTGAGAATAAGTGAGTGGGAGTGTGTGTTAGAGAGAGAGTGGGAGTGTGTGTGTTAGTGTGTGTGTTTGAGAGTAAGTGTGTGTGTGTGTGTGTGTGTGTGTGTGTGTGTGTGTGTGTGTGTGTTTGAGAGTAAGTGTGTGTGTGTGTGTGTTTGAGAGTAAGTGTGTGTGTGTGTGTGTGTGTGTGTGTGTGTGTGTGTGTGTTTGAGAGTAAGTGTGTGTGTGTGTGTGTGTGTGTGTGTGTGAGCAGCAGGTGGCGCTGCAGTAAAGAGATTAGAGCTGCTTCATGATCCACTGCAGCAGATTCTTACCAAATATAAATCAGAATGATGTCACTCAGCAGGAAACAACCAATCAGAACGAAATCCAATACTGACGAATGATCAAATATGAAAATGATTTATTTATTTATTTATAAACAAATAATGAGATAATCAAATGATTTAGATTTAAGATTAAGATTTTATGATTAGATTTAAACTATTCATCATTATGTTATTAACCAAATAATACAAAAATAGTAGAAAAAAAGGATAGAGTGAAACCTTGTTCTGTCACAGTCTTTCCAGTCCTCATATTCAGTGTTTGTAGCAGATATTAATCATCACTAACTCCTGTGATTGGCTGACTGATCTGAGAGCACTGCTCGTTCCCAGCATGCAGTGGGGCTGATCTCAGGGTGTTTGTGCAGGAAGTGAGCGCCACGCATCATTGGTCTATCCACAGCCGCTCGTCTGCTCGGATTGGATGACGTGAATCTGAAGACACAGAACACTACAGAACTGCTAAACCTTAAAATGCTGTAAAATGAGGATGCTGTGAAAAATATTGTCGTAAATAGATCTTAGTCTTTATTAATTAACTTCTATTAACTGAGTGAAATCATTTGCTGTCAGCATCTTTGTTGTCCCTTTCTTGAAGCGTCTCGGAGACACCGTTCTTCTGGATTGAGTCTGTCTCGGTTTGTTGTGTTTTTCAGACTGATGATGATCAGATCAGATCTCAAATATCTCAGAGTTATTATAATTAACGGCAGAATGAAAGTGAAGTGATATTTCGTCCTAAAACACTCCAGCAGAAGATAACTTCAAACCACTCTTAGCTGCTGAATATAGTAATGTTCGAATCATTTTGGCCTCCTCTGTGTGAATGTTGAGATATTTGTTCTGGAAGAGACAGACCGTGTCTGAGTGAGTCCGCAGTGTTCTAACAAACCTCTCTTTCCTGCTGCAGTGTCTGTGTGTGTGTGTGTGTGTGTGAAAAGACACTAAACTTCTGAACACAGCAGGCCTCAAACTCGACACCGCTTCTGAATAAACCAGCTGCAAAGTCATTAAATGAGACATCATGGAGCTCCGCCCTCTCAGCCTGTGATTGGTCAGACGCCAGGTGACCTTTGACCTCACAGGAACTCTGCTCATTTTCTGCTCCGCAGGCCGAGTGACGAGCAGCAGCCGAGCGTGAGAGCTGACGCTTACATGGATGACCTCGCGGCCGCTGTGAACGCCATCCTGACCCATCACTGACCGGTCTGGACCCTACACTAGTGACCGATCACGAGACACAACTGTGAAAGCATGAATAATAAAGTCATTGACACACTTGTGTATAATGCATTATAAAGGTGTCATGACGCACATTATAATTAATTCAACTCTTCATAAGTAACACATACAAGGCTTTGGATAAAGCATTTATCAGCAGTTGTGTAATTCCCATATCCTGCTGGTTGTTTTGAACTGACGCTCAGGTGCTCAATAAAAGACATTATTTTTGCACGAACGAATCTGCTGATAAATAACCGATTAAACGAATGTCATACTGCAGAAGACTGTGGTCATGTGATGTTTGCTGTTGGAGACAATAGCTGGAAACCTGCGCCTGATGCTGATGTTTGCCAGCAGACATGAAACAATCCGAACAAACATCATGACGGAGATCTGGAGCAGAGGTCAACACACACAGACGCCTTTGTGTTCCTCACAACACACCCCCGCCTCGCTCGCTCTTCCATCGGAGCTTCTGATCTCTGACAGAGTCCTCGTTTATGAGCTGCAGTCAGACACGGTGTTATGAGGAACAGCAGTCGCTCAAAACAGACAGGTTAATAACAGGTATAACAATATTTCAGGAGTATTATGCAAATATGCCACAGCATGAGAGCTGAGCTGCCTCAATTCTGGCCTAACACGCAAATCAGATTATACTACAGTCACACACACAGAGTGATGTGCTTCACGCATCGAGACACACACTCACAGAAGAGACTGATAGTTCAGTGAACGCTGTCAGGAACAAGTGTGTGGTGACACGGAGGTGTGTGTGTGTGTGTTTGAAAATGTGAGACACAGGAGAGGAATGATAAAAACAAGCAAGAGTCTCAAAGCTCATGCGTGACGGTTCACACACTTGCACACTATTCTGTGGTGTTTCTGGAATAAATACACTCAGCAGAGGAAGTGCACAAAAGCATGTTGGCTTTGACCTGATCACTGGTTATGTTTTTGTTTTGTTCTGCTTTTGCTGTAAAGCACTTTGAGGAAGCAGCGCTTTAAGTTATTAATAACAGCGATCAGAGGATAAATGAATCTTATAAAGCTCAGGGTGTGATTCAGAATCAGTGTGACGATAGCAGACAAGCGAGGAAAACTGTGACACACATGGAAATCTAGGAATCAAACATATGGACAAACATCCTGCTGGACAGGAAGTGAGGAGTGACCATCACACACACAGTGACAGACAGGTATCTTACAGTGCTGGGTCTGACACACTGTACAACAAAAAAGCTAGAGCTTGTTAAATACAGTGTGAAGAATTACTTCCTGTGTGTTTGATCTGTATTTCCTGTTTACGTCTTGTCTCTGTTAGTAAATGTCCCTGAAGCGTATGCTGTGATGTCACATTATACCAGCCTACAGAAGTGTGTGTGAGAAGTGCCCGTCTTGAATATATGAATCATATTTCACCCCGATATCAAAGTGCAGAAATATAACGCAGCTCAAAGCCAAGCCTGAGAGCACCCAGAAACATTTACTGCATTCTTTTCATGATAATTAGGTGCATTAATGTAACAGCAATTAAAATCCTCATCATCGTTCTGATGTTTGTTTTTCATTAAACCGAGCTCCGGCACCACGGGAATCAGATTTACTCTTCACTCTCAGGATAATGATGTCACGTCTCGTGGAGTGTGTTATTTCTGGTTGACTGCAGTGAAAGACGAGGCAGACGCCGCTCTTACAAACACATTAAAATGCTGTTTATTTGTAGAGAAATAAGTACATTTACTTCTGTAGTTATTCAACGTAAAAAGACAAAAATAGATCTAATAGCTTTTTTCACCAGTGAGGAACTCAATTACCTGATATTACTACTGTTACACATCTGAAGCCCTTTAACACGTGTGTGTGTGTGTGTGTGTGTGAGCTCGGCTCACTCTCTGAAGACGTCTGCTTCACCCTGAGACAGTTACATGTGTCCCTCGTCCATAATCATCCAATCACATCAGTTTCTCTCAATCTGCTCGATGTCCAGTTCTCCACCCAGCTGGAACGAGTCCCGCCCCCTCCGGCTGCAGAGCCCCGCCCACAGACACTCGCGCTCCTTCCCATTGCTCCGCCCTGCCTGCTGGCCGGCCTCTGATTGATGGATGACGGCGTGGTCTTTGGCCTGGTGCTGGTCCAGCGTGGAGTCACCCTCGGTGTGGAGCACCGTCCGCTCGTCTCCGGCGACTCCTGGACAGCTCAGACTGTGGAAGTCCTGCTGCTTCTGAGAGGAAAACACACACGAGATGTTAGCAACAGAGACACACGCGCTAGTATTCCTCAAACTCAACGCCAAGACTGGCATATATTTGGGTTTGGAAACAGAGCTGTTTTTGGTTCAGTTCTTATTCCTGGAATCAGTGTGCTGACCACATGACCTCTGACCTCATCAACGTAATTGATCACTGACTAAACACACGCAGACTGAGACAGAAATTATTCTCACATCCTCATCTTGTGGACATGTTTGGACAGAAACGATTACAAAAACCAGGTACAAACACAAATACACACACCTGTGTCATCTTGAGCAGGTCCAGTGAAGGCCTGTGTTTGTGTGAGTCGGCCGGTCTCCTGCGCTTCACGCCGCCCTTCTTCAGGTTGTGTACGCAGGGCTGTGATTGGCTACGGGCGAGGCCCTGTGTGCGGCGCTGCAGCTCGGGCGTGGAGTCGGGCGAGGACTCTGCGGGGCGGATGCGCTCCTGTGAGAGGTGAAGCGTCTGCGGAGAGGCTGAGAAGGAGAAGGGCTCCGGAGGCTCGCTGCTGTGAGTCGGGAGGCTGAAGCTGGAGCTGCGCTGCATGCTGGGAAACCCTGCCGGAGCAAAGGGGCCCCGCTGGACGCTCCCCCCGCTGAGACAGCGCCGCTTCTCCACGGCCGTCCAGACGCGAGAGCCCTGCGGACGCCACGAGGACCGGCCGCCCAGCGCCTCGGAGCAGGACAGAGAGCGGCACTGGCGTTTACTGGGCGGGGCGGTGCTGCCAGCAGAGGGCGCTTCACTCAGACTCAGATCACGCAGCAGACCGCTGATCCCGCCACTGGCGCCCGTCTCTCGCACACTGTCCCACAGACTCTCCAGACTGGATCCCACGGCCCGCTGCTGGACACACACCTCCGGCCAGCGTCCAGACTCTGAAACACAGCACCTGCCTCAGAACGTGACACTGCAGAATAAACCGAGAACGGATCCAGCATGGATTCTGGGATTTTCTGGAGTGGATTCTGTCTTAGTTTTGAACACTGCATGCTTCAGAAATAGCCGTGCTCTGCTCGTTTCCAAATCCTTACACGCACTGAACCTCAAATAATCTTTCATCAGATCGGAAAGTGCTGAAGTGAATCACAAGAGTGTTCACAGAGAGCTGTGTTTACATGAATCGGAGTCGAGTTACAGACTCTTCAGCTCTTCTTCATCAGCATCTGAGTGTGTGATGAAACTAGAGTAGAGCGCCATCTGCTGTTAAAATACAAGCTCAGCATCCACTCCAGAGAGAATCAGCATCCATCCATGAATCCGTTCTCTGTCTCAGCACTACTGCCCGACCAATCAGAGTAAGATCAGAATCATGATAATGAAGCAACTATTAAATGAATCAAAGTGTGTCCGAGTGGAGCGTGGCACAGGGCGTGTTTACAGCATCTCGGTTCACAGTAACTATTTCAGAGGCAGGAAAACAAACATATTTTAGAGGGCCTTATTGAAATTCATTAACTTTTTGAATTAAATTTGTTACCTATTTTAAGAATTATTATGCAATTTTCTACCATTTTAATTTAGAGCGATCACATGATTAACTGCTTCCTATGAACAAGGGTCAAACCACAGCAGAACACTCGATCGATGCACCGGACTCTAGCTTGAGATGCGCTTTTAACTCAACAGAGGCGAACAAAAGAGAAGCAGGAGGTGGAGCTCACAGGAAGAGCCTGTAGACGTTCACAAACAACACAGCTGTGCCTGAGCAACAAAGAGCTAGAAATAGAGCCGTCTGATTGGTGGCAGGCTGCCAGACGACTGAACATCTGTGTGTTGCAAAAGGGCCACGGAGGGGCTTCGTCTGGGGCATTTTGGAAATATTCAAAATTTGAAACTTCTGGGAATTCATTTGATTTTAATTTGGGCAAATTTATAAAAGTGTGTCATAACATTAAACATTTAGTTTCATCATTGTTAACAAATAGACATATCAGAATGATTCCTGAAGAATCATGTGACGCTGGAGATTGGAGTATTTTAGAGTACGCATCTCTTAGTTCAGTGTGACAGTAAGTCTTTGTAAAGTTTAAAACATTAAAATTAGTAATGTGTCTAAATGTTTGCCCTGTACAGTGGCTAGCAGAACTAGCTAGAACTCCTTGGTATTTACTTGAATCTCATTGATTAAATATATATTCAGCAAATCAAAAGTTCAGCAAGAGTAGCTCCCACCAGGGCTGCCCAGAGTCCTGTTCCTGGACATCTACCTGCAGAGTTCAGTTCCAGCCCTGATCAACACACCTGTCTGGAATTATCACAGGCTCCTAAGATCCTAATTAGTTGATTTAGTTATGTTTTCTGACAGAAAGGTAGATCTCAAAAGAACAGGATAGGACACTACTGACTCACACTCAATAGCACATGCACTCTATACTATGTACTCAAACCCTATTTTACTTACACTCTATACTGTATATTTGCACTCTATATTACTTGCACTCTTTACTACACGCAAGCTATTCCAAACTCACACTCTGTACTAAATACTAACTCAATATGACTCACAACCTACTATATGCACTCTGTATTATGTACTCAAACCCTATTTTACTTACACTCTATACTACATACTCGCAGGCTATACTGTATATTTGCACTCTATATTACTTACACTCTATACTACATGCAAGCTATTCTACATACATTCTGTACTATGTACTCACTCTATCCTATATTACTCACACACTATACTACATTCTTCCACAAACAATTAAGTTCTAATAGCATCTAAGAGTATACAGTAAATTACAGTAAGCACAGGCTTACTCTCTGTTATAATTACAAGGGTTCCTACTGACCTGAGCGTGAGGCTCAGGTTCACACCCAGCGCATCGGAACAGCACTGTTTCTGGTTGCGGAGGGGCATTTTTCTCAAGTCAGAAGCAGAAACGCTCTGGCTGTGGGCACGCAGCAAAACAAAGACGGCCTAAGCAGCACACATCGCAGTGGGCATCGATCTGACGCAGCACAGGACCTTACTGATCTCTCCACTCAAAGACTGGCTCAATTCTTTCACTACCTCTGTTCTCTGAGAGCAGTTGTTCTGGAGACAAACACGGCGCTGCTCACACACGACACCGGCTGGCATACGGCTCGGAGACTCGCACCTGTGGCGCCTCAAACTAGGCCTCATGGGTATCAGACGCTAAATCAGCAGATGTGAGGGTGGCGCACTTTCTATTTCGCTCTTTGATTGAGGTGAAGACAGGCTGATCCAATCAGCGAAAGGGCCAAATGCAGAACAGAAACACGTTTGATCGACAACACAGTGGTGTATTTGCACTTACCCATAATCCCGCAGGAGAAGAGGGCCGTCCCCTGGCTCATGTTCAGCGGCTCATGCTGTAGAAAGATCAACATCATGTAAACCACAACTAAGTCTCGTTATGAAGCACACGCATGCAGCGAGGATCCTCCGTCTTTAAGATTATCAACCTGCATGAGCAAAACAAAAGCTTCACAACAATTTAACTTTCATTTAATTACAGGAATGCTGAGAAATTAACCACACATCAGTTTTGACTCTGAAATAACCCCCAAAAGATCATTTCAAGTCATTATAGTGTTTAATGAGAAAAGCATTTCAAAAAGCTGCTTTATAAAGAAATATTTTGATTCAACATTGCATAATAACCATCATAACGAAGCTGACTGGCCTTATGAACGAGTCACTGAATCAACTCACTTAACTCATTCCCTTATACACAACAGATCTGATACAAATATAAAAGGGGGATTTTTAGCGCTCGTGTGTTGAGTTTTAGGCTCATATCCGTAGTCCAGTGTCATGTTCATCTGATACTGCATCAGTGTAAGATAACAGACAGGACTGGACAAGACATTTCAATGTTTTATTCTTTCTAAGATGAACATGCAAATGAGCTAATGACAATTATTACAAACTAGGCTGTCATGGATCGGATTAAACGGGTTCTTTTTGGAACTGGAGCAGCGTGTGTGAAATCATCCTGAGCTAACGCTGATAATCACAGAGTAAATTATGCATGACGGCTCCACTGTTGTCTTACCAGCTGCAGAGACTCTGTGGATCTTACATCATCGACGGCCTTCTTTTCCAGTGTTTTAGTGTGAATAATTACCATGGCAACACACATGTTTGCCACAGACCATTCCAGTGCAGGAATAACCTAGAGAAGCTCATCACTCAAGTGCAGCGCTGATCCGATCACTCCCACATCAGTACCGAGCGCTCTTCAGCCTGGACACAGAACAGGACACACGGGTCAAAAGGGTTTCAGTTCACGTCAATCATATTATTCAACCCTCAAACTTCACACGTTCAATATAGTCTTGATGGACAACCTCGTTTCCCATGTTTGTTTATCTCTATGCAAGAAAGTCTTTACAGCAGTCTATAATACGCACCACTGGTCAGTTTATTCCCGCTCCGTAGCTGTGTGTTTATGCTTGATGACATCAGAGTTTAAAAAAGAAGAAAGAACACAATCCTAACATTAATCGGGCAGTGTGCATGAATAAAACCATTCTAAGCGAACAGAAACCGGCGAGAGCGAGTCTTCGAGCGACTCGTGTCCGGAGACGCCGTCATGTGATCGCTTCCTACAGGACGAGCCCAAAATAAGTGTGACCTCCTGGTTATCAAAACACACCGCTGCCTCGCTCCTCGAGGAGCTCTAGAGCCGCTGATGGGAGCCAGATGTGAGTTTAGAGCTTTACAGCAATCCAAGAACATCAGCCACAACATCTTCAGACGCTCGGAGACGATAACTAGATTTCAGAACTGATTGTGGAGCTGACAGCAGGACACACAGAGCGCATTGTATTTATGATACATTTTTAGCATGAAAACAGAGAAAACTGTAAAACAGAGGAGGGTGATTATAACAAAACGAGCTGCGTGTTCAACTACATAGCCTTCTATTACACCATGGGCTTTTATTACAGGCAATAACAATAAACATGATAAAAATAGATCAAAGATGAACTGGGTAATGTGTTATGATTCGTAGGAACACGACTGCCCAGCTATTAACTTCATTACTAGTGTTTTTGATGATAATTTTGTATTACATAACAACAGACACGATCCCAAAAATAAATGAAACAATCAATAAAAAAAAATGAAAAAACCCAAAACTGGTGCATGAGAATTGTGTTGAAAGCCCTTTACACCAAACATGCCTGCTATAAATTGTTGATCTGAGTAAGCAGAGCTGTGTGTGTGTGTGAGCGGCGATGCCGGGTGTCTGATATCTCCAGACTCATGGGACGCTGGGACACAGATAAGCTCTATCTGAAGGGCGAGACCGACTTCAGCCGACCGATACGTGACTGGACGCTCAGAGCCATTTCAGAGCAATCAGAGGAGCGGCCCACAAACACCACACTAGAAGATCTCTGTCATCTCACCCTCGAGCCCCTCAGAGCCAGACCGCCTTCATCATCATCATCATCATCCTCCTCCTCTGAGATGCTGGAAACATTTAGTAGGGCCTATTGGTTTCTGTGATGCGGAAAACACCCAATCATAAACAACGAATTTACTGAACACGGAATGTCACGGAATTCGTTAAAGGTTGTATAAAGTAAGCAATCACTTAAATCGTGACATGGACTAGTATGCGTAAACATTCATCCAAAAAATACTATTTAAACACGAATCCTGCGTGGATGTGTGAATGAATGACACAGATGTGTGTTTTGTTTAATACACACACACACACACACACACACGTGTGATGCTCGCCGTGATTTCAGCATCTGTTTGTATTTATAATAACTGCATAAATCTCAACTGTAAAATATGACTAGTCTTGTGTCGGGCCCTACATTTACACACATGTACATTAATTAGCGTCTAATAGTGAGATGGGAACATTGCAGAAGAATATGATCTGAATTTATTCAATGTTAAGGATGTTTCTTCGCCGCTGAGAGCCTCTCACTTCACTTCCTGTCAGTTCTGATCTGTACTCTTTTAACAAAGACAATAACACCAAAACCAACTAAAACAAAACAATTCTTAAAAAAGTGTTTATCTTTTCATAGTGTTTTTATGACAAGTCAGATTCCTCTCTGACAGCACGTGAGCCGCAGGCACCCTTCTCCTGGAGACGACCTGTTTCTGGCACGTTAATGACTTTCCCTTCGTGCAAGTTACAGTGACGGAGCTTCAGAGAGACACGCAGCCCAAAATCACGAGAAGACACAATCACAAACAAAGCTCTTTTCACAGCACTGGTGGTGTGGGAAAGACCTGAAGGTCCTGGAAAGTTTATCGCTAAGAAAACACGGAGTGTTACGGGCAGACGCGGGAGGAACACGGAGTGTGTTTTGGGTGAACTTTCCTCTACCGAACACACCCACGAGGTCTAATGTTACACACATTCCCAGAGCTCACGCGGCCGCCAGCTCGTTCTGAGCATAAATCTTCTGAAAAGCCAAAGCGTGAACAGAAAAGCTCTCCAGAAAAGGGCAGAACCGCAGCTCTCATTCAGCACCTGCCCAGCATCGCTCGCGCTGAGGCTTCATTAAGTCATGTGATCCTCGCGCTTCAGGCCAAACTAAACTACACTAGCGGGAGAGGAGTGACCGCCGGCCGCTCTGTGGCAACACAAACATCACAGAGCCAATTGAGAAACAGATGAACTCCAACCAAACAGCGAGCGAGAGCCAAGAGTTTATAGGCCTCTCCGCCAGAGCTAGGGCCCTGAGATTTCTGTGACGTGGAAAAGCAGACCGAAACATGAAACGCATAAAAAAAACCTGTCAAAATAAAATTATGGAATACCATGAAAAGTCACAGAATTTGACCAACTTTGGGATGAATTAAAGGAACACTGTTTTTTGAAAATAGGCTCATTTTAAACAGTTGAGTTTTACCGTTTTTGAATCCATTCAGTTGATCTCTGGGTCTGGCGGTAGTACTTTTAGCATAGCTTAGCATAGATCACTGAATCTGATTAGACCGTTAGCATCTCGCTCAAAAATGATCAAAGAGTTTCAATATTTCTCTTATTTAAAGCTGGACTCTTCTGTGGTTACATCGTGTACCAATACAGACGGAAAATGAAAAGTTGTGCTACTGTACAATGACTGCAGCAGGTGCAGTGATTTCACGCAGCTCCTGAAAATAGTCCCAGCAATTTCAGGTGCTGCGTAATATCTTCGTGTCTGCTGGGCTGATGGCACCCAGGATGAGAGTATAGTTCCTAACCATATCAGTTTTTCACACAAAAAACAACTGTGTGACGCTTGCGTTTCAAAAACAAAAGGACATTGTACAACAGAATGTTCATGCTACTAATAGTATTAATAAAATTAATAGAACTATTTTACTTTAAGGCATAATCACACAACATTTCCTCCATGTTTTAATTTTAACGTTTGCCAAAAAAAAAAAAAAAAAAAAAAAAAAAGGGAAAAAAAATGGGTTTATTTGTTAATATTTAAAAGATAAATGAAATTGTTCATTTTACTGTACGTTCATCTGGAAACGGGCCGTTGAACAGAGCGCTGGTTAAATTGTTACCAGGCAATAACCCACATTTGCACAGAAAGGCGCACAAAGCCAGCATTCATGCACTCGCCACAAACCGTCAGCCGCTCGCTGATCACAAACACACGCTCACCTGAACACCAGTGCTTTCACAACCGTCACTAATCATGTGCACTACAGAAACACAAGGAGAAGTTTAGCAGAAAGCTCATCACGTCTTTCTTCACGGAACGAGTGTAAACGGGTTGGGTGCTCTAAAACGGAGTACATTGCACCATGAAGTCCATATGACGCAAAAACCTGTGCTGCATCTGATATTCAGACATTACATCTTGGAGCTGAAATATAAGAGTTGCAATAAAGGGGGTGGCAATTTTCAATGCATGAGAAAAGCCGAAACCCTCTTTCACAGTTTTACTCTACAGCTTCACCGCAGTCATCAGTTTGTTCGTCACAGATTACTTTGTCAATCTCCGGTGGCTCATGATCTTATGAAGCACTTCCCTTCTAGAGTCTGATGTCAACACTATGAGAATATGGAACTGCCAATAACTGAAAGTCAGCAGACTCATAAAACTATCTTATGATTCATTAGGGAACTTCCACTGCGGTGCATGCGTTTACGGCCACATGCATTACTTGACCTAGTTATCAAAACACAACTGCAGCACGACAAAGGTGTAATCGCAGGACGCCTGAAGTCCAAAGGCCTTTCAGTGACCCGCGTCACTCGCCGCAGCTCTATCTGAAACCGTTCAATTTCATTGAATTAAATACGGCAAACTGTAAACGCTGAATATTTAAAACATTTAGGAATACTCTGGCATACTCTTACAAGACAGAGTATGCTAAAATACGTAATACTCCCAAATACTGAATACTACTGAAACAGAGCATACTTAAAAATATTAAATACTTTTAAAAGAACGCGTGTTCTTAAATACCAGATATTTTGAAATACGTATCAATATTAAAGTACGGCATACTTACTTATACTACACACTTCTAAACACGGAGTACTCTAAAATAAAGGAAACCCTTAAAATATGTAAAACAGAGCATACTTAAAAATACTTCTAACAGAAAGAGTACTCCAACATACTAAAAAATACTCCAAAATACTGAATACTACATAGTATTTTTATACTACGTGCTTCTCAAAGAAAATTCCTGAATACTGAGTATTCTAAAACACCGGAAGCTCCAAAAATACGTAATACTTCAAAATACTGAAACACTGTATTAAATTAAAAACATTATGCATTTCTAACTGAAAGAGCACTCCTAAATAAATATTAAGTATTATAAACTACTGAACAATTCAAAAATACGGAATAACTCATCATTAAATAGTTTTTCAGCTCGTGTATGAAGTTTTTTTTCACAATTTCAATTCTATTGAAAATTGCTTTATTGGCATGACTGTAAAAACAATACAATATGGCCAAAGCTTGGGATATGTGTGGAAATATAACCCTAAGCAATGAAAAGAACAAAATAATAGAAGCATCATTTAAATGTCTGAATATTTCATGGCAATGTTTGACAAACACACGCAGGCTGAGGGCGAGTGGGGAAAACACGAATGAAGGGATTTAAACACAGGTGTCTCAATGTGCACAACACTGTTAGGTTAAGGTCAAAATCAACCTCTTTTGTGTCAAAGGTACAGTGAAACCTGTTCTGCATTCTCTATCCGATGTCTAACAATGACAACGTGACGTCTATCACCCAGATACACCCAGCTATTCACCACAAACATTAACCGAAACAATTCCCTTCAATAGGAAATGAATTAGCCCTGGGAAATGTCGCCCTGCTCCTCGAGCACACAAACACGGCCAGTCAACACTTTTCAATAAGCTGAGCCTCCGCCGGCCGCTCGGGTGAGAACAGACTCACCGTTTACCGTGAAACACACACTGCGGGCGCTGCAGAGTTCAGCGGAAAATGACGGCTGGAGGTGAGAAACACAAACACATACTCAGAGCAGCGACTGCAGGAAAAACTGAAGTGTTGCACATCGCAGCGCTTCACTGCACAACAGCAGATGATTCTTCAGATACCTGACGGAGGATCTTCTCTGCTGATCTGCGAGAAGTGAAAATCCTGTATTTGCATATGGCCTGATCACAGCTAACGAGCTGGTGTTGTGCTGATGACTAGATAAACCCAATCTGCAAGAAACTCCAGAGCTGATTTAGTTCATACATCACAATTCAGGTTTCCTCAAATAATACTCAACACAATACTACTACACACGCAATCCTTCAACTGTGTGGAATGCTCTAAAAATACAACAGTGTCTAAAATACCACATACTCTGAAAACACGGAACATTCTTAAAATACTGAGCACTCTAAAACACGCCAAATACTACATACTCTGAAAATAGGAAGACTTCTGAATGTTCGTGATTAAGTTTTGGAAGTCTGAGAAAATGGCAAGGGCCTGTAAGAAAAACATGGTTTAAAACGTGGGTCATATTTCATCCCAATATATAATGTAAATGTGTTTAAAATAAAAACCTAATACTCAAACAATGGCATAGTCTTAAAATCCTTTATAAAGTACTGAATGCTCAAAAAAATGCACACGCTTTAAATACATCCTGAATTAATTAATACTCTTAAAATATGGAATACTAACAAAATACTGTAAAAGGACTGAATACCCTTAAAATACTGCGAACTGTTAAGGCTGAACATTTTCAAAATATGTAATACTCTAAAAAACTGGATACACTTAAAATATGTATATAAAATACTTATAAAATATACTTCAAAATACTGAATACTCTTGAAATGCAGCATACTTACAAATACTAACGTTACTTTATACTAAATACTCTGAAACACGGAGTAACTCAATGAATAAGTAAACTGGACATACTCCCCACAGCTCGTGACTGAAGTTTAACGTTACTAACGTTAGTTAGTTAGGAGTTTTCAGCTCTCGACAAGGGTTTTAACTCTGATCGTCAGTTCGCGTGTTGAAACTTTGATTTTTCGAACGATCCCCGTGCACCGGAGTTTCCGACCGACTTTCCTTCGGTGTCCGTGCGAGTGTTTCTCTAGGAACAAAAGCTACTAATGTCCGCGAGCGTCGCGGGAAACTCATTCACGCGCATCGACGCACGCGACCCCCCCCCCCCCCGCGAAAATAATGACACATACTGTAGTTTGATCCGTGCTTTCGCGGTATACTCACAGCGAGCGGCGCGCCGGATCGGTAAACACAGCCGTTCAGTTCATCCTCATCCCCGCGCCCGACGCATGCATCCGCCGCTCCTCCCGCCGCAGCCGCTTCAGCGCGGACCGCTCACGCCCAGACACAGCCGCGGGGGGACGCGGAACCCGAATACAGCACAACACACACACAACACACACCTGAAACACCTTCACCTGATAGAGAACGCAGTAGGTACAGGTGTACACGCGTCAGTTACGAGTCCTGACCAGGATACACGTGCTTCTGATTCATTTTAGCCTACAGTGAAGAAGCGTCACACCCCCCCCGTGTCTGAATGGACTCGCCCAACGCCGCACACAATACACGCATCACATCACAACACGGAAAGTTTGCCTCATCTATGATTAACTGCTTCATTAAACTAATTTATCAACGAGTTCGCACTAAAACTGTGTGTGTGTGTGTGTGTGTGTGTGTGTGTGACATCTGTCTCACGAAAGAAGGGAAGACAGTAGGGTACTCTGATGAATTGGTAGCAGACACACTAAAAAATATTATACTCATCCTTTTAATCATATTTTGTCTGCACTATATCATTTTCACGGATATGCACTGTGACACATGTGTTCTAGTTTTTATGATAATTAATTATGATCACAGTAAACCTATATCAGAATCTGGTGCCTTATTAGTTTTTCTTGTTGATAAATAATCAAAGATCTTAACAAAACATAGCACAAACGTGTTGAGTGAAAGGGGAAATACTGCTCATTATGTAGCTTTAGCTGTTATTTGGAGCCTCGGACTCATGATGAAGCTTGTTGAGTTTTTGGAAAGTTCCACACCCTGTGCGGTTAGTGACTGGGTTTGGGTTTGTTGTGGAAAAAAGCTCCCACATCCCTCAAGAACCGGAAACAGATCCGAGACTCCATCTACAGGAGAACTGCTGCACATGCAATAACAAAACATCTGAATGTCTTTAGACACAAAATAATGCTTGTTTATTCAAAGTGATTGAGAGAACATAGATGATATAGAACGAAAGATCAAAAGGACAAACAATGCAGATTTATTTTCACAGCCACCTTTGCTCTGAGTGCCAATATCACCGGAGGGCACTGTTTATCTTAACATTGACATGGAACTACGTCAACAAACTGTAGTGAATCAGCTTTCATTTCAAGATCTAAGAGAATTTATTTTAAAAAATGGATCACGGCCCATACACAGCTAAATACTGACAGAGTAACAGTATATAATCAGAGAGCGGGGCTAGTAGTCACAAGTGTCTCTGTCACTACAGTATGAGGCTTTGATTGCAAACACCTTCAAACACCGCAGACACTAAACCTAAAGCTGGAGTCCAGTGTTTCTCGTAGGTTTGTATTTTAGTCTCTGTGAGGTCTGCTCTTGATGCTCTTCTTTCTCCATGTAGACCTGAACAGATCTCCAGAGCGCACGGATGTTCCCCTCGCCGAAGCCTGTGGCACCTCTGCGCTCGATCAGCTCCAAGAAGAAGGTGTCCTCCCCGAAAATGGGCTTGGTGAAGACCTGCAGCAGGTACCTGTGAAAGGAGACAAGTCAGGCATAAACACCTGAAAATCATTCCAACTGAAATATCTGGTCATCCCAGAGGAGTTTATAGAAATGTGTCTCAGTGATGGAAGTAAATGTGTGCCGTCAGAACGAGAGTCTGATAACAACATCACCATAATTCACAGCACTCCAGTCCATCAGTGAACATCTGGAGAAGACAGAAGATCAAACTAATCTTAACTCAAATAGAGTCCATAATAACTCTTCCTGCAGTGAAAAGATCTGAATCAGGAGAGAAATCTGCACAGATCATAATATGTGTGTCTGTAGCATCTTTTTATCCTGTGTCTTCTCCAGATGTTCACTGATGGACTGGAGTGCTGTGGATTATTCTGATGTTGAGGGTGAAGACATCTCTACTGTAACAGGACATTATATTCTTCATGTATTTAGAGACTTTGGTGTCTCAAGTGTGGAATGTCTAGCTAATATCAAATGTTTTTTATGGAAGAAAAATAAACCTGTTACAATATATTGTACATAATATACAAGCACCCTAGTTTTGTAGCATATAAATGCACAAGAAGATCTATAATGTTTAACATACAAACATGCCACAAAATCTACTCCAGAGAAGAGTTGATCAGTGTCAGTGATAGAGTCGTACCGCTGGCCGTCAGTGACCCGTCTGTCCGTGTCCAGCAGAACCCCGTACTGACTCAGTGTGTGAGGGTCATGACCCGCCGCCTCGATCTCCTCCAGCTTCCCCACCTGAGTTATGAGTAGAACATTACTCTGAGATAAAACTGACCTAACCTAATTTAATGAGCACAACAATCTATATTTATTTATAATATGAAACATTTTCAAAGATAATTAAGTCCCTCTCACGGCTGATTCCGATAGAGATAACAATTAATTCATAATTCAATAAATAATATTATCACATATTATAATCATACATAATACAATAATATATAATCTGCAGTTTGTGCACCCAGACAATTAGAAAATCTAAGAGTCACTGATGAAACTGTGTCAGGAGCAGAGCAGCAATACACAAGAATACGCTGCATGAGTCAAGAGGATCCAGTTTTCTTTTTTGATTCCAGAAATCATCATAAGATTCAGTAAAGATCATGTCCTGTGAAGATATTTTCTAAATGTTCTACCATAAATACATCAAAACTTAATTTCTGATGAGTAATAAGCATTGCTAAGAACTTCATTTGAACAACTTTAAAGTTGATTTTCTCAGTGTTTAGATGTTTTTGCTCCCTCAGATTCCAGATTTTCTAATATTGTCCGATCCTGACACACCAGACACATCAGAGGAGAGATTATTCACTCAGCTTTCAGATAATGTATGAATCTTAAAAAAAAAAAACTTATGACATCAGTAAACAACACAAACATCAGTAGCTCTGGCCTATCTTCATTAGCAAACATCAGTCCTGCTGTTCACTTCTATTTGATGAGTCACGTAGTTTTTAAATAACCTGAGAGTGTCCGGCCGGACTGAACTGACCTTGGTGTAGTACGCAGGCGGAGGAGAGAAGAACTGCACCCCAGCCTGACTCAGAGTGTGAGCCGTCCTCACGATGTCCTCGGTGTAGAGCCCAATGTGCTGGATCCCTGCGCCTCGGTGCTGATCCAGGAACGTGTCCACCTGGTTCGGGCCTGAAAGTAAACCTCTGTTAGGAACCGATAGCGGTGGATGTGGGTTAGTTAGTGAAACTCTCACCACACAGGACTATTAACCTGAGATCACATGACATCAAAAGATCTACAACTGACTACATGTAAAGAATCTGTGATCTCATACCCTGCTCAGGGAGAGACTCTGCCATCACAAACTTGCAGTCCGGCTCTTTCTCATCTTTGAAGGGCAGAGTGATCCCAGACTCGCTGCACTTCCAGTACTCCATAGCCGTCAGTCGAAGCCCGATCCCGTCATCTTTCAGCACATATCCCTCATCCACATCCTCATTCCTGCACAGAACAGGTGATGAGGGACAATATCTGACTAGTTTGAGAAAATCAGCAGCATGAGGTTTTTATCATTAAATAGTGATTTTACATCAATGCAGCTGGCAGATTCGAGGTAGTTAAAGATTAATGCGCACACTGATTTAGGCAATATTATAAATGCTTGTGAAAACAGAAAACAGATGTTTGACAATGCAATATTATTTCACAATTTTACTGTATATTTTAGAATACAGTGAACACATGAGACATATTTAAAAAAATAACTTTTTTTAAATCAAATTTTTACAGTGCATTTCCTTTTTTGGAATCTAACTCATAAACCAAACTTAACTATTTAAAGCATTCACGTTTATGCATCGGTCAGACACTTTACTCCAAAGAAGCTTGTAGTGCATTCAGTAGATATCAGATCCATAGCGCAATAACTGGGAACTGAACCCAGAGCTAGATGTGATACCTGTGAATGAGGAACCTCCGCAGGCCGAGGGTGTCGCGGTACCAGCGGCTGATGAGCGCCGAGCTGCCGCGGGGACAGGCGAAGGTGATGTGGTCGAAGTGCGTGATGGGACACTGCGAGGGGCACGCGGTTTGGGAGCCCGAGCCGACCTGATGGAAGCCCGGCAGGAAGAGCCCCCGGTACCGGGAGCGGTCTATGAGCGTGTGGCACACGTTACCAACCGGCGAGCGGACCACGGAGAAGCGGACCAGACCGTGGTCATCCTGGAGCTCTGTGGGCGGCTGGAGAAAGTCGCACGAAGCCCGGTCCCGCAGCGCAGCGGACACGCTCTCCACATCCTCCACCTCGAAGCACACGTCACTCACGGTGTCAACCGGATAGTGCGCGTCGGCTCCGTACAGACACTGCTCACGTGACTGATGTCCGTTCAACCTCCGCTCATTGACCAAGAACACGGCGGAGCCCCGGCGGAGCGCGAGCTGCTTTGCTCGGTCGGTCAGTCGGGCCGCGAACACGTTAAACTGGAGCCGAGACACGAGCTCGTGAGCGACTTTATCCACGTTTGAGACGTAGAGAGAAACATGGTGCAACCGGCTCAAGTAGGCCGCCATGTTGGGTGACGTCACAGAGAGGGGCGTGGAGTTCCTGCCCATCTCCGGTCTGCTATTATACCCACTTTGATATTTTTTAGATTTCTCACACAAGTTAGAAATTAATTTGAAGCTGTATGTTAAATATTAAAGTTATGTCTTTCTTGTCACTTCTTGTCACGAGATTGCGATGACGCGTTTAATGGTCATCAGCATCGTATATCCTCCAAAAATTATATAAAAAAATCTAATTTGTATAATATGTCTGTACATTTATAACACTATAATTTTGTAATAATTAATATAATATAATTAACAAAGAAAACCTTTGTATCAAATGAATAAATAGTTCACCCAAACACTAGTGTGTTTCTAATGCAGTGTCTCTCTTCTGACTGATTATCAGTCTCTTTCGAGTTTTTCCCCCCTTTTTTGGAAAGTCATTCAAATACTATCGAGGAGTTTGTGTTTTGCTAAAAGATGAGCAAGAAATATATTTGTGGTGCTCTCCCATTCTTTGGAAGTTAACCCAACTACGACGACCTCCTGAGAAACTCGTGAATGTAAAAAAAAAAGTATATTATTATTTTTCAGTATTAGAAGGATGCGTTATTGCGATTATATTTATTTTTATTTCAGTTATAATGTGATGTTTTTAACATGCAGAAATGAACAGGGCTGTGGAACCGTCCAATCAGCGGCGGCGCCTTTGATCACGTGCGCGTGACGCTGCGAGAGACGCTGGTCGTTATTATATTGTCAGCGCCGCCATTAAATCCGCATCTAAATCAACATTCAGAGATTAGAAACAGTATTCGTCGACATAAAAACACTATTTAACGATAGATATAAAGTTTAGAGATTAAAGAGCACAATGGATGTCGAATAACAACTAAAAAGACAGACTGAGGTCTTTAATGAGCAGCTGCGAGCGGAGCGATGTGAGTATTTACAAGCTTCGGCAGGAATATGTGTGTCCGAGTATTAATACTTTGATGATTTTATATAGTAGTGTCAGTGGTGAGAGAGACGAGTGCCAGTAAGAACATTAACACTGTCAGTGCTGCCAGATATTAGTAATAACATTTGTTGTGTGACATATGGGTGTCAGGTAACGTTACACTGTTAGAGCTGTGACTAATAACATGAATACTGTCACTAATAATAATAATACAGTCACTAATAACATTAATACTGTCACTAATAACAATAATAACATTAATACAGTCACTAATAACATTAATACTGTCACTAACATTAATACTGTCACTAACATTAATACTGTCACTAATAACATTAATACTGTCATTCATAACAATAACAACAATAATACTGTCACGAATAACATTAATACTGTCATTAATAACAATAACAACAATAATACTGTCACGAATAACATTAATACCGTTGGTACTGTGAGAAACGGGGATCACTAATAATATTTATACTGCCACTAATAATAATTCTGTCAGCACAGTAAAAAAACAGTATCAGCAATAAATATCAGTAATACCAACAGTACTGTGAGAAGTTCTGAGGAACAAGTTTCATAACATTAATAACGTTAGAGATATGAGTGTCACAAAAATCATTAATAATGTGAGATATTAACCACTAAAAACATTAGTGTGTGGATAAGAGTATTACAAATAACATTACTACTGTGAATTATGGGTATCACTAATAACGTTAATACTGCTAGATATGAGTATTTCTAATAACTTTAATACTGTAAGATATCAATACAAATAACATTTACTATGAAATGTAAGTAGCACTAATACTAATAACGTAACTTACAAACATCACTAATAACCTTAATACTGTCAGTTACAAACATTACTAATGACATCAATACTATCAATACTGTTGGTGTCAATAAAACTAATACTGTCAGTTCTGTCATGTTTCTCATATGTTGCATCAGTGACTTTACAATTGGTAGAGTTTTTGGAGGTATTGAAGCATATTAAGAATGAATTTCTTGCATCCTGTTGTGGATTTCTGTCATATTAATGCCATATTATCTTGTGTTTGCAGATTGTCTGTGACCCTGATGTAAGTGTGTGTTGTTGAGTGAGTGAGTGAGTGAGTGAGTGTGTGTGTGTGTGTGTGTGTGTGTGTGTGTGTGTGTGTGAGCTAGTGTGCGTGAGAGAGTGAGAGACGGAGTGTGTGAGTGTGAGTTAGAGAGAGAGAGAGTGAGTGAGTGAGCTGACCCATCATGACAGAGCTGTGTGTGAAGTGGTGTTGTGAGTATTGCACGTATGAGAACTGGCCGTCTGCTATTAAGTGCACCATGTGCCGGGCGCAGAGGCCCAGTGGAACCATCATAACAGAGGAACTGTCCCCAAGCGGCGCCGGATACAGGACTGACCCCGTGTGCAACGACAGCATGCTCATCTGCCCTGATTCCAGCGCCCGGCCTCGTGTACGCCCGGCCGAATCCTCCGAGCAAGGCGGAAAATGGTCGTGCCAGGTGTGCACTTACCAGAACTGGCCTCGAGCAATCCGCTGCACCCAGTGCCGCAGTGTCCGGCAGCGTCTGGCCAGCTCCACCGAGACCCCGCAGACGTCCGGCACCGGCCCTCCAGTAGATCCGTGCGAGGAATACAACGACCGGAACCGGCTCAACACACGAGCGCAGTGCTGGACCTGCTCGGGCTGCACCTACGAGAACTGGCCCAAGTCCTCCCGCTGCGTGGTGTGTGACCACCCCAGACCCAGCGATGAGCCTGACCGGCCCCTGGCCGTGATTAACGAGAGGGACCGGGGCCGAGCGCGGGGCGTGTGCGGCGGGGCCCAGCGGCACTCGCCCTGCTCTTCTAAACGTGAGGCGGAGCTGCAGATCGAGCTGGCCGCTGGAGCTCAGAGCGGTAAAGAGGAGATAGAGATAGACTTCAAGAAACTCAAACAGATCAAGAACCGCATGAGGAAAACAGACTGGCTCTTTCTCAATGCCTGCGCTGGTGAGTGCCTCTTTACTCACACGCCTTACAGGAACACACCACTTTTTTTGAAAATAGGCTCATTTTCTGACTCTCCTGAAGTTAAACAGTTGAGTTTTACCGTTTTTGAATCCATTCAGTTGATCTCTGGGTCTGACGGTAGCACTTTTAGCTGTAGCTTAGCACAGATCACTGAATCTGATTAGACCGTTAGCATCTCGCTAAAAAATGATCAAAGAGTTTTGATATTTTTCCTATTTAAAAGACTCTTCTATAGTTGGATCATGTACTAAGACGAACATGAAAGCAGCCATGGTACAAAATGGCTCTGTAAAGGTAAAACTGCCCATAAAATGAAAAAAATCAGTTAAAACTTTAATTAAGATTGATTTCTATCAGCATGAACTGATCATCACACTATATATGAAGAAGACCAAAACTAGGAGTCGGTCCTTAAAGCACCAGCGCAATAACACACTCTGCTAAATATGATCGTTATGGATCAAATCCATATGATGCTTTGTTAATATCGCACTACGCCAGAAACACTTCTGCTCCAGCTTTGAAAGGGTCACGACTTGAGAAATCAAATCTGCCTGAGTTATTTTGTAGATGTGTACTAGACCTGACCCCAGCTGTTTCACAAACCACAGGCAAATGATTTCATGATGCGTTGTCTGGAAATGAGCTTTTATTTTGATGATGTTGTCAAAACACAAGTGAGGGGTTACTGAGACTGTTTCCAAAGAAGTGACATTAGCCAATCATAATTACTGAGAAGCCTTCAATTCCTGAGAGGGGCTCTTGAGTCTATTATTCTACTCACCCTAAACCTACCCTAACCGTCCAGTCTGAGAGTTAGTAGACATGTAGTTACAAAGTCACTTACAGTTAGTGAACTGTCTGAAGTTGACTATCAGAATAAAGTGTAACTGATTATTAAAAAGTAAGCCTTCGACACACAGTGAGTCCTTCACGTGACACTGTCAGTGATTAGATCCGCTCACAAGCTTCAGTCCGGGGATGATTGTGTTTCTGGTGGTTCCTGCGAGTGTTTGCGTTCAGGAGAGGTCAGAGGGCAGAGTGACGGCGTCTGAGATCATCCTCGACACACTGACTGAGCGTTGTACTCAAGCTGTCTGATGTCATCGTGATGATGTCACGCACGGTGCTCCATTGTCTTTTGTCGAAGCTGATGCTCGTGACTCATGACCTTCAGCGTTTCACTAGGAAAAACAAACGTGTTGATCACAAAAACACTTACAGAAGCGCTCTGCCGGGGATTTCCTCTCACAGCTGCCTTGTTTGTGTTCATACGTTGGCCTGATGTTTTTATCCACTGTGACCTGTGTTGCATTTAATCAGTACTTTTCATCCGTTCACACATTCATTAGGAAACGAACCATGACACGTGTGAAGTACTGATATGAGTAATTATTCATCATTTATTATTCTTGAACGTTTATAATGTTTTTAACAGTTCCAGTGGATAAACATTTCTAATTGTTTTTGCCATGAACATAGCCTCAGGGGCCGGTTAACTTAGCCTTCATGTGAAGACGGTGTCTTACCGACCAACAGAGTAATTGGTTTGATGTTTTTGTATTTAGCTTAGACTAACATACATTTTTATGTAACTGAGTTTTAAAGAACTGAGACTTATGCAGCCGTCCATGCTGACCTGACATTAAATAAGTAATAATCTATTATAAACACACAAATCATCAGAGTGGTTGTTTAAATCTTTCCCTCAGTCGGTATCTAATGTTTGGCATCATTCTATCAGCCGTAAACACTCAAATGGTATATAAATATCCTGCAGCTGATCAACAAGTAAACACACACGAGCGACGGTGACCTTTACACGGATTCAGAAGCGCGCGTGCGTGTGTGTGTGTGTCCGTGCGCTCGTGTTCTGGGTCAGTCGGGCATGTGGAGAATCTTCAGACAGCTGCCGTCTCATTTCAGTGACCGGCACATGGACTGACCACTTCAGACGCTGCCCTCGATCACTTCAGAACTCATTAAACACATAACTGACTGATTAGTAACTGATGTGCAGAGAACGGTTTGGCTCATGTGTCACGTTTGGAGAAGCTCCTGGTGTAGATGTGTTTCTTCAATGAAAACAGGATGGTTTGCTTGCAGTATACCTGTGTGTGTGTGTGTGTGCAGGTGTAGTTGAAGGCAATCTATCGGCGGTGGAGGCCTTTAAGTCCTCAGGAGGAGACATCGCTCGTCAGCTGACCTCTGATGAGGTGCGTCTGCTCAATCGACCCTCAGCCTTCGACAGCGGCTTCACACTCGTTCACCTCGCCATCCGCTTCCAGAGACAGGACATGCTGGCCATCCTGCTGACCGAGGTGTGTGTGAGAGCATGAGTGTGAGCGAGAGAGAGAGAGTGAGTGTGTGTGTTGCTTTCTGATTGTCTGATGATGTGGAAGTGTGTCTGAAGGCTTGTGTGTGTCGCAGGTCTCTCAGAGGGCCGTTAAATGCATCCCAGCAATGGTTTGTCCTGAACTGACAGAACAGATCCGCAGAGAGATCAGCTCATCCATGCACCAGCGCAAGGGAGACTTCAACTGCTACTTCCTGACAGATCTCGTCACATTCACACTGCCAGCGGGTGAGACACTCACACACACACTCACACCGCAGTCATAGACATTAGTGCACAACCCTCTTTCAATCCGATTAACTCTACAACTTTTGGTTTATTCATTATATTCCATCACATTCCATGTTATACAGTAAATTACATTTTATGACTGTATTCTGTAATTCTGTCCATATCATAATCACTACAGAACACAGTGTATGAACACGCGTGTGTATGTCTGACGTTTCTTGACTCAACAGATATTGAAGATCTGCCTCCAGCTGTTCAGGAGAAGCTTTTTGATGACATCCTCGACCGTGACGTCCAGAAGGGTAAGACATGAGCTGCTGCTGCATAACTGTGTGTGCGTGCGTGTGTGTGAACGATATATTATGTGCATCCCGTCAGTAAAGCTGGTTCTTTGATTAGCGGTAAATCTTCAGCAGGTGTTTTCTGCCACATGCGTGTGTGTGTGTGTACACTGATAGTGTGTGTGTGCGTGCACTGATCACGTGTGTGTGTGTGTGTGTGTGTGTGCGTGTACACTGATTGTGTGTGTGTGTGTGTGTGCATGAACTGATCACGTGCGTGTGTGTGTGCGTGCACTGATCACGTGTGTGTGTGTGCGCGTACACTGATCCTGTGCGTGCGTGCGTATGTGTGTGTGTGCGTGCACTGATCACGTGTGTG
>JAUMHG010000054.1:17658582-17669471 GCA_032359395.1 Enteromius anoplus
TGTGTGTGTGTGTGTGTGTTTGTGTGTGTGTGTGTGTGTGTGTTTGTGTGTGTGTGTGTGTGTGTGTGTGTGTGTGTCTCTGTGTGTGTGTGTGTGTGTGTGTGTGTGTGTCTCTGTGTGTGTGTGTTTGTGTGTGTGTGTGTGTGTGTGTGTGTGTGTGTGCGCGCGCATGTCTCCACAGACATCAAGTGTTTAATTAAAGCAGTAAGTCAGTGGATGTCTTGAGTTACAGTGATTGTAGTGTTTATCTGTAAGCCAGAGTAATATTATACATTATTAATGTATTTATTATACAGTAATTAATTAAAAACTGAAACCACTATAAAAATATTTCTGTTCCTTGAAATAAAAAAAAACATTAACCAAAATAAAACATTGATCATTTAAATTTAGTTTAACTTATAGTAAAATAACTAAAACTGAAATAAAACTCTAGAATAAACAAAAACATTTGAAGTAAAATGAAATGATAAAAAGAAGCACTAGTATTGTCCAAGTAACTGCAGGAACTCACCGTTCCGTGACTCTCGGGTTTCTGTCTTGATTTTCATTGGTTCTTGAGGAACACTTTTACTTGAAGCTGCTTTGAGTAGATCTGTGTTGTGTGAAGCGCTGTAGAAATGAATGGGATGTTACAGTAAGAACAGGTTGATTAGGGTTGTGGTACAGTATTAATATTGTGTGTGTGTGTGTGTGTGTGTGCAGTGCTACATGTTCCACATGTATGTTGGCGTTCGAGCCGGCGGCGGCATCGGTGATCAGATCGAAGATCCGGCCGGTGACGAGTATGAGATCTACCGCATCATCTTTGACATCACCTTCTTCTTCTTCGTCATTGTCATCCTCCTGGCCATCATTCAGGGTGTGTATCTGTGTGTGTGTGTGTGTGTAGTGTGTGTGAAGTGTGTCTGAGTGTATCTAACGTGTGTGTGTGTTTCAGGTCTGATCATCGATGCGTTCGGTGAGCTCAGAGACCAGCAGGAGCAGGTGAAGGAGGACATGGAGGTGAGACACACACTCAGCTCTGGATCTGAAGTCCTCTGTGTGTGTGTGTGTGTGTGTGTGTGATTAAACACACATGTGTTTGTCCTCCGGCAGACAAAGTGCTTCATCTGTGGGATTGGAAACGACTACTTCGACACGGTTCCTCACGGCTTTGAGACGCACACGCTGCAGGAACACAACCTGGCCAACTATCTGTGAGTCCAAACACAGCTTTAATCACAGGAAGTGTTCATGATTTACCTGCAGAGAGTTAAACACAAACAAATAGATGAGATGCACGATCGATACGGCGTCCAGACGAGCTGCTTTTACCAAGTAAACAGAAGTTAATCCGAATACTAGAGCAGCACACACCAGCCATCGAGAGATTCCGGACTGTTTTCAGTTTCCTGGGGAAATGTAAGCTTGGTCATTTAACAGTTGAAAGCCATGACATGAGAAACAAAGGACCTGGAGTATAAAAAAGTAACTCATGTTTTCTAATGAAAAAGTGATGCATTACTTTACCAGTCACTCGTGTTAGAGAGAGAAACTATCGCCTGGTCAGTCGAAAAATCCCCACAATTCACAGAAACAATCGTGTGTGTGTGTGTTTGCAGATTTTTCTTCATGTATCTCATCAACAAGGACGAAACAGAGCACACAGGCCAGGTATTTCCCATCATCCTCTAGTTCTCATGTGTTGTATTTTAGGGAAATATTCACCACACATGCTTGTCTGTCATTCAGGAGTCGTACGTTTGGAAAATGTACCAGGAACGATGCTGGGAATTCTTCCCCGCGGGCGACTGTTTCCGGAAACAATACGAGGACCAGCTGAATTAAAACACACACACACACACAGTGGTGATTGTATCAGCTGGAACGCTTTTGACACGCAGTGACCGTACAAAGGCACACTTTCCTGCCATGCGACGCTTCTTCATTTCATCACAGACTGATTCAGGAGGAGGGGAGCTGCACGCTTCTTGAGACGGGATCCGGTGCCTTATGCAAGATGAAGATGAGCCGGAGCGAGCGCTGGAACCCCTCAGGACTCCCATCTTCTCCTCTGCTGACCCCTCTCTTGCTTTGTTTCCTGTTCTTTTGGTAATGCACCCATGCAACAGCAGAGTTACTCTTTATATAGTCCAAAAAATCTTTCATTGCATGTTTATTATGCAAGTTTAAGGAAAACATTTGAAACGTAAAGATATATCACACGCGCAGTTTTATAGGTTTAAGAACATTTAAGCTGTCTGTGTCCTGTCGCGGTACATCACGGACTTTCCTCCGTCATTCGCCAAGAAAACGTCCACCACCGGAGAAAAAAACCATCCGCACTAGATTTAGCTTGACACAGAAGCAATACCCATTCAGGGAGTCCGCCCTACACCCTACATACTACACCCTACACCCTACGGCGACGGAGGGCCAAACAGCAGCGCTTAATAACAAGACCGAGACATTTCCCATCCTTCAGGAAACCACTGCACTTTCTTTCATAGCCATGAAGAAGACCAGATGCTTTTCTTATTTGTTCTCTAAGAAACAATGTGAATCATTGCAATAACAACCAATGGGCTAAAAAAAAACCAGCCGCAACTATGTGAGAGAAATTTTACTCATGTGAAGAATTTTGATAACAAAAAAACCTCATCAGAAATAACCTGTAGTGTACCGTGTAGAGTTGTGTGCATATAACTGTGTGTGATCTGTAAAGGGAACTCAAAGACCTGCATGATTTTGACAAATAAAGCGATTATTTATTGATGCTTGTAGGGGAGGATGTGTTTACAGAGACAGACGCATGGATCGAATGGCTTATCTCATAAACCTTTGACAGTTTCTCATTGGCTCGGTGAAAGTGTGAGATGAAGATTCAGTGAAAACATGAAGGTAAAAAGCTCTGTTTGACCATCTTCTGCTAGTTTGTTGGATGATTTCAAGACAAGTGTCTCGGCGACGAGCAGATTTAACCTCATAATACATAAAGCTCTGAATTCACTTCAGATTCTGGGTCTGTTTGGAAAACAGTCATAACTTGTATTTGCAGCTTGTCATTAATGAAGAGTTACTATGAAGGGTTTTTACTGCATTTACCCTCTTTTGATGAACTGAAAAAGGAGAAATAAGTGTCACGTAAGATATAAACCACAACAAAAAAGCACAAATGTTGAAAAAATGTATTTAAATATATAATTTTATGAATATTCAACGCTAAAATCAAACGATTCATTGCTATTAATCGCATCCAAAATACAAGTTTGTATTTGTGTGTAAGGTGTGTATTTTTTACAGTATGTATATATAAACACACACCCATGCATGTGTAGATTTATAAAACTTTTACATTTATAAATGAAATATATTTATGTAAACATGTGAATAATTTCTAATTATTTACTGTATATGTGTATTTATACATACATAATAAATATACACAGCACACAGGTATATTATGTAAATAAAAACTTTAATTTTGGATGCAATTAATAGTGAATAATCATTTGACAGCACTAAAATGTTAATTATTAGCATTGAATATTCATAAAATTATATATTTTCAAATGGTTTTTTTATGTGCTTTATTTGTTACTTGATTATTTTTTAATTTTAGTTCATAAAAAGAGGGTAAGATATGTATCTTTATGTATATGAGGTACATAAAATCCCAGAATTCACAGTAATTATCCCATTTGAATACATGTCATATAAAGTACTTTAAATTAATGACTAATCATTTTTCCAATATTTTTTTTATCCAAATTTATGAAGCCTATATATGTATTGATAAAAAGCATGGATAAAATCTATCTGTTTTTCATGCAGTGATGTTTCATCAAGAGGTCCATGTATTCAAGTTCAACAAAATTTAGTCCCAAAAGTGTGAGAGTTTATGACACTAATAAGACTTCAAAGATAAGTTTGTCTGAAAGTAAATAAATGATGTGTATTTTGAGGGTCTTCAGCTCCCTCACGGACGTCTATGCTCTTCTTCCGGGTCAGAACAGACCGAGGCTCCATGTAAATGCTTCTTTTATTGCTGGATTTGAGCTTTGAAGAAAAAGGTACGTGATGCACTCCACATGATGGAGTATTTCAAAAGCACAGGAGAAGTCTTGTTTTCTGTGAGAAGAGCCTTTAAAAAGCTGACTTTTTAAAGCGTCATTGTCTCGGGGGATTGTAAATAAATCTGAAAAACTCTGTTCATCCTCTGAACTGATTCTGAAGAGAGCGACTTCTGGCAAAGCCCTTTCCAACGCAATCAGCTCGCTGGATGTTGCGGGGGAAGACAGCTCCTGCTGGATTAGTTTTGGACGTCCTGTGTTCCTGTTCGGAGCGACTGGAGCTGAATATTGAGAGATTCTCACCTGCTCTGCGGTGCTTCAAAGAAACATAATGAAGGCATTTTATCTGAATGCAGAGTCCAGACGAGGCTGAAAGCTTGAGAAATCACTTTATATTCAAGATGTAGAAACTATTAATTTTCCTGTCCTCCAGCTAACTGCAGAAAATCACATGTCACTCGGAGGGAAATGAAGCTGAATTCAGCCGAGAGAGTTCTGTTCTACAGATTCTGATGGAGCTCAGTCATGGGTTGGTTTGTACAGATTAACCATCATGTCTGATCCGGAGGATTTAGGGCAGGAACCGCAGACGGCTGACCTTTGACCTTCATTAATAATGAGGTTATGAGTGTGAGATCATCTGTATCTGCTGGATTTCTCTCAGACAGGTGAAGTCTGAGGAGCACTGCTCTGAAGCACATGATTGGTTTGATTGTGCACTTGATTAAAGGATGAAAGTCCCTTTGAGCGAGTGTTCGGTGCGTCTTTCTGCAGGTTTAAATCCGTTTGAATGTTTCTGTTTTGCTCCCGTCTGCGGCTTTCATGAAGAGCTGAGCCGATAACAGAGAACATCCTTATCTCCCTCTAGCTGTCTCTGTCTGTCTCCACCTGTCTGTCTTTGTCTGGTTCTGTCTGTCTCCACCTGTCTGTTTATATCTGTCTGTCTTCATCTGTCTGGTTCTTTCTGTCTCCATCTGTGTGTCTATATCGGTCTCCATCTGTCTGTCTCCACCTGTCTTTCTTTGTCTGGTTCTGTCTGTCTGTCTCTGTCTGTCTCCACCTGTCTGTCTCTGTTTGTCTCCACCTGTCTTTCTTTGTCTGTCTCCATCTGTCTGTCTATATCTGTCTGTCTCCATCTGTCTGTCTTTGTCTCGTTCTGTCTGTATCCATCTGTCTGTCTGCACCTGTCTGTCTTTGTCTCGTTCTGTCTGTCTCCATCTGTCTGTCTGTCTATGTCTGGTTCTGTCTGTCTCCATCTGTCTGTCTATATCTGTCTATCTCCACCTGTCTGTCTTTGTCTGGTTCTGTCTGTCTCCATCTGTCTGTCTCCACCTGTCTGTCTTTGTCTGTCTCCACCTGTCTGTCTCTGTTTGTCTCCACCTGTCTGTCTTTGTCTGTCTCCATCTGTCTGTCTTTGTCTGGTCCTGTCTGTCTCCATCTGTCTGTCTTTGTCTGTCTCCATCTGTCTGTCTTTGTCTGGTCCTGTCTGTCTCCATCTGTCTGTCTATATCTGTCTATCTCCATCTGTCTGTCTATGTCTGGTTCTGTCTGTCTCCATCTGTCTGTCTGTCTCCATCTGTCTGTCTTTGTCTGGTTCTGTCTGTCTCCATCTGTGTCTATATCAGTCTGTCTCCATCTGTCTGTCTATGTCTGGTTCTGTCTGTCTCCATCTGTCTGTCTACATCTGTCTGTCTTTGTCTGGTTCTGTCTGTCTCCATCTGTCTGTCTATATCTGTCTGTCTCCATCTATCTGTCTCCACCTGTCTGTCTTTGTCTGGTTCTGTCTGTCTATATCTGTCTGTCTATACCTGTCTGTCTATGTCTGGTTCTGTCTGTCTCCATCTGTCTGTCTATATCTGTCTGTCTGTCTCCATCTGTCTGTCTTTGTCTGGTTCTGTCTGTCTGTCTCCATCTGTCTGTCTTTGTCTGGTTCTGTCTGTCTCCATCTGTCTGTCTATATCTGTCTGTCTCCATCTGTCTGTCTGTATCTGTCTGTCTCCATCTTTCTGTCTTTGTCTGGTTCTGTCTGTCTCCATCTGTCTTTCTCCACCTGTCTGTCTTTGTCTGGTTCTGTGTGTCTCCATCTGTGTGTCTCCATCTGTCTGTCTCCACCTGTCTGTCTTTGTCTGGTTCTGTCTGTCTCCATCTGTCTGTCTTTGTCTGGTTCTGTCTGTCTCCGTCTGTCTGTCTCCATCTGTCTGTCTTTGTCTGGTTCTGTCTGTCTATATCTGTCTGTCTCCATCTGCCTGTCTCCATCTGTGTGTCTCCATCTGTCTGTCTATATCTGTCTGTCTCCACCTGTCTGTCTTTGTCTGGTTCTGTCTGTCTCCATCTGTCTCTCTGTGTGTCTGTATCTTTGTGTGTGTGTGTGTATCTATCTGTCTGTCTGTCCATCTGTCTGTGGTGTGTGATAGGTAAGTTGTGTTAATTGCAGTGTAAGGGTTGGTTTTAACTCAGCAGAGCATCACAAGTGGGTTCAGAAGTCGCTGCCATCAAATGCAGATTGGAGTCAAAGTAATTAGCACTTGATTATTCTGAGCGCAGTAACGACTGCAGGGCTGATTAGACAGAATGTCACGGGTCACTCAGGTCGAGTGTGAGCAGCAGAACCTCTGACAGCATCTAAACATCCTCCGATTTAAACCTGCTAGTGATTCAGGATCTTGGTGTGTATCATCTTCAGTGTGAAGCTTGGCTTGTCTGTGTGTGATTGTCTCCAGCGCCGCTCAGGAACCGGATCTCACTGAAGCTGTTCAGATGATTGTTAGTGTGGTTTATATATTACTGTCATAAACACGTGTTTGTGTGAGTATCTGGAATTCAGTCAACTACCTTCAGTGACACTAACCAGCGGCGTCAGCTTTAAACCTCTCTGTCAACGTTTCCCTTTTTTTCAGAGCTTCCTTCCAGATTTTTTTTCCTTTTGTTCAGTTGTTTATGCTAAACAATAAATGAAATGGACAGCAAGCCCCAGTAAGTGATGTCTGCAGTCATTTAAACACTGCCTCAGCTGTTGAAGAAACCCTTCAGAGATCATCTATAAACGCTGGATCATTGATTATAAACAGACATCAGTCACAGGACGTGTATTAATGACATGCTGTCTGTTAATAAATCTCTAATCATCTACAAATCAGACACTTAGAGTCAATCGTATAAGCGAGTGAAGTGATTCAGTGTTCATTTGTTGAGCTTATCTGTTTCTGATCCATGTCAGATGTATCTTACAGAAGTTTGTGTGTGTGTGTGTGTGTGTGTGTGTGTGTGTGTGTGGGTTTATGTGGTTTATGAGGACACAAATGTTTATAATGACATGGGTATGACATAGTTATTACACTATGTAATATTGTAGAAACACCATTACACCTATGGAGAGACCCCATAAAATATCGAGACACTAGATGAGTATGTGTGTCTCTCTCTCTCCGTCTGTGGTGTGAGACGGGCAGTGAGGGTGACAGGACTGTAATTACTGACTCAGAGACTGCATGGTGCTGACCTTTGACCTCCCGCTCAGAGTTTGCTGGAGCACAGAGTCTCTCTCAAACACACACAGAGCTGGAGACTAACTCCGAAAATGACACATCATCAGTTTGTTCTGACCGTTCATGTGTATAAACTGATTCAGAGAAAGACAGGGTTATAAAAGTGAACTAAAACCACAAAACAAGTTGTAATAAAATCTAGCAACAACAAAAAAAAAAAAATAATAATAATCTAAAAAAAAATATGTATATATATATATATATACACACACACAGTACTTATTTTGTTACAGCTCATTTAAAAAGGCTTAACTTAATAAATATAAATCTGAAAAATGTAAATAAAAAACATTAAAATGTAAAAAAATGAAATATAAAAACATTTGTGTGATGTGTTTTGTTACTTTATAATAATAGTGTATCTGTATGCTAGTCACTGTAATCTTAATTAAATGCTATTGTTGCTGTTTTTATGTAAGAATAAGAAAAATGAGGATGTTTTATGTGAATAGTGTTTCAGCAGACAAACACTGCTGAGATTCTGATCTGTTCTCAGCCTCCGTTTTATTTTTTTAAAATCAGCTTGTTCTGCTTTGTGTTCTACTTTAATCATTTATACATGGAGGAACTCATAACTCAGAAAGAGACAGTTGGATTATTTTTATTTTTAATACATAATCAAGACTGTGTCACACAGTATCGTTCAGGAACAGAGCTTGATGAGGTTAAAGTCATCTTTGTGTCTGGACTGCATCAAAATAATATTGACAAGCATACAGTATATAATAATTTAACTTGAAATTTTGACGTAGAAAGATACTAGTACTAAGTACTAGTATACTAAGTACTAAGATAAAGTACTCTGTTTTGTTTACAACCAACAAAAATATTCTGTACATTGAAATACAACAAAAATGAGTGATTTAACAAGGATCTCAGCTCAAGAACATCTGTTCGTTTCTGTTTAAAGATGTTTAGATGCAAAAACGCTTCCATGTTTCACTTCTGAATCTCTCTGAATCCTGCATCAGTCTCAGGCCAAATCAACCCTGAATCCTGTCTGACATACAAATATAACTGATCCTCTGTGAGACAAGACGTGCTTCACGTCCAGAGACACTGATTATATGTTTGTTCTGAAGAGTTGGGTTTAGGACAAGAACACACAGTCTGTACGGTATGAAAACCATTCCATCTGTCAGAACCTAATAATACTGAATCAAATCTAACACGTCAGTCTGAGACGCTGGTTAGATGATAATTAATGAGTTCTGTCTCCACCTGCCTTCAGCTGAAATGTGTTCATGTTCCCACAGAGGTTATTGTTCAGATCTGTCTTTATTAGTCCTGCAGCAAGTCTAAAATCGACTAAACCTCAAACCTTAACAAACTGTTACTTAAAATTAAAAAGAGTTCAAAGAGAAGAAAAAATGGAACCTAACTTGATTTTAAAACTGAAGGGAAAAAAAACAAGAACACAAAAATATGAATAAAGCTGAAGTATGCACAGCGAAATTGAAAATGATCTAAAATTGAAATGAAAATAAAAACAAATTTAACGTGCAGTATAAAATATTAACATTCATTAATAAAATATGCTGTTATATACTGTGCAATATTTCAATGTCATAAAACACCTTGCAAAAGACAACAGTTCTCTCCGTAACACACATCTGACAGCAGTTCGTATTAATGGTGTTTGATTTTGAGATGTTTGTGAGATTTTGAACACTTTCTAGGAGATATTTTGTATTTTGTGAAGTTCTTGGATTTGTGTGTAAAGTGTTTAAAACACGTGTGAAAGCAGCTGAAAACCCACTCTGCCTGCTCTAGAAACAAATGAAATACTAACGAGATCTCATGATCAATTCTCATGATATTTCTATGATCAGAAACATTAGCGCAGGTCTTTCAGCAGCTGCTCAGGCGTGCATATAATTCAGAAAGCGAGTGTTTTTGTGGTGAACGGCTCTCTGTGGAGCTCATAAACGAGTCACTCGCGGGTCGTTTGACGATCTGATGTGATTTTAGGGTTTGGGCTAATCGTGAATATTACCCACGTGTGGAAAATGAATACTGATGAGCTGTTTCACTAATCAGCACAGCAATCAAACGTCAATCACACCGCCGCTTCTGAAAGAGCGTGAAGATCACATTCAAACGACTTTAAGATGAAGAGAAGCATTGCAAAGACAATTACAAAACAGCAGAAACGCATCTCCAGAGCAAACCAGCAACGACTGAATCAGAATCTTAGATGTAAAAAAAAAAAGATATGACCTTATTTGACGGTGCTGAGCTCAGAAACATTTTATATTAGCTTTAATGCACATTAAATAGTGCAGTCAAATGCCAAACGTTTGGCAAAATAAATATTTAAAATTGTGCAATTTAACTGCTATATAAATAATGGTCAGAAAAGTGTGGCATGCTCCAGAAAAACAGAGCCTGAAAATCAAGGAAAGGAACACTTTATTTAAAGCTGTTCTTGTTACATTTACAGGAAGTCTCTACTGTACTATATAGAACTATGCTGTTAGGGTTAAAATTATGCATATTTAAGTTCTTATTAAGGGTAACAAGGACACCTTAAAATAAAGTGTGACTGTTGTTTCATTGAAACAGCTCCGACATCAGCCGATGAACAGATCTGATGAATCAATCACATTAGCATGAATCAAAAGAGTCTGAGATTCATATGAACTGAAGATATTTCATTTATCACAATGACAAATAAACCCAAAGGAGAAGTGACCTCCCGTCAAACACACATGAAGGTTTCAGATCATATTTCAGGCTGCTTCATAATAAACAGATCGGAGGCTGCTGCTGAAGCGTATCGCTGGTAAAATTAGCTCAGTCACAGCAAATCAAGGAATCTGAGAGTCCATATTTGGCCGTTTCCTCACCGCTGCCTCGTCTGCTGGACTTTCACCAGATTAGACCCAGAGCATGTCCTTGATGAGACTAAATAAGGGTCCGAGCGAAGCTCCGTGAAACAATAGCGGATGTGCTTTACTGAGACGTCCTGAGAGATTAACACGCTCCTTATCAGAGCCTGATAAACCCTGAAACAACATCAAAACAACATCAGAACAATATCAGAGCTGATAAAATAGTGTTAGAAGCTGATAAGACCCCTGGAGTTAAGTTCATTTAAGTTAAAGTCTCGGAAAGAGAATATTTCTTTGTTTTTTTATAAAAGTTATGACTTGTCCAAATGACTAATTTAAAGCCTAACCCTAACCAGAACTTCTCCGTCACAGAGTGGTTTTATTATCAAATGTTCACACAAAGAAAGAAGGCGGAGCTATTATTCTGTCTGTAGTGTTGCTGCGGGCGCCATGTT
>JAUMHG010000054.1:17680352-17690917 GCA_032359395.1 Enteromius anoplus
AACACATATATTATGTAAAGAAAAACTTTTATTTTGGATGCGATTAATCGCGATTAATCTTTTGACAGCACTAATATGCATTTATTCTTGTTATTATAAATATAAATGCAATGAGGTTTATTTACCTCAGCAAAATTGATTAACGACAAGCGCTCTGAAGGGTTTGTGGTGACAGCAGCTGACTGACAGGAGATACTGGACATGTGATCTCAGATTTACTGTACCTTGGTCTTCAATGCTCAGGTTCCTCTGCATCCACTGAACAATATCAGACCCTGAAAAACAGAAGAACACTTCTATTCATTCCCTGGAGACTGGGCTCATCGTCATACAAGAGTGATCCTAATCTGAGCGACATATTTCAGTCTTTGATGCTTGAAAAAGATTTACACTATTTATTATATCTGGATATTGATGAGAGACAGTCAGAGTAAATGAAATGGATTGAAATAAAATAAAATATGATAAAATAAAATAAAATAAATTAAAAACAAATTTAAAAGAAAAATGAAATGTATTGAAATAAAGAAAAATAAATTAAATACTGGGGTTAGTCGAACCCAAGGTCACTGGGTTGATTCCCAGGAATACCAAATGCAAAAGATGCAAAACACGTTTATACGAAAAATTGTCAGCTAACTAAAATAAAATGAGTTGAAATACTGAATACAACTAATCTGAAACACTCAAATAAAAATGCATGAAAAATACAAAGCAAGTTGAAAATATTCAAAAACTCTACAGGAGTGTAGAACAAGACTGTCTGACACTTGAGGTCTGGAGTAAATCTGGAGTAAAGCAGCACCTGATGAAGCTGTGACCTTCTGAACACAAACTCCTTCATGTTTGTTTCAGGACACAAATCATTCAGGTAATGATGTCTCGTGATCTCCAGAGGCAGCACTCAGTGTTTCTGAAAAGTAGGTTTTGGGGGCAGCCGGTGAGGGCTTGTTAAATCGAAAGGAACTTCTGTGAGATTCTGTGTCTTGCAGAGGCTTGTAGAAAACCCCAGAGGCTGTAAGAGACATCTGCGTCTCAAAGCGCATCTTCAGGGACAAAGAAGAAATAAGAGCATCCTGTTTTTAATTGAAACAGTGACTCCAGACAGAAAGACTGCGACTGTCCTCCGTGAAGGACACGCTCGAGAAGAACCAGACCAGCTCTAAAATCACATCAAATCAAATCCAAAATAAACATTCAATTAAATACCAAAGTCATGGGTTTGATTTCCAGGGAATGTCAAATTCATAAACGTACACAAAAAAACGAAAATAAAAGAAGTTTAAGCGGAATTACCGAAACCATATCAAATTTTGTGTAAAATATACAACATAAAAGCACATTTAAATGATTCATATTAAAACACGCATCTCACCAAACCATTTTAATAGAATAGAATAAAACGGAATGTAATGGAACATTATAACAGAACAGAATAGAATAGTAAATGAAATGAATGTTTACCAGGGAATGTCAAATTCATAAATGGATGAAAATAAAATAAAGCAGCAGAGAATGCTAAAGTAAATTCAAATTTTGACAAAAACTAACAAATAACTGGAGCATAAACTAGAAGAGAAATAAAGAGGAAAATAAGAGCAAGGGAATGAATAAAACCTTTTTCATGAATAAAACATTTATGAATAAAACAAGTTATCTTCTGCTTTCCTGTCACAGACGTCTGAAGGTCACACATGTTGAGTACATACAGACCCACAGGATGAAATAATGTAGAATTGTGTTTGTTTCTGGCCTTTAAACTTGTCTTTGAGTTTCTCACACACACACACACACACCAGCTGTTACCAGCAGCTAAATTTATACTCTTTTAATTATCACTCTGTCTGTCTGAGAGCCGCGGGTCCATATGGATCTCACTCAAACACTCGCCCTACTTCTCCATCCGTCTCTCGCACTCCCTCGTTTCTCATTTCTCATCATTATCCTGTGTATTTGTTGTTCTTTTGTGTATTTCCAGAGGATTGAGCAAGATCAGACGCCAGCCGCGAGTGTTTGGACACAAAACATCACCCTCTTCACCATCGTCCCGGCCCATGTCACACTGAGATGAGATCTGATTGATTCCTGTGGTGACAGAAAAACATAACGCTGCTCCTGCGGCCGTGTGTGTGTGTGTGTGTGTGTGTGTGTGTGCACGCAGAGACTGGGTTCAGTAAGATGTTTTAACGGGGTCATATGATGTTGTTAAAAAGAACATTATTTGGTATATTCGGTGTCATGTAATGTGTTTATGCGGTTTAAGTAAACATTTGGGTTTGAAAATAAACCCACTCTGTGACGTAGAAAAATGGAGGTGTGTTTAAACAAGTCGTTTTTCCCATAATGCATCTGAGAAGGGAACACTTGAAATCACATCATATGGCCGCTTTAATCTTCCAGAAAAAGCCTCTCCTGTTCACTAAGGATGCAAATATGATCCAAATACAGTAAAAAGAGTGAAATATTATTAGAATGTAACTCAGTTGTTTTCTATGTGAATATGTATTAAAATGTCTCTGATGTTCAGCTGTGTTTTCAGCATCATTCCTCCAGTCGTCACATGATCTTTAGAAATCATTACAATATACTGATTTACTGCTCAAGAAACATTTCTTATTATTATCAATATTAAAAACCAACATACATTTTATTTTTCAGGATTGACGGATAAATAGAAAGTAAAAATAAAAAAGCATTTATTTGAAATGAACATTATAAATGTCTTTACTGCCACTTTCATCCCTGATGAATAAAACTATGACTTTATTTAAATAAATATATATTAATATAATAAATTAAAAAAGCTTCAGGAAATAAAGAACTCATCCTCATTCAGTGTTTCTAGAAAACAACACAGCTTAACGATACAAAGCAAAAGATGAGATAAATCACAACAAATGAATCAGAGTCACGCTGTAAGATAATAACACATCATAAATCTGTGTGAGTGTGACGTGAAGCAGTTGTGATGTTGCCTGGCAACTGTAAACAATCAAGAGTAACACACGTCTGCGGAACACGAGCGTCTCATCAAAACTAAACGAGCTTCATTATAATTAATGAAGCTGTAAAACTGAATCACATCTGTTTACAGAGAACGAGTGTGTGTGTGTCTAGAGCAGCAGCTATGTTGCCTGTCCATTTGAACCCACTGAATGTCCTAACAACCAGGGCACCCAACAACATCCTAGCAACCATTCAGAACGGCCTAGAAACATCCTAGCAAACACCCTAGCAACACCCTATCAACCACCCAGAACAGCCTAGAACCAAAACAGCCTAATAATGTCCTAGCAACAAAAACACCCTAGCAACATCCTAACAACCATCCAGAACGGCCTAGTAAATCCCTAGCAACCGTCTGGAACTGCCTAGCAACATCCTAGCAACCATCCAGAACTGCCTAGTAACTCCCTAGCAACCATCTGGAGATGCCTAGCAACATCCTAGCAGTCCATGAGGGTCACCGTTCATCTGGCGGTCAGAAAAAGAGATAAAAGCAGTATAAAGACCAGCTTAAAACAAGAAAGTGCTATATGAATCCCTCATGCCTGGAAGAATCAGCAGCAGCCGGCAGCACCTGGAAACAGCTCTGTCACGCTGGAAGAGTGCAGCTGGAATCAGAGAGAAATAAAAGGAAACAAGAGACACAGCCATGCCTGTCATACAAATCCTGACTTCATGTGCCCATCCTGTGAGATTTTGTGGATCAAGGATAGGGCTCTATAGTCATCAAAGGATACACCGCACGTGAGGAGAGAGTCTGTGTGTGTTGAAAGTGTAGCGGTTTCTGTGTTTTTAGATGTCGTTAACTGAAGATGTTTATGTAAGACTCTTGATTGCGTAACAGGCAGAGGAGGACCTGAACTCTTCCTCATTTCTCAGACTCCACTTTCTGAGGGTTTGCATTCCCATCATTATTATCATCATCATCATCGCAGTGCTGTTTTCCCATGATGCATCAGATCTGTGGGCGCTAATTAATACATTTATGAAATATGAGCGGCTGAGACCTCAGCCAGTGTTTGTTGCGGTTCGTAACGAAACTCTTCGGGATTAGTGCAAAACTCGCTCTCTGGAGATTCATAAATCAAGATTTACTGGAGCAGCAAATCGACAGAAGATAAGGAGTCTTGTTTCCTGAGAAACTGCTCAAAATGAAGTGAGCTTATGATTCAAACAAGAACAAATATCTGCTGATGGAGACAGAAAAACTACTTTAAAACAACCAGTAACAGTCTGGAAATATCCTAGCACCCACCCAGAACAGCCTAGCAACCATCAAGATCAGCCTAGCAACCATCCAGAACAGCCTAGCAATATCTTAGCAACCATCCAGAACAACCTAGCACCCACCCAGAACAGCCTAGTAACATCCTAGCAACCACCCAGAACAGCCTAGCAACAATCCAGAACAGCCTAGCACCCAGCCAGAACAACCTAGAACCCACACAGAACAGCCTAGCAACATCCTAGCAACAGCCCAGAACAGCCTAGCAACCATAAAGAACAGCCTAGCAACCACCCAGAACTGCCTGCCAGCTAATGTCCTAACATCAGAGTGTTTTGAGGAAATAATCTGGTAAAAGTCTGGACGAGGGTTTGAAGAGTGATTGATCATCTGGTCAGTGCTCTCTGATGGCAGCAGATGTTTGGAGATCTCACGCTGACCACGTCCAGCGCTGACCTCTCTTCAAAGCCGCACCACTGCCTGTTTGAACGCTCTGCTGTGTTTGTCCTGGGGATATTCTGGGATGTTTGACCGTCTGATGGTTTCCTGATTAGCGATAGCATGTGTTCCTCAGGAGGCTCTCAGCACGTCTCAGCTAACACCGTCTTAAGCACTTAGAAGAAGATTTATGTGATTGTCAGGAAGCCTCAGAGAGCCTTGATTATTCACGAAGCATCAAAGATTCAACCTGAGGAGCTTCTCATGAGTCACAGAAACACTTCATAATACATACGCTTTATAATATTACCATGACTGTGAGGAGAGTCTGTGTCCAACAAACCAAACACGTAAAGAAAAACAAGAAATATAGATAGATAAGGTTTGAAAAAAATTGAACGTCTGGATCACATCACAATAAATAAATAAACAGTCTAAAAAAAAAGCAAATGTCTGGGTCATATTATACAGTATATACAGTATATGTATACACACACACACACACACACACAATGAATGAATTAATAAATGTGTTTTAAAAAAGTTGTTACTTAATGATGATATAAATAAATGAAAAAGTCCAGAGCATATCATAGTAAATAAATAAATAGTCTGAGAAAAGCCTAAAAGTGCAGGTGACCTGAGAAGACGCTGGGGATCTTAGAGAGGAAGCTCTTGACGGTCCGGATGGGAATCCCACTCTTCTCATCCTGCATTCGAGCGATGATATCCTCCATCTGCAGAGAGAGAGAGAGATCAGCCTGACGTCTGGAACAATCACAGTAATTACATGCTGCATAATTAGCCTCCATTCTCTGTAATTATGCTTAATTTCTGTGTGATTAAACACACTGTTGTACTCACACTTACTTCTCACTCCTGACAGCACACACTCGCTCTAAACCGTAAAGATCCATTCATATCCATAACCCTAACCTGTCCAGCTCAGATTCACCCCAAAACCAACACACATCTTTTACTTTAAACAATTAAATTAGATTATTTTTATGGCGACATTAAAATCCATTTTTTGCTAAAAAATAATAATAATAATAATAATAATAAATTTTAATCTAAATAAAATATTGCAATATGCTATTTAAATTGTAAAGTATTTATATTGTACTGCAATACAGATATGAATTACAGAATTATAATGCATGTGCACGTTTGATTAAAAACAGTAAAACTAATTAGAAAACCACAGTTAGCTATTATTATTCATTTAATTCTTAGTCCAATTATAAAAAATAACGAATTAATAAAAAAAAATCATCAAACTATCATTGAAAAAAGATTTATTATTATTATTATTATAACTACTTCAATTATTATTATTATCAGAATTTTAGCAAATAAAAAAATGTCACTATTACTGTAAAGTAAGAATAATATTACTGTCATGCTTATTGTTACTACAATTATTATCATAATCATAATTATTATTAATAATATTTTTTATCATATATGTATATATATTCAACGCAAACTTATAAAGAAATGTCACTATCACTGTAAAGATTTGTAGGTGAAAGTGGCCCCAGATGTTTCCCAGGATTCATCAGGTGTGTAAATCACTCAGCTCATGTGTGTGATGACGGGGCTTTCTATGGATTTGCTTCCGCTTGTTTTAACTCTGACACTCCGGCTGAAAATCCCTCTTAATCTTCCAAAACAAAATGACATTTGGGATGCTGAGAGGCTCCAGCGGGGGGCGGAGTTAAGCCGGGAGCAGGTGTGAGGCTCTGATTGGCTGGCGCTCTGCCGGATCGAGCCTTGTGAATGGTCTGGCTGACCGACACTCTCGCACACACTCACAAACACAACAAAGCGATGACCAAACACCAGACAAGAAATGATGCCAGAAACACACAGAACTACCTCTGCTATGAGTTTGATCACAACATATGATCTGTCTGATCACATGATCTTACCTGGACCACAAAACCAGCTATAAGTGTCTATTTTATGAGAAAATCTGATATCTGAGGAAAATTGAGAAAATCACCTTTAATGCATAGCAATGCATATTAAAAATGAAGTACTGATATATTTACAGTAGGAATGTGAAAGGCACTGTATAAATAAACCAGAATGGAGGCTAAACTTGTGTAAAGTGTAGAGAGATGAGTGATCTCACGGCTACCATTCTGAGAGAAGAACACCGGTTTACTGACTCACTGACCCGAGTCTCTCGTCAGCACTTCAGACCACGGGACCCAGCTTCACTCAGAATAAAGCACATCAGGAACTTAACGTCATCTAGTGACTAAAACCTCACCACCCTGATGAAAGGTCAACAACTGAGCTGGAATAAATACTCCAGACACTGCAAACACATTTAGGATTTTAACCCTAAAAAACAAAACATAAAAAAATAAATATATTCAGAAAATTCAGAGTAATGGGGGGATGTTGACAGCACAGCGACTCTCACGATGGCATTTACTACATTTACAGTAAATGTCAAAGATGTGTCCCTCTGAAAGTGTCTCGACCAATCAGAGTGCAGACGCTGAGACCCTCGTCAAACCCACAGATGGACCTGAGAGTGACGCAATCGCAGCTATAGCAACAGTGTCAATATACTAACACACACACACACACACACTCTTTAATATCAGAGGGGGTTATTGTCCATGTCCATCACGCACTCTTCCACATCAACTCAAAGAAGTAAAACCAACTCAAACACAAAGAACACAGATCCTCTGATTCAGACCAGAACCCTTCTTCACTGCAGGAAGAGTTATTATGGATCATAGACTCGCATTTGAGTTCAGATCATCTCAATGCTGGATTAGTTTGATCTTCTGTCTTCTCCAGATGTTCACTGATGGACTGGAGTGCTGTGGATTATTCTGATGTTGTTATCAGACTCTCATTCTGACGACACACATTCACTTCCATTGCTGAGACATTGCTCCAGGTCTGATGAAGACACACTCTCCTCCTGATCTGGAGTAGATATGAGGATGAGTAAATGTTCAGTTTTTGTTGAACCATTACTTTACAGTTTTTTTGGATTGCTTAAGCACGATTTTGAAAACAGGGCCCGTGTTTTCAAAACAGTACACACAAATAGCAAAACACTACAGATCCTTTGCATGATTAAACATTCTTGGTAAAATTATACACCTATGTTTAAAAAACCACACTTTTTTACCATAAGAAACACACGTTTCACATTTACTATACTCTGCTTGCACGAGTTACACTCTGCTGTGATAAACCTAAAACACTTTTAGCACTTCTACTTCCCTATGATTAGAGTAGGCTACAATCAACAAAGTACAAATATAAAGTAAATCCACCAAACAGTACACAAGACCAATGTTGCACACTGAAGAAACTCATTTATTTCTCAACATGCCCAAAATGTTGACATGGAGATTCATAGTACTGTAACAACATGTCACTATACGTATTGTACTGTAAGTTTACTGTTACAAAATAAAAAAAATACTAGACATTGTCTCTTCGCCTAGCTGCATCTGGCCAACATCGCATCTGGCCAACATTATCAACATCGCAGGCAATGTTGTCATTAGCAAGACACCTTGGAAAGAAACCTCTTGAATGAAGAATCCATCCTTGTATTGCTGCTAACTCCATCCGGTCACAGGCTTTGATGAGGGGTACCTCAGCCTGGAGACGGCGTTCATATACAATCCACCGCCATGCTGAGAAAAAACTCTTATAGGATTGAGGAATGGAGAGTATGGTGGAAGATATAGGACAGTGAAATGTGGAGTTGCTGAAACCAGTTCTGAACCAGAGCAGAGCGGTGGAAAGACACATTGTCCCAGACAACAATGTATTGCATATTATCGTTTTAATTTGCTGCTGTTATGTTGTGCAATTGGTCCACTCGAAAAATGTGTTTTTTTTAAAGGATTTAGGCCAGTGTTGAAATTGAGACCTGATGGATATCGTGGAAGTTGCATGGTTATTGACAATGTTAGCTTGGAGCTGTTTGAGGTTTATAGCATTGTTGGCCAAAACCATGTTTACTATCTCCCTCTCTTGCTGCTCTGTGAACATAGGAGGCCTTCCCCCTTGTCGTTCCTGACCCTCAATCCTATGTAGAGAAAAAAAAAAAAAAAAAAACAGTCAACAATAGTACAGTAATTTCACAGGAAAGGGTAACAGAAGTGCTGATACTGCATAGAATACAGTAGTGTAAGCAGTGACTGAAACTTATTTTACAATACCTATTTTTCCAGTCGAAATGTTCTTATCACACTTGCCACTGTGTATCAGCTTAGATTTGGCCGTACTCGCAGTCCAGCCTCCCTCAGAGTTAGGCCGTGGTTGACAACTTGGTCATCCAGTGTTGCGCGGATCTCATTTGTCAGATTCGGTCCTCTTTGAGCACCTTCTTGTCTTCCTCTTCCTCCTCTTCTACCTCCAGCATTGCCTCCATCTTATCCTCTGTTGATTCCTCTTCCTCCTCCTCCTTGTTGTTGTCCTCCTCATTGTCTTACTCTTTCTCTGACTCTTTCCATTGTGCTTGAAGACCGATGAACTCACCTGCTGCTTTTTATAGTGCATAAACACCTGATTGGTGTGTCTATATTTAGCAAACAAGTGTTTGCATACCTGATGACTGTGTTGAACCAATTGGTTGGACGGTGCAGTAATTTGACAGTCAGTGCTTTGGTATTGCATGGAAGTGACTTCATGATAGATTTTTGTGTGTCATGTATGTTAAGTGTGTTTAGCTTTTTGCAAATCACTGTGTGTAGAGTTTTGCAACAAGTGTGAGGTTGACAATGTGCTAATAGTTGTGCAAATATGGGCTGATGTTTTGCTTCTTGAGTGTAAGGTTTTGCTAATAGTGTACTACTTTAGCAATCCAAAAAAACTGTATTATTATTATTTTTTAATTATTAAAAAAAAATTAACAGTTGTACTGTGTAGTACATGAATGAATACAAATGTGTATTACGACATTGGTTGTGTCTTTTGTGTTCATGTGAAAAGGTTTTTGAAGCAGAGAACCATAAGCAACATAACTGTTTTGGAAATATTGTTGTGAATTAATTGCACCAGTGTGCAAGACTATGATGTAGTGTGTGTATTTTTGAGGGCTTGTGTTTGATGTCTGAGGGAAAAGTTTGGTTTTCCAGCAAAAATGAATGGTTTTGAGTGTAGAGTTTCATTTTGACCTGAAAATATGATGTTTGGGAAATTGTGTGAGGAGTTATGGATTTGTGTTTACTGTTGTGAGAATATGAGGTATAGTTTCAAGAAATGTGTTTAAGCAACCGAGAAAAACTGTAAGCCTCTCGTTAAAAAAACGCAACTTGACCCCAAAGATTTAGCTAATTATAGACCTATCTCAAATCACCCTTTTCTGTCAAAGATACTAGAAAAGGTAGTATTGTCACATTTATATTCCTTCTTAGAGAAAAATGGCATCTGTGAGGATTTCCAGTCAGGATTTAGACCGTATCATAGAACTGCTCTAAATGGAGTTACAAATGACATGCTTCTATCATCTGATTGTGGTTGTATCTCATTATACGTGCTATTGGATCTCAGCGCTGCGTTTGACACTATTGACCACAACATTCTCTTGAATAGAGAGAATTCTCTTTCCAACTTTCTCTTGAATTATTATTATTAACTGTAAGCCATTCTACTCGCCGCAGGAGTTTTGCTCGTTCATTCTCGTGTTTGTTTACATTCCTCCGCAAGCGCACGTGAGCACAGCTGTACAGATTCTTGCTGATCTCCTCACAGAGACTAAGCAAAAACACCCCGGACTCTGTTTTAATCTTTCTTGGGGGCTTTTACAAAGCAAATCTCACACATGAACTGCCAAAATACAGACAGCATGTTACATGTCCCACCAGAGACAGTAATATACTGGATCACTGTTACACTGCAA
>JAUMHG010000054.1:17700742-17720755 GCA_032359395.1 Enteromius anoplus
GACACACAGCGTCTCCAGAACATGGCGCCCGCAGCAACACTACAGACAGAATAATAGCTCCGCCTTCTTTCTCTGTGTGAACATTTATTATAATAAAGTTACTCTGTGACGGAGAAAAGTGGAGGCGTGTTTAAACGAGTGGTTTTAGGAGGTGTGGACAAGTCATAACTTTCATAAAGAATATCTCTTTGGTTTTGTATCTTCAGGATCGTATCTCCGCTCTAACAGCTCGTAACGCTCCACAGAGAAAGAAACACTTGAAATCACATCACATGACTGCTCTAAAAACAATTAAACAGCTCTTCCTTTAACAGCTCGTTATTCACGAATCTAAAGGTGTTCAGACACTAAAGGTCTGTAAAAAGTTGAAATCATCGGGTGCTGTGAATTGAAATATCTTTATATTTATTTGTTGATTTATTGTTTGGTTTGATCTTGATGATGTTTGTTTATTATCAGTAGGATGTGACATCATGAATGGCTTGTGTTTGTGTAATGGATCCTAATGGAAGGGCAGATTCTCTCTGATCTCCATTAGAAAGCTTCTTTTATCTGTTTACAGAGAGCACCCTGTTTTTGGGATGTTTTGGTCATTTTTCATCTGTCATGTTTAACTACTGATGTTTTAATTCTGCCCTGTCATTAGTTTCCCTGGGTCAGTCTATCAAAACCCATCATAAATAAGCAAAATATATATCACCTCAAAATTAAGAAGAAATAAGAGAATTTAGAAAATTTAGAAAATATATAAAAAATATAATTTTATTACCAACTTTGTGAAGTGATTTCTGTGTGGTCTGGATCGGATACGGATCGGCTCGGTTTGATGACTCTGGCTTTAATTAGTATAGCCTGTATTAGTGATGTCAGCAGTTCTTTACAGGCTATGCTAATCTATGCCAGAATCATCAATGCACTGGATCTGAGTTTCCTCTGGAGATCGTGAGTGTTTATGTATTATGATCGTATAGTTACTATAGAGTTTTAGTTCATATTTTACTTATTTATATCTTTAAATATGTTTGAATTGTCATTTTGTTATTTCAAACTGAAATTAAACAAAAATGAAGAATGTTGCCATGGCAACTAGCCTGAAATAAAATAAGTATTTTTTTTTATTATTGCAGTTAACATTTGTTTTTTTATAAAGTAACACAAATGTTTTTTTTTTTTTTATGATTTTCATTTATATTTTAGTTTTGTGAATGATAATAACCCTGTTTCACGTTTACTTTAATAAATGTTAGACACAGCTTTGGTAATTTGGGCTATTGTCAACCATCTTCTTTTTTGACTTTCATTTGTCCTCAGAATTATTTTAAATTATGAAAGCAATGATAAAAAAAATCTCTCACACACACACACACAGTTTTTAGTAACTATAATAACCCTATACATAATTCATTTTTTTCGAGTTCTTTTGAATAATTGATTTTTTTTTTGTTGTTAAAAACTTTTAATATTGGCAGCGAAACATATCATGTTTTTTTTGTTTTGTTTTTACAAAAGCTGAAATACAAATGAATAAAAGCTATGTAGAACAAAATTACACAAGTACAGAAAACAATTCTAAAATGAAAATGAAATCAGAAAAGACAAAAAAAGGATTCAAATTGTTAAAATCAAACAAATATAACAGTGTAGTATTCTACCATAACACTGAACCGAACAATAAAAAATAAGCAAAAAGATTTATGACATGGACTGAAGTTTAACCTGATGTACTAAAATAAACTAAAACTGAGAATGAATGAGAAACTATATAGACAAACCCAACAACAACGAAAACAAAATGGAAATGGAAAATACATGAATGCTGTCAAACAACTAATCACATCTGAAATGAAAGTTTTTGTTTACATAATGTATGAGAGTGCGCTGTGTATATTTATTGTGTGTAAAACACACACACATGCATGTATAAGAAAAATATGTATTAAATATGATTATATGAAAAAATTATACATGTAAATATTTTTCAAATATATGCTGTATGAGTGTAAAAATGAACGTGTGTGTGATGTTTCCGTCAGTCGGTATCATCCTGAAGCAGAGTTTAATCTCATCTCACCTGAGTCAAAGCATCTCTCAAAGCCTGCCGAGGTCCAGCCATGCTGAAGATAACAGCACCATTAATGCATATTTAAAGAGTAAACCTTCTGAAAGAGCGTTCCCTGATTCTGCAGGACAGACGCTGAGCTCTCTGTTATATGAGTGTAGTGGGAATGAACGCATGATTTCAGCTTTAAACAGCAGAGCTCAGGCTCACAGAGATATCAGCTGCATCGAAATAAACGAAGAGTCAGCTATATTTGTGTGCAGCTAAAAGAAAATTGATTGTCACTAACCTCTGAGTTTGAGTTTCAGTGTGGGTCCGCATATATTTGGACACTCACACTATTTCCATCATTTCAGCTCTGCATGCTGCGAGAAGAGCGCAGACTTTAAATCAAGGTGTTGAACAAATATATATATATATATGTGTGTATATGTTTTACAAATACTGTATATGCATTTCAGGAGGAAAATGTTTTTTTTTAAATTAAATATATTTATTTTCTAATATAAATTATATTCATATAAATATAGACAGCACATGTTTTGAAAATAAATGCTGCCTGTGTGTGTAATTACATATAAATAATACACACACATATATTATGCAAACAAAAAGCTTTATTCTGGATGCAATTAATGGCAGTGAATCATTCGACAGCACTAATGGTTTCTATTTACAGCTTCAAAAAAAAGTAAAGCGAATGAAATATTTATATCATTGTGTTGCTTGTTGAAAACATGTACTTCTCAATCAAGTGTGTGTGTTTAGTTGAGTAAATGATGAGGTGGATGATGATTATTATTAGCAGAATTAGCGATCACATCTGTCTGAGAGCAGAGGTCAGGAGAGATGAGAGCGTGTTTATTATATTCCTGAGCCTGTAAAGGATTTGAAGGCATGTTTGTGTTTGTGTCAGAGACAGTGAATGATGGTCCAGGCGGGGGAGAGATTCACAGTTAATGTGCAAATCTGAATTATTTCTGTTTCCAAGAGCGCTGCCAAAAAGATTTGAGTGTTTTATTTCCCGTCTGCCGGAGCTCTGGATCACAGTGCTTCTGGGTAAAGAGCTCTGAGACGCTGGTGAAGACCGCTTTACTCTAAACTCTGAACATCGTTTGTATTTGCTGCATGAATCCTGAAATAGAGTTTCGGGAAAAATGAAGCCAAATATCTTGTAATCCTAATTTTCTCCGAACGTTTGACAGATTGCCATGATCTTGATGAGTAATAGCTGATGAGATAAATAAATCATCATTCCAGAGCCCATCAGTGTTTATATGACATTAACCAACATCACAAATAAACTCTTCAGATCCGTGTCTCTTCACTGACAGCAGAAACATTGAGTTCTTATAAATAAATCTGGGGCAAATAATACAAGATCTTTAGTTATGAACTCAAGTTTTTTTGATAAAGACCTGGATTTGATCTTTTGACACGAAAAACCACATTAAACTTTACAAACAGCAGAAGTTCAGCGCTTTCTCAAAGAGTCTCTTCTGCTCACAGAGGCTGCGTTTATCAGATCAAAAACACAGTAAAAATAGTGAAATATTATTCTGATGTAAAGCAGCTGTTTTCTGTGTTCAAGTGTATTTCTGTGATGTTCAGCTGAAATCAATCCTCCAGTCTTCAGAGTCACGTGATCTTCAGAAATCATCATCATACACTGATTTACTGCTCAACACACACTTCTGATTATTATCAGTGCTGCTCAATATTTCTGTGGAAACTGGGATACCTTTTATTTTTCAAGATTCACAGAAGAATAGAAAGATCAAAAGAGATAGAAATCTATCGTAACATCATGAATGTCTTCACTGGCACTTTTGATCCGTCTGAAGTGTCCTTGATGAATATATATTGCCGACTCTTTTGTCCTCTTTCAGGAAGATTGATTTTATTAATCTGTCTGTGGTCAGTGATGACGTCTTTCAGAAGCAGAAATCGGATCATTCTCTCCACACACACTCTGTGACTGATGAGAGATCTTCAGCTCCTGAACAATCATGTGCACAGAACTACATTACCCACAATCCTGTTGGTCAGTGAAGTCTCTGTTACCACGGAAACAGAAACCACTCCAGAAAAATGTATTCCATTCATCCATTAAATCCTTTATTTGTTCATTCACTCATTCCTTCTTTCCTCAGCTCGGTGTGTTTTATGGATAATAACTATGTTATTATATTCAAAAATATATCTTTTATTTTATTAATTTATTTTGTGACTGTAATTGAGGAGAAATTGTGTCTGTCACGGTTCTTCTCTTGCTGTTGATTTATGGATGGTCTGACTCGGACATTACATGGGTACTACTTAAATAATAACACGACACATTAATATTAATACATGAAGCTGAAATAATAATCTGAGTGTGTTCTGGACCTCGAGGATCACTCAAACACAGCAGATGGTCTCACTGTTGAGGGATGGACACACACACACACACACTTCCTTATTAACAGAGAGCTACGTGTGTGTGTGTTTCAACAGACTTTTCTTGAGTTTGTAATTACTTTTTTATTGTTAGTGTCTGTCTCTTCTGTTGTTTCTCTCTGCTTTATTCAGGCTCATTTCTGTTCGACGTCAAAAGGCTGATAAAAACTCAGATTTCAGGCTCTTATTGTGTTTTTATGATGAGCTGAGTTTTGATGGTTATTAGTGTGTATGATGAAGGACACTGATGATGTCTGAAGATCACTCCATCCAGTTAATGTTTAATGATTTATATGTGTGTGTTTTGTGCTCATGTAGTGTAATTGTGTGTGTGTGTGTGTAATATAATGGATCACCTCTGGAGAGGATATTAAAAGATTCACAGTCTGAATTAGGTTTGTAAATGAATCATGAAAATTGTTATTATGGACATTCATTTATTTGAATAATTCCTCTGTATGGCGGTGTTATGAATTAAAGCCATCTCATGATGTGAATCGATATCATATATGACCTGAAGCCCCTGGATGAAAACAACATTATGAGGCTGATGATTGAATACAGACATCATGAGCAGAGACGAGATCAGCATCAGATCATGATCGTTTCCTCCTCTGTGTGTGTGTGTGTGTGTATCTCTGTGTGTGTCTCTCTCTCTCAGCACTCTTTCTCCAGAGTCTTGTCGGGCTGATCTTGTATCCGTCCGCAGTTTGACGTTAAATTTGGTCGCTGTGCAATCAAACTCAAACATCCTGCAAACATCAGACAATCACAGCTGATCTTCCTCTTCCTGTGGATCACGACACACTCAGATACTCACAAACGCCTCAAACTCAAGAGCTTCAGAGTTTAAAGATGCTGAAGACGCAATGTCACAAAAAACATGGCGTTCTCTGACAGATAGCAGAAACAAAGAAGTATATAATACACCCTAAAAACTGAAGAAATACAGCACAATGTGCAAAATTCGTTTGAAGGAATGATCTGGATTTATTGTTTACATCTGTTTTACCCGTGTTTAGAATTTTACACTGTAAAGAGATGTAGATTTACATTATATTAAAATATGTATTTTTTTAATGTATGTAAAAATGAATAGATAATGTCCCAGTAATGAATTGTTATTTTATGGATTTATTTGCATAGAATGTAATATAATATTTAATTTTTGTAGTAATTTTCTTTTCAATAGGAGGCCCATCACGTGATATTATACAATATATTGTCATTTTAAAAATCTTAATATAATGTACAGTATAATTTTTGTAGTTAGTTTAATTTTAATATAATACAATATAATTACTGTAAAATTGTGTTAAATCATTTTTAATAGTAATAGAATATAATACTGTATATATGTAGTTAGCTAATTTTTGATAATAATTTATCATAAATAACGTATATGTTTACTGCGTATCATTGCTGTTTTATTGATTCTGATTGCTTTAATCGTTTCACTTTGGATGAAATGACTAAATCTAAATGTAATGGCTCTGGTCTGTCAGCTTCACCCACAGAATATGCCACCATGAACCTGACGCTGAGCGCCGAGCCCGGGTTATTCCTGACCAACAGCTCCTCGGGGATGCGAGCCAATCCCGTCACAGCATTCGTCCCACATGACCTCCGGACCGCCAATGATTCGCAAGCCTCCAATCTGACCGGAAACGGCTCTCTTGTCTCCAGCGAGTCCCAGGATGCTCCTGGAGGACACACGGTCTGGCAGATCGTGATGATCGTGTTCCTGTGCGGCTCGCTGTCTTTAGTCACCATCACCGGGAACATCCTGGTCCTGGTGTCCTTCAAAGTCAACAAGCAGTTAAAAACGGTGAATAACTATTATTTGCTGAGCCTGGCCTTCGCAGACCTCATCATCGGAGTGCTTTCGATGAACCTCTACACCTCGTATATAATCATGGACCACTGGGTGCTTGGGAACTGGGCCTGCGATCTGTGGCTGGCCATCGATTACGTGGCCAGCAACGCTTCGGTGATGAACCTGCTGGTCATCAGCTTTGACCGGTACTTCTCTGTCACCCGTCCGCTGACCTACAGAGCCAAACGAACCACTAAGAGAGCCATGACCATGATCGGATTGGCCTGGTCCATTTCCTTCATCCTCTGGGCCCCGGCTATCCTCTTCTGGCAGTATTTCGTGGGACAGCGGACGGTTCCTCCGAATGAGTGCTACATCCAGTTCCTCTCGGAGCCGATCACCACTTTCTGCACAGCGATAGCTGCTTTCTATCTGCCTGTGACCATCATGACCGTCCTCTACTGGAGGATCTACAAGGAGACGGAGAACCGCTCCAAAGAGCTCGCCGGACTCAAGTGCTCAGGGAACCAAGGCAGTCCGGAGGAGTCCGGGGAAAAATGGTACGAGCTAAAAATGTTGTTTTGGTTGTTCTGAAATGCTTCAGGAAAGTATTTCCTTATAATTGTCTTAAACGAAAGCACTGACAGCATTTAATGTGTTCGTCTGCTCGCTCTGAGATGCAATGTATTCATCGTATACTCTCCTAATTTTCCTGGTGATATTTAGTGCCAGTTCTCCAGGAAGCGCTGCTTTTGTTCTCTTCGACTCACTGGATGGAAATGGTGCTTTATTCTCAGTTGTTTTATGCGGTATTCCAGTTTTGTGCAAGTAAAAGTAATTCAAAGGAGAGTTTTTTTGAGTACAGTTAAAAGTACTGAAGGTCCAAAAACAACAACTTTTATTTATCAGTGAGAAGTCCAACATTATGTGTCAGAATGTGGTGATATTTCCCAAAGAAAAAGACTTGAGTACAGTAGAAATGCTTCACTTCTGTCCATCTCTGAGCATTACACACACAGTTCTGGCCAAAACGGTAGCTTTCCTGAAGCATATATTGTCTTTGTTTATATATTAATAAAATACACGTGCTATTGATTCACTGATTTATGATGTATTTGTTTCAGCGTGGGGAATCCGGGACGCAGTGACGAGCTCCACCAGAGAAGCTCGGGGAGAACTAGAACAGGCCGATTGTGGTTCTGGCCGTTGAGTCGTAAAGCTCGGAGGAGTCATGGCAGCGAGACGGACCGATCTAGCAGCGATAGCTGGAATAATAACGAAACCGCCGCGTCCCTCAACCAGTCGGATGATGAGGAGGAGGAAGACGGGGAAGCCATGTACACCATCTCTGAGAACCTCCAGCAAGACACGAAACCTTCCAGAAAGGGACTGGACTCCAAAGAGCAACCCGACGGCAAAGACGCCAAACGCTTCCCCTGCAAGACCAAGACGCAGGTCAACAAGCGCAAGAAGTTATCTCTGGTGAAAGAGAAGAAAGCGGCGCAGACGCTGAGCGCCATCCTCCTGGCCTTCATCATCACCTGGACGCCGTATAACATCATGGTCCTGGTCAATGCGTTCTGTGACGAGTGCATCCCCGAGACGCTCTGGGCTCTGGGATACTGGCTGTGCTACGTCAACAGCACCGTCAACCCCATGTGTTACGCTCTCTGCAACAAGACCTTCCGCACCACCTTCAGATCCATCCTGCTGTGTCGCTGGCAGCAGACGAGTAAACCCAACAAAGCGCTCCAGCAGAGGCAGCCCGCGGCCGTTTACCAGAGACAGAGCCCCGTGGAGAACTAGAGGAGCTCTGTGTGTGCGCACTGAAGGGTGATTAATCACGTGTGTAGATGTATTACATATAAATGCACACACATGGAAGAAAAATATACAAATAAATAGGAACACACACTAGCGCTGTCAAGCCATTCATTACAATTAATTGCATCCAAAACAGTTTTTTGTTTACATATGTGTGTGTGCTGTGTGTGTGTTAATATATAAATAATACATTTACACAGTACACACACATATAGTTATATGTTTATATTCGTATAATTTATATCAACATAGTAAATATACAAACACATACAGTATATTATGTAAACAATCATTTTTAAACAGCACTAATGTATCAAAACTGTATTTCTGATTAGTAATATGCATCACTAAGAACTTCATTTGGACAACTTTAAAGCTTCAGATACAGATTTCTAATAGTTGTGTCTCAGACAGAGACAGTCCTCTCCGAACAAACCAGACGTCAGCGGAGAGTGGATTTATGAATTGATGTGTACACCTGGGTCAGGTGCGTTATTAATGGCGATTCATCGTTGCCCAGCACTAGTTTACAGGACTCGATGGACTGTGTGACTTCAGCATCATCCACCCTGACCTCTGCTGCACGCTGTACAGATAACACACCAGATGTTTTCTGTCCTGTGGTGATGTGTTTTCTCGGGTCGGGTGGGACATGCGGTATTTAAGGGCTCATGTTTTTTTACCCTCTGGTGTTGTTCGGTCATTTTAGACCAAATCAAATAAATAAATGTTTGGAAATGTTAAAAATCACCACTTCATCAGAAACTCTCGGACTTTTATGGCAGTTGTTGTGTGACCCCAACCAAAAACCGTGGACTTGGTTTAAAAAAGCTAAATTGTCGTAAATAGTGCCCATAGTGTTGTTGTGTACAGTCTACAGCCACGATGCAGAAAAAAGTGATTACGCCTGAAAACACTGCTCAGTGAAGAAGGAATGCATGGCACTCAATATATCTGGCCATCTAATATATACACTGCCCTCTAATGGATACTCCGTGGTATTACAGATGGTTTTCTTTATTTATTATCTGCCTCAATTCAATAAATTATAAATACTTTTGCTCTGTTTTTAACTTTAATACAGGAAGGGAAAAAAAAAAATAATATATATATATATATATATATATATGTGTGTGTGTGTGTGTGTGTGTGTGTGTGTGTTTACATTAATTAGCAATACGATTCACTCTCAAAATACAAAATATGAATGATCATTTTGAAATGAAATACTGTATGTTAATTTAGAAAAAATAACATTTTAACATGATTATGATTTCCACTCAGTTTTAACCGTGACTCCTAAATGAACAAAACCAGAGGGTTAAATCAGTCTCTTGGTCCAGCCCTGCATTATTTTCTTACAGGTTTGCCTCATAATGTATATAAAATAAGTTTTGTTTTGACCTGAAGGAAGAGTTCACCCCGAAAGGATCATTCTGTCCTCCTTTACACCCCTGCTGAACACAGAAGAAAAGCAGCTCCTATCCACTGAGTGCTGTAGTATGAAGGAAATCCTGTTGTTGGGTGATCTCTCTGTAAACATTCAGACAGATCTGGTTTATGTGTTTCACGAGGGTTTATATGGACGTGTTGTGCTTCTCTGTGACTTTGTACTGTTTTACTGAAACAAGCCTCTGCTGGGTTTGATTTCGTCCTGGTGAATGTTTTAAATATGTATTTTCACTTTAAGTCAAGTGCACACTACAAAACCAAAGCACTTCATGTTTTTATGGTAACACTTTATTGCGATAGTCCACTTAACTATAAGTATCTTTGCATATTCATGTCTACTAGCAGTCTTTAGAGTATTAGTCGACCGTCTGCCTGATGTCCAGGGATTATATCCAGTATTAGGCTATCAGGCACCAAAAGCTAAGTACTATTAATTAGATTGTACTACACTCTTCATGATGTTGTCAGTAAAGCACAAAATATAATAAGTCATGCCGAAAGTAATCCAAACGTACTAAATACGCGATATGTATTTTCCTCATTTATTTATAATTATAGTTCCCAGCACTGACTATAATGTAAGTATATGTCAACTTATTCTACTAACCCTAACCAAACACTCTACTAATACTCTGATGAGAGTAAACTTGCAAAGTTACTTCTAGTTAGTATAATGTTGTAATATTAAAGTCTGACTGTTTTTAATCTGTGAGAATGCTGCAGAAAGTGATTTCTAATGCAGGAACTGTACTGAAGTACAATTAAATGTGGAAACTTTTTCATGTCAAATAAACCGTTGGTTAGATACTTGTGTGAAATACTGATATTCCTCCGAATCTGAGCCCCTGAGAGCAGAGACGAGCTCCAGCGGAGGGAGGCCGTGGGAAGACGGAGCCAGAAAAAACCTGCTGCCCACGGCTCCTCAAACACCATCACACACGGCTTTTTGGCTTCTTTTTCCTGTTCTGTTCAAATCAGTGTAAAAACAAGTGCAAAACCCTCCTGCGCTTTGAGAAGAATAAACTGTGAGAGACTCATGCTGGGATTCAGCCGGGGAGGAAATGACCTGATGGTTTCTGCAGCGTTCCTGCGGCTCCGAGAGGAGATCGTTGCTCTTGCAGCACTGAGGTCACGGGTTCAATTCCTGGGGAACGCATTTATTTATTTACAGTGTATATATTCAATGCAATGCAAGTCAATTTGGATAAAAGCATGCATAAATGTAAATGACATGCAACACTAATGTCATGGGTTCGATTCCCAGGGGATGCCGGAACTGATCCAGTTTATAGCTTAAATGCAATGCAAGTCACTTTGGATTTATGCATCTGTCAAATGCTTAACTGTAGGAGGCTAGATCATGGCATGCTGCACTAATTTCATGGGTTCGATTCCCAGGAACTCATGAACTGATCCAATGTATACCTTAAATGCAATTCAAGTTACTTTTGATTTAAGCACCTGCTAAATGCATGAAGGAAGGAGACTTATACAGTAGATCGTGGTCATGGGTTCGATTCCCAGGAATTCATGAACTGATGGATAACTTAAATGCAATTCAAGCCAATTTGGATAAAAGCATCTGTCCTTGCGTAAATACAAATGGCTCAGACAGCAAGGTTCGATTCCCAGGGGATGCATGAACTGATCTAGTTTATAGCTTAAATGCAATCCAAGTCACTTTAGTTTTCTGCATAAATGTGGGAGTTTAGATAATGGCATGCAACAGCAGGGTCATGGATTCGATTCCCAGAAATTGCATGAACTGATGCATACCTTAAATGCAATTTAGATAAAAGCATCTGGCAAATGCATCAATGGCTCAAAGAGTCGGCTTGCAACAGCAGGGTCACGGGTTTGATTGATTCTCAGGGGATGCATGAACTAATGAAATGTAGACATTGAATACAAAGGATAAAAGTGTCTGCCGTTTCCATAAAAGTAAACGTGTATGAACCGGTATGCCCCAAAACAAAGCTGTGAGTGATAATGTTGATGTTATAGTGTGCACTTGACCCGCTGAACTGTAAGGTCGTGACCTCACTGAACAAATGCTGCTGTTTGAGCACTCCTGCAGGATTTTATCCTCCTTTTTATGTTTTTACAGCAGAAACAAGTTCAAGCTGGTTCAGTGTCTGCAGCAAAAACAAAAAATACTCTATAAATGTACAATGTGGGAGGAAAATGATCAATAATGGATTCCTCTTTTATTTGTGATACTTAATATTTGATTATTGTGTTCTATGCATATCTGGTGGGGAGTTTAGTGCCTGTTTCTGTCATATTAAGTAGTTCAGATTGTATTTGAATGCGAAGATGGAGTTGCGCTTGCTAACAAATAAATAAATATGGTGTGTTTTTATACGGTTAGAAAACAATATGGTCTCAAAAACATGTAAATGACTCTGAAAATGAATATTATATTAAATATAATATTAAATATCTCTGATTGTGAGGTGGATTTCAGATGTGCTCTCTGTAAAGGACTGGCTGATAATGTCTGTCTGTCCCGTGGATGTGTGTTGTTTTTCCAGTATGTTTGGAGGAGCGTAGGTCATGTGGTAATATTACACACTGCTGTAACAGAAACAGATGATTCTGAAGGTCCAGATAAAGTATTGTTTCTGTGTTTCAGATAGACTGACTTCAGAAGATCAAATCTCAATGAGGTTTTTACAAGATCTGAGATCAAATGTAGAGTCACACTCCCATCTAGTGGTCAAAAGAACTGTCCTATATATATATATCTATATAAATCGTTATTTATTTTGTGATCTGAAAGCATAAGATTGTTAAACACACACTTTCTGAAACACTCTGGTTCACTGTTTCTTTATTCAGGACTATACTCGTCTTTATATTGATTACTATAGCACTGGGAGTGATGAATTATAAACTGCTGTACAAAGTTATATGAGTTTTGTCTATACTGAGATGTTTGATCAATAAAACCAACAGTGTTTTTGTGGTTATATATTTTGTATGAGGTGCTAAATATGTAATACATTTATTCAGTGCTGTTTTTTTGTTGTTGTTTTGTTTTTTGTTTTTTTTCACAGACTGATATTCTTGTAAATGTTTTCACACCAGCATTCACGCACACAAATACAATAATAAATAATAATAATATTAAATCAGGCATCAGGAAAACATTTTAGTGATAATGAGAAAAGTTTTTAATTAGGCCTACATCAATATGTAATCATTAAACCTTCTTCTTCTTTTTTATTATTTATTCATAACTGACTTTATATGTATAAAACAAACGCCTTGTTAATCTAAAGTTCTGTATCAAAGTGTGTTAAAAGACACTGAACCAGCGTGTAATGACTAAGAGCGGCCGCTGGGTGTCGCTGTCGAGGCGGGAATCCTGCATCAGGTGACGTACAGCACAGGTGTCCAATTAGATCCTGCAGGCGGGAAACACACACACACACACACGGTTGTGACGGAGGCTTGGGTACACAGCAGCAGTGATTGATGAGTGAGTATAACACGAGACAAGCCTGCTTCACCTGCAGCAGAAGAACTGTGTGTTGATAGTGAGTCAGGTTTAATATCGCATCCATGTTTCTATCAAGAAGCAGACTTGAAGCCGTTTAGTCTCTTTTTTTAATTAGTCTCAGATTCAAGTGGATCACTAAAGATCTACAGAAGTGAGTTCTATGGTTTTCTTTTATTATTTCTGGCATTAAAGTCATTAAAGACGTGTGTATATAAAAAAACTCATGAAGCCTATGTATTTTTAAAAAATGTGTGTTTGTGTATATAAAACAAACAAACACTTGTATGTGATCGATATATATCGGAATATTTTTCTATATAAATCTTACATTTTTTATTGGTATATTTTATTGGCCTAGGTGTGTGTGTGTGTGTGTGTGTGTGTGTGTGTGTGTGTGTGTGTGTGTGTGTGTCTGTAGATCATAATAACTAGTGTTTGTGTCAGTGAAGGCTTATATTTCTGCTGTGGAGTTTCTTGAATTCGCTTTCAGTTTCTGGATTATTGTCAGATTATAAATACTCACAGGATATTAATTCTTTCTGACTGCGTTGTATAGAAGTACAGTGTGTTTAATTTAGCTGTAGATACAAAATTTAGGATCAAATAAATCATTGCAGCATAAAAGTGTGTCTTTACAGTGAAAATGGCCAGAAATCCTTAAAAAAAATGCACAAACATGAGAGAACATAAATGTTTATATAACCTAAACTAATACTTTTGTGCACTAGATTAAATTAGTTTTTTATTTACATACATAAAAGATTTTAATATTTTAAAACCACAACACATTCTGCTTCATGAAATATAAAATGCTAACTTAAATGCAAAAATTATTAAATGAATATAAATAAATAATCATATATATATATATATATATATATATAAACATTTGCAAACTGTTAGATTGCATTCATATGATCAAAAATATAGGAAAAAAATTATATTGCAATATTATTTCTATTATTGCAATAGAAAAATAGCAATTTTCTAATGTATTTCTGTGATGTTCAGCTGTATTTTCAGCTTTATTACTCCAGTCTTCAGTGTCACATGATCTTCAGACATCAGAATAATAAATGGTACAAATATTTCACAATATTACTTTTTTCCCTGTATTTTTGATCAAATAAATGCAGCCTTGATGAACATAAGAAACATCTTTTAAAAATATTACAAATCTTAAACTTTTGTCTGGTGGTGTGTGTGTGTGTGTGTGTGTGTGTACATAAACTAAAACTGAAAGAACAAAGTAATAAAAATGAAACAAACCAACATAAAAGAGAGAGAAATAGAACAATGAAGCAGAAAATATAAAGAAAAATAAATAAAGCAAATTCAAAAAGTGAACACAAACTACAACAGTATCTCAATATTACTACAGTAACACTCAAACCAGTCATACAGGACCATCTCAGCTGAATAAATCAACAACATCTGGAAATCTGAAGCTGCAAAAGCATCTAAATACTGAGAAAATCATTTTTAAAGTTGTCCAGATGTAGTCCTTAGCGATGCATTTTACTAATGGATCACCAATATCTTCATGGAACATGATCTTTAGTTAATATTCTAATGGTTTGTCACTCATGCAGTGTGTTGTTGTGTATTTCTACGAGTACAGCTGTGCTGCGCTGCTATCAATGTTCAAAAACAATATTTTACAAAGCTTGTGTGTTGTTAAGATTTATTTCAGCTTGCTCTGAACAGATTTCTGAATGTGTGTGTGTGTGTGCTGTAGCTGGTGTGTGTGAGAGAAAGTGTGCCGCGATGCAGATTCAGAAGCTGTTTGAGACGTTGAGTCTGGGCAGACGGCAGCAGTACATCCTCCCCCTCGCAGACGCAGACGTCCCTCCCTTCTGCAGAGGAGAGGAAGACAGCGAGCTGCTCTCGTTCATCACTGCCTCCTCCTCCCTCGCTCTCTCCTCCTCCTCCTCTGAGAGCGAGAGCGAGTCGAGCGGACGCTTGCGCAGATGCACAGCTCCGTGCCGTCATGGCGTGAGAGAGACGCTCATCATGGGCAATCAGGATGGAAAGCCGAAGCGCTCCGAGGGCGCGGTGCTGGACGACACTCACGACGCCACAAAGAGAGGCAAGGGAGGGAAGAAGAAAAACAGAAGCGACCGATCCTCGGTGTTCCCTCACATACGCAAGCGCAAGCAGCACAGCAAGGCTAAGAGCGCGTCCAGAGAAGAGCTGGACAGAAGCGCTCCGTCGTTTTGCAACAAGACTCCTGACCTCTCCGGAGATGAGCTCGACGAGCCCGAGCATCCTCGTCTGGAGGAGGAGAAGAAGGTGGCGAGCTCCGGCTCTGACACGGACATTTACAGCTTCCACTCGGCGGCGGAGCAGGAGGATCTCCTGGCTGATATCCAGCAGGCCATCCGTCTGAAGCGGGGCGTGATGCTCCAGGCTCCGTGGGACTGCAGACACACCGCGGATGCTACACACACTCCCACCCCCGACTCCGAGCCCTTCACCGTGATCGAAGCCGTTCCCAAAAATGGCATTGTGCTCTCCGGGGAGGAGCCGGCGGTGAACGGGCTCTCAGAGGAGGCCCTTTGTGCTCCGGTCGCCGTGGAAACGCTCACAAAAGAGCCCGAGGCCCCTCTTTCTCCTCCTTCCCCTCCTCCTCCTCCTGCTCCTTCAGTGGTGCCTCCGACAGACAGCACCACCAGCTTCCCTGACCTGACCGCGTCCTTCGAGAGCGCCGTGGAGGCGGTGGAAGATGATGAGCGCTCTCCTCCGAGCACGGACACGGCCTCTGACCTCAGGTACAGCGGGGAACGGTCTACCCCTTACACAAAATGTACACGATCAGACTTTATATCACTGTTTTATTATCAACACTTGAATGAAGACACAGAAACACAGAAAGAAGGCTTTTAATCCGGAAGAAAACTAATTTAGTGCTATCAAACAATCACAGTTAATCACATCCAAAATCAGCTTTACGTCATAAATGTGTGTGTGTGTGTGTGTGTGTGTCATGTACATATAAACACACATACAGTATATGTTTTGAAAATATTTATATATAATATTCACACATCCTAATTTGTTTAGGTTTAAAATGAAGGACTTTTTTCCTATTATTTTGATCTTTTGGTTGTTATTATTATATATCTTCACATACGTTTCAAGCTTTGGCAATATTGTATCTTTTTGCAGTCATGCTAATTTAGAATAATATATATATATTTAAATATATGTCCAAAACATAGACATACTGTACATGGCTTTGTATGTATAACAAAAATATATTCATAAATTCATAGTTAATATACACATTATGTGAACAAAACTCTTATTTTGTATGTGATTCATTTGACAGTATTTTAGTGAATCGATATGTAATATGCACAGATTTCATGCATCACTGCTAAAACAATCTGGATTATTAAATGCTACTTTTAGGACCAACTCTAAAGCTGCTTCTGTTAAATTTAAAGTAATGTAGTCATTCATAAAAGAGTTTACACACACACGTGTTATGTCAAGAAGACTCTTATTTTGTATGTGATTGTTTGACCGCACTGTCACATTCCTCCCTCAGAGATCAGACCTATTATTAATCGTTATATATATTACATAAGTGGCAAGAAGAGTGGGATACATGTACAAAAATAAAATGACATGAAATGCATCCAGAAATTTCCAACAGATGTTTAATCTCTTTCAGAAGTAGAGCAAAGAGCTGGAAAAAAAACACATGCTGCATCTGGATCATATTCAGTAATATTATCAAAGCAAAGCTGCAGGGTACTGCATGTCTTCCATCAGATCCTCCAAACTTTCACTCAGTAACTTCTGTCAGGTTTCATTTCTATCGTAGGGTTAGGGTTAGAAGAATACGTTTCTGATAGACCGTATGCTGTGGATCCAGCAAAATAAAGTTATTAAAGGAATAGACGACCCAAAAATAAATATTCTAAAAACAAAAATCTAACATTAGGAAGATATTTCTTCAGAAGGTTTGTAAGCAGGCTGTTTTGTATTTTTCTTCCCATTATGGAAGTCAATGGTGACCAAAGCAGCCTGTTTTGTTGCAGAACAAAGACATTCATCCAGGTTTGGAAGTACTCCAGGGGGAGTGAATGATGACAGTCTACTAATACTCTAGTGACTGCTGTAGTTAACATGTAGTTGTTAGTAGAATGTGTGAAGCAGACTGTGTAATAAAGTGTTACGGATTCTGACTGATTCTGGTCTGTCATGCGTAGGTCGGCCGGGTCTCTGGAGTGTCTGACGGTCATCGAGGAGCTGGTCCAGCGGCGTAAGAGCAGCGTCTCGTTCCCTCCGGAGAGTCCTCTGGCCACTCGTCTGCTGAAGTCTTCGGTCAAGCCCTATCCGCCCATCAGCACGTGCTACATCAAGACCACCACACGCCAGCTGAGCTCGCCCTCCTGCTCGCCCGCTCCCTCACCCTCACACAGCCCTCTGTCCACCCGCCGGGGTCCGGAGCGGGCCCCGAGGAGCCGCGTCCAGCGCCAGCGCTCCTACAGCATCACCGGCCCCATCAGCCGCTCCGCAGACTGGACCGAAGAGCTCCGCTCGCTGCCGTCCAGAACCAGCGGCTCCGAGGAGACCCTCAGGACCGGGCCCCAGCAGAGCTCCACACGCAGCGTCCAGGAGGTCTTCACCGGTCAGTTCTGCACCTCATCTCTCAGTAGAGGTTTTTTTTCCCATTGCTACAGTAGTTTATGTTAACAAGTGAAACCCTGTTGTGAAGTTTGATGGCTCTGATCTGGATGACTAGTTCTGACCCACCTCTAGTCACTTGCCCACAGTATCCCACAATGCAGTGCACTCATCCTTCCGTTCAGACGTTTGAGGAAACAAACCGCTCTGCGATTTAATTCACAAATTTTAAAGTGACCATATTTGTTTATTATACCACTGTAATGAGATCATGTGACGAGTGCTTAATGTTTCATGTGTTCTTTCTGTAATATGTGCGTTTATTAAAATAATAGGCAGCGTGTGCAGTGCATTAGTATTCCATTCTGAACACAGGCCGAGTCTCTGTCCTGCAGAGAGGCATTATGGGATGGCTGGAGATGCTGTGATGGGTCTGAGACGTGTGTGTGTGAGATACAGTGGCATCTGTACAGTCAGTGAATGAGAATAGAGACTCTGTTGTGTTCCTCTGGCTGAAGGGAATATATTGTGTCTGTCAGTCTGAGCTCTTTGTGTCAGCGACTGATGAACAGCTCTGGGTCTGAATGAACTCATGCAGTAAAATAATCTGTTAGTAATGAGTTTAATGGCTTTAATTGGACTGAAGAGCCTTGATGTGGACACTGCAGTAGAGTTAGTTGAGCTCCGTTAGATTTCAGATTAGGATGATTATTTGCTAAAATGCTAGTCTGACACACACGTCTGCTTTATTTGGAGCAAAAATGCCACTTATACTGTTATATAATACCGGTAAACATAATATATGTTTGTAATTCTCCTGCAATTCGTATTTCAAAAAAGCATTACCTGAAAGTTTATTTTTCTAGTCATGAAGATTGACTGACGCGGCGTTTAAAAAATAATAGTGATTCACAATACTGTGTTTTTGGCTTTGATCTGTAAAGCAGCTCCACAGAAGACGGTGGTGCTCAGATCTCTCTGTAGCAGATGGTGTGATCACCGCATCCATTAGTGACGTCACATGATCGCTCTCGGCCAATCAGACGGCTGTATCTCAGAGCACACATTACTGTATTGATCGATGAGAAACAGATAAACGTTAGACAGATTAGCACATGTGTTGTGTTGTGTTTATGATGTATATATTCATACATGTGTTTAAGAAAGATCTTATGTTCCTATAGTAATATTTAGACATAATATAAATATATACATGACAGAAATGTATTCATGCAAATATTTTCTAGATATATACTGTGTGTGGTTATATAGATAATAAACATACACCGTACACACACACATGTAAACGCACTTCTATTTATTTAACTATAGTTTCACTCAGATTTGAAATCCGTTTTTGTTTTGTTTAAATTGTTAAATAATTTTTCTTTTATGTTTTATTCATTAAAAAGAATCCGCTCAAGAATGATTCATTGGAGTCTGCAAGCTCTCACACACAGCGTTGTTCCTGTAGACTGACCCGAGACTCTAGTGTTGGTTCTGTTCTGTGAGAGGAGGACTGGCTGATATTAGCGCACTCTTTCCTCTCGGGGGGTTTAGTTCTCGTCACACGATCGCTGCGCTCCTCAGATTTCTGTTCTCTCAGCATCAGCGGTGTCTGCCTGATCAAGCCTGTCATTAAAAACAACTAAAATCGTGTTATTTTGAACACTCATCTGTTCAGGTGTGTTGATTTGATTGTTTAATGGGCAGAACTACATCTCCCATCATGCACTTCATCTTGTTTCTCATTGGCTCTCTGACAGCGTGTTTAAACTCTGGCTCATCTTTGGACTTATTGACATGCTAATGAGGAAGTTAATGAGCTGGTGTGTATAGTGACTGATCTCAGAGCAGCACGTCTGATGATATTACAGCGAGGTGAAGGGTCAGACAGGATGTTAGGGGTGTGCAGTGATCATGTGACTAATGATTTATGTTTATATATTTTGATTTCTATATTTGTGTATTCATTGAGTTTGTGGATATGAGACGGCGAGGAGATAAAGCTGCAGCTGAAACACTGCAGCAGTGACTCATTCATAAATCTGCAGAAAATGACGCACACACACACACACACACACACACGTAGTCACACACACACACACACACACACACGTAGTCACACACACACACGCAGTCACACACACACACACGCAGTCACACACACACACACACACACACGCAGTCACACACACAGACACACACGCAGTCACACACACACACACGCAGTCACACACACACACACTCAGTCACACACACAGACACACTCACACACAC
>JAUMHG010000054.1:17722787-17733286 GCA_032359395.1 Enteromius anoplus
ATGTTCAGTGCTTTGCTACAATCTGTATTGTTAAAAGCGCTATAGAAATAAAAGTGACTTGACTTGACTTGACTTTAGAATATAGAGTTCATATCTCAGAATTCTGGCTTCCCTCAATTCTACATTTATACATTGCAATTCTACGTTTCTTCATCTTCAACATCTACTGATTCAGGAAAACCCAACAAACCTCAGTCTTTCTGTGCATCTTTCTTTAGAATAAACAGCTTGATGTTATTCTTTTTTTCATGTAAGGATATTTAGACAATTTGAAGTGTGCAAATGCATTTGAGGCCACTGTTGTGATGTTTGTGCATAAGGACCGTATCACTGTGATCTCTGACACATCTGAACGACAGCATCAACACGCCTGCGGTGAAATGGGTTCAGAAGCAGCGCTAGCCTAATGCTCAAACTATCTGCTTGGCAAAGCAAACCCAGAATACACACACCAATGTCCTTACAAAACCACCTACAAACATGGCAACGCAGATGAGGCGCTCGCCCACACACAGTGATGAGCCATTAGCACACATCACAAGAGCCCAAATATCAGCCTGCTCTACCAGTTACAGACCTAAAGCTCTGACCGACACGAACACACGGCTAATCTGATAGGATGCACGGACCAGGAGCCAAAGGCCTTGTTCAAACCGAATCGGAATGAACCAGCTGGGAATTCATCATTGACTGTGAGTGAGATGATGCCTTCACATAATTTGACTGTAAACGAGAAGCTCAAGTCAACATGAAATGCTATTCACAACCCAATTTATTTCCAAAATGTTCATCCTGTTCAAAAGTTTTCAACCCCTAGCTCTCAACGTCTTGCGTTACCTTCAGGAGCATCCGTGAATGTTCGAACCGTTTTAATGCCTTGATTGTCCTCTGTGTGAAAAGACGGATCTCTAAACCAGAGTCACTGCTGGAAAGGATTCTAATGTGCAGAAGATGCTGGAAAACGGAAGAATCTGCAGGACAGGGAGGATTGTTCTGAAGAATAGTGTTCAGAACCAGAAACCTCTGAATGTGGTTATTTTAATAACTCCAGCTATTTATTTTTAGTTTTCTTCTTTTGAACTAAATACAAACATCTTTCATGTAAAATATCTTCATCACTAAATAGAATAACATGCATTTGGTATGATCTCTCTTATTGTGTTAAAATAGTATCGAGATTTAATTGTAAAGAGTTACAGCTCGCGTTTTTTAGGCTACCTTTTATTTGATTGTTTTACCCATTCTTGCTTTGTTTTCTTCTATTTTACTGTGTGCCTTGAGAAGCTACAGTAAAGATGTTATATATAATAAAGTTTATGATCATTATTATTATTATTATTAATGTTATCAAGTCTTCCCTCACACAGGGTATACAAACAAACCAAAAAATCCTTCTCACACATTGTTACTCTTGTGGTGTCATCGGCCTACAAAGGACTCTCATTACACTACACTAAAGGTCACAAGACCTTGAATTCAATCTTTTAATCAACTTATTAACACTGCTGCATTGCTTCATGGCGCTGACTGACCGCAGCTTGATGGATCTGAGCTCATCCACCTCACGTTTTAAGTGAATACTGCCAAAACTATCTTCAAAACTCACTCCAAAATTGGTGCATAAGCCCAGATCGATGAGGCCTGCGATCAATGAGCTCCAAAGAGGAATACAAAACCTGTAAAAAGACTGAATCCGAGATCTGATGATTGAGCATGAGAGATTTACAAGCACTTTTTTGTTCAGGAATACTAAATCAGGTGAATATATTTAGCACGGCACAAGAGTTCATCAATAAAAATAATACAAAAAGACACCAAAACTTGATGCTTTCCGACACATCCACACTTCCAAACAAATTAGAGGAACACAACTAGCAGTTAACTAGCAGTTTAGTACCACGCTGTCGTGAAACACGGCAGCTGTCTCTCAGCTCAAACACATCAATGCAACATCTGCACATCTGAAAGCACACCTACACCTTTCTGAGAGGAAGCCTGTTACTAATGAAGAGCAACTCTTACACTTCGCTGCATAATGCATGGAGCTCAAGCAGCTCTAAACGGAAGTGGACTGAGCAGCTTTATCGTCACTGAACACTGGTGAGAACACACACATCCTGACTGAGCAGCGTGAAGACCGACAGCTGCAGAAATTAAATCAGCGCACATCGATATGGAGCCATCGGAGCGATCTAATGCTGACCGTTCCTGTCTGCTGGTGTTTTAGATGATGATGGATCCACTTACTTTCCTGTAGACCAGCATGTTAGGAGACTCGTCAGCCACACCGTTACTGCTCTGAGCACACGAGCTCGGCTGAGCCATCCTGGAGCAGAGGAACAACACCAGATACTCCTGAGAGAGAGAGAGAGAGAGAGAGAGAAAGAGAGAGAGAGAGAGAGAGAGAGAGAGAGAGGGAGAGAGGGAGAGAGAGAGAGAGAGAGAGAGAGAGAGAGAGAAAGAGAGAGAGGGGGGATTACAGACAGACAGCTGGAACCAGAGGACAATGTATGGATGAACAGAGACACAGACAGAACAAACTGACAAATGACACACAGTTGGATGAACGGATGGACGGACAGATAGATGGATAGATAGACAGAGAGGTAGATAAAATGAAGAGAGAATGACAGAGGGACAGTTTAATGGATGGACTACACAGACCTAGACAGAGATGCTACTGCTTTTATGAGTATATAATAACACCAGATCCTGTGATGATGATGATGATGGAGCCGTTCAGTAATACCTTCACACACACACACACACACACACACACTCATCCATCAGAACGACGCGCTCTTACACACACACACACAAAACAACAACAGCAAAGCGCCGCGACGCGCCTGTACGCGCGGCCTGGAGAAGATAGCTGTAGCTGAGGACTGATGAGGAAAGAATACACACACATATACCTCGCACGATCGCGTCGCGCCGCGTCGCTCCTCCGTCCGCGTGGGTTCGCGCAGGGCAGTGCGTCAGCTGGCGGTCGCGCGGAAGGGGCAGTTATTCATTGGAAACACGCTGAGTTATTTTTGCCCCTTGGTGTGACAACTATCGCTCCCCTCTCCTCCAGCGAGCGGCGGCGCGCAAATCTCACAACTAGAGCGTGCGCGCGCAGGGTCCGCGGCCAACCACACGCTCGCTCCCGCTGCCCACGAGAGCGCGCCGCGTCACACATTTCACTACACTGCCTGCACACACACAACATATCATCATTCACAGTCATTATTCTGCGCTACACTGTTTCATCTACATGTACACAAAACTATACACAAATGGCTTGAAATGACCTACAATTTCACAAACAATTACAAATAAAAAGCAAATAGGCCAAGTACAAAAACTGAAATGTGACCCAGGACGACAAAACCAGTCATATTGAGATTTATACATCATTTAAACCATCTGTGCGCTGATGTCTGGTTTGTTAGGAGAGCAAACAGGAATCAGAGGGAGCAAAAAAATACAAATATTAAGAAAATCATCCTTAAAGTTGTTCAGATGAAGTCCTCAGCAATGAATATTACTAATCAAAAATGAAGTTTTGATATATTTACAGTAGGACATTTACAGAATATCTTCATGGAACATGATCTATACTGAATATTTTGGCATTAATAAAGAGAAGGAGATGATACAGTGTATTGTTGTGTATATATACCTGTGCTGCTGTGCTCCAGCGTCATTCATAGTGTTTTCTTGTAAAACATTCTCCAAAAAACATTGTTTTATTTACTGCTAGGCTATGGAAAATCATTTAAAAGTGTATGCATGTCATATTCCAGTTTTAATTGGCTATTTTTGTAGCAAAAACGATAATTTTATTATTTTATAAATTTTTATGCTCTCAAATTATTTAAGTCGACTCTTTTATATATTTCTTTCTCTTTTTTTGTTTTGCTAAACCTTTATGAAAAGTGCTATTTTTAAAGTTGAATTTTGGGGTTGAACGATCATAAAGTACAGCAAAATGTAGGCTTAATGAACAAATAACATTGTTTTTGCTTGAAAGCAAATGAGATCAACAAGATTAAACCAGAATATTATTCTAGAACGTCTGAACTAAATATAATACACAAAACCACTGATAGAAAATGCAAGGTTTTTCTAATGCAGACCTTGACCAAATGGTTTGGTATTATATAACACACTCTAATATAACCCAGGGTACAGCGACCCTCAGATTTCATATATTAGGAGTCTAATCAGAGTGTCTATTGCAATAAAAGGGTAAGAAAACTGCAGCAGATAATGAACACCTGCAGGGTTTGAGAAGAGAAAGTTACAAGAAACACAGAACAAACACAATATTACACGCTTGTTTTCATCCCTCGCTCACAGTCCATCAGTGACGGCTTTACACTAGCAAAGAATACCCCAAAATGATTCAGGTCATCCCAGATTCGGAGGAGTGTGTTTCTTCATCAGGTCTGCAGGAATGGATGGATGTGAATGAGTGCTGTCTGGGTTTATTCACATCCATTGCTGAGATATCCCTCCAGATCTGATGAAGCTCTCATGTGTGGATGAACTGTTGTAGTCTCACATCATCTCAGAAATCCAGCCTCAAGTCTTATAAGAGGAAAGTTTACTTAGTTAACAGCTTACTCACCAGGCGTCTGCCTGATGTGAGATGGACACTTACAGGCTGCAAGAGATGATATCCAGATCGATTGTGTTCTAGAAATAAACAGTAATGTGTGTATAATGTTAATTGATGTGGTATGGAGGCTGTAGGTCAGCATGATGTTTAGCTGCGTCTCGGGTAACGTTCATTAGTTTTCTGGTAGAGATGAATCTGATTAGCAAAAGTCAGTCGATATCTGCCTCTGGCGTCTGTGTTTTCAAACCTGGAGTCGCTTCCAAAACATAATTCTGTTAGTGACAAATCAATAGCAGATCATTTATAATAGTCATCATTGTCCAGGGGCAAGTTGTCACAATATTTCTCAGCGTGGGTTTATTTGGAAAAAAGTCTTGACTACAACAAATCATGTCTTTACGGTACAATAAAATCATTCAGGCTTTTGAACAAATGTTGAGCTACGGTGGGGCATGTTGTCACTAAACAACCTACTATCATCAGAATGTAAGGAGCTCTGAAGGGCAAACAGTTCAAATGGTCATTAAAAAGGGTTACATTAAAAGACTGAAGACAGGACAACATGCCTTTACTCAAGGTCTTAAATCAAATATTTTTGTATTATTTATATACACTAAAAGACATCACTCAGAAATTGTTAGATTTTACAAATAATTCCAAAGAGCAAGTAACATTAATTAAATATTAAATTATGAAGTAGAATAGTGATCTTTTCAATCATTTATAACTATATATTAAGTACTATTTTGAGCCACCTTTTAATTGTACATATTTCATTATATTTTTTAACTCAGATTTAGTCATTTCAACTTTTTGCAAATAAAAAATTACTTGTAATTTCATGTAATTTTTATAATTTATATTTTATTTCAATACTAGTTTTACTTGGCACTAAAAACATTGTCTCAAATTCACAAGAATATATGAATAAATCAAATAAGTGACTGAAATAAAGAAATAATGCTGACTGTTGGTTCGAACCTAAAGAGTGTGTAGATCTTAAAGTATATTTAAAAAAATATTTTAAAACGGTACTGCTCCAGTGACAGCTTTTGTACCTTTTTCCCTGAGACTGTATCATAAGACAGCTTTAAAAGTACTACACAGAACCACTGCTGGAGGAACACAAGTGTGCGTGTGACAACTATCCCCGGTGTGCTGAGAGCGGTCAGACGAACACTGATCTGGAGCCTGCCGAGCTTCTTTCCTGAAGGAGCTTCTCTCCTGTCGTGACCATATGCCGCTCTGACCCCCGCTGCCCCACGGCATGCTGGGAATGAACTCACACAGACATTAACACACCAGCAGCAGGTGAAATGCCAGAGATGAGATCAGGAAGATCCACTTCTGTGAGCTTCATCATCATCTCAGAGGAAACCTGTTCACATCTCACAATATCAGACAAGTTTTTGAGACGTAAACAGGGTTATTTTAGTCAAATAAAAATATCTATATGTTTTGGTATAACCTGATGTAACTAAAATAACTAAAACTATAAAAAATATTAATATTATTTATATCAAATTAAAGACTACAAAAACATTAAAAATCAATAATGACAAACACATAACAAAAACCCAAAAAGTTAAAATAAAATGAAGTATTTTAAGCAGGTATTATATATATATATATTTATAAGTGCTTTCAAACTATTGTAATTAATTGCACACAAAATAAAACAGTTTGTTTGTGTATTTGTTATTTATATACAAATGCACATACTGTATGCATTTTGGAAATATTTACACGTGCATATACACATAATAACTATACACAGCACACATATTATCGATGCAATAAATCACTTGACAGCACTAATATATATAGCTAATTATAAAATAATCATCTATGAAATAGTAATAACGTTACATTTGGAAACGAAAGGAAATGCAACATATCAAATAATCTTTTTTTCTTTATATCCCAAAAAGATATGCACTATGCAAAGAACTCATCATAAAAAAGGTTTTTCCTTATTAGCAAAATATTATGTTTTATGGATTTTGAAGAGCATTTTCTTAACCCATCCAGCAAGTAAATGAGTTTCTGTGTGTATATTTATATATTTGTATACATACAGTGTGCGTGTTTTATTATATTCTTATAGTTTATGAACCTTTATGATCATTTTTTATTTTAGATCTTTTATTTTTGTTTTTTATTAAATGTGCTATATACTATAAATAACGCTGTCTTCACACAACAGTGTAACACCAGGATGATTGACAGGCCCTTCAGAAAAGAGAAAACTACAATTACACACACAACCAAAGGAAACATTTTCCCCATTATTTTATTTCTGCTCTTGATGTGGGGATGGATATATTTGTGCGAGATCAGAAACCCAGCGTCTGTCAGAGCCGGAGAGAAACACACCGCTGTGTTTGAATGAAATAGTGTTTATTGTACAAAGGTGTGGTTCCTGTGACCTTCACCGGGCGTCCCGTGGCTCTGCTCTATTTGGGTCCCAGCATGTCCTGCGGTCGAACCCACTGCTCGAACTGCTCCTCGCTCAGGAAGCCCAGCTTGACCGCCGTGGCCTTCAGAGTCGAGCCCTCTTTGTGCGCCGTCTTCGCGATAGCAGCAGCTTTATCATAACCTGAAAGAGAAGAGACACACAGCATCACTTCAGATGAACAGACACTCAGCTTCTGCTGCTCTGAGGACAGGCGCTCACTTTAAAACTTCTGTAACTAGTGCTGATTAATCACATTCAAAAGACGTTTTTATTTATATAATAGATCTGTGTAAACACACACATACAGTACATATTTATATATAGATGTATATTTATAAAGCATTGCTGTCTTATGATTATTCGCATGTGTGTGTATACTGTGTATATATAGATACAAATATGCATTTATATATTTAAGTTATATTTTATGTTTATATAACACAACAAAACAACAAAATTATATATATATATATAGAGAGAGAGAGAGAGAGAGAGAGAGAGAGAGAGAGATCACACTTTCTGAACAACTGGCCCTGATTTGATCTTTATATGGATGGAGTAATACAGTGTTTCTGACGCCCTCTGCTGTCGTTACCTATGTGAGGGTTGAGAGCTGTGACCAGCATCAGAGACTCGTTCATCAGTTTGTTGATTCTCTCTGTATTGGCCTCGATGCCGACCACACAGTTATTAGTGAAGGACACCGAAGCGTCTCCCAGCAGCCGGGCAGAGTTCAGCACGTTTTTAATCTGAAACACAGAAGTTACTCATTAAACCCTGAGAACGACTCATCTGAGAGTGTGTGTGTGTGTGTGTGTGTGTGGAGGCACAACTGTGTTCAACTTTGATAATTATCAGAAATGTGTGTTGAGCAGTAAGTCAGTATATGATGATAATTTCTGAAGATCATGTGACTCTGAAGACTGGAGTAGTGATGCTGAAAATACAGCTGAACATCACAGAAATAAATTACACTTTAACTCAGATTCACACAGAAAACAGCTGATTTAAACTGTAATAATATTTCACAATTATTACTGTATCGAAATGTTTTTGTTTTTTTCTAAATAAAAAAATAAATTTAAAAAAATCATATTTTAATAAACTATTTAATGAACGGATTTAATCACATCTTCTGAGCGATGCACGTCTCTCTTAAAGCTGGAAACACTCACCATCATGGGCTTGAAGACGTTGAGCTCGAAGTGTCCGTTGCTTCCTCCGATAGTAACAGCTACATGATTTCCCATCACCTGAGCCGCTACCATAGTCATAGCCTCACACTGTGTGGGGTTCACCTTCCCTGAGACACACACACACCAAACATCAAACATACAGTGTGTGACTGATTCCTCCTGCTTCTGACTGAGAATAAAAGTACTGAAGTAAACACACACACTGATGACTATACTGTCCTTTTAAAGCACTGAAAAGATACTACTTAATGTAGTGTGTGTGTGTGTGTGACACAGAGAAAGTGTGTGTTTGAATGTTTATGTGTATTAGTGAGTGTGTGTGTGAGTGTGTGTGTGTGTGTGACACAGAGAGAGTGTGTGTTTGAATGTTTATGTGTATTAGTGAGTGTGTGTGTGAGTGTGAGTGAGTGAGTGAGTGAGTGAGTGAGTGAGTGAGTGAGTGAGAGAGTGTGTGTGTGTGTGTGTGAGAGAGAGAGAGAGAGAGAGAGGGAGTGTTTGTGTCTGTGCGCATCAGATGCTCCAAAAATAGAGCAGAAACACAAGTCCAGAACTAAAGGTCAGAGGTGATCGTCACACATATTCTCTGCCGCACAGCTGCAGGCCGTACACAGAACAACTTCCTGTGAGCCCGAGGCTGTGATTGGCCAGCGGCGGTCACTCACCGGGCATGATGCTGGAGCCGGGCTCGTTCTCGGGCAGGATTAGCTCTCCGAGGCCTGAGCGAGGTCCAGATCCCAGGAAGCGGATGTCGTTAGCGATCTTCATCATACTGACAGCGACAGTGTTTAGAGCGCCACTCAGCTCCACCAGTGCATCATGGGCCGCCAGAGCCTCGAACTTATTAGCTGCTGTCACGAACGGAAGACCTGCGCATGAGGAAGAAGAATGAAGACACACCTGATCCTGTCACTGGACCTGAAGGAAAACATATCAGTATCGAAGCACTGAAGTTCTTAGCAGTGCATATTACTAATCAAAAATAAAGCTTTGATATATGTACGGTAGAAAAATTAACTAAATATTTTCATGGAACATGATCTTAATATCTTGATGATTTTTGGCCTAAAAGAAAAATGTATAATTTTGTCCCTTACAGTGTGTGCGCTGTGTGTATTTATTTGTTATGTACATATAAATACATACACATGCATGCATATATTCAGGACACACATAAAGCATATTTTGAATGGATTAATAGTGACTAATTGTTTTGCAGTCCTAATTTCTATATCTCTTTTAATCATTTCTTCACCTGTGAGAGCAGCAACTTTATCTGCTACTTTCTCAGCGAAGCCGATGCGTGTGTTGAGTCCGGTGCCCACCGCAGTGCCGCCTGCCGCCAGCTCATACACACGAGGCATAGACCCTTTCACCCGCTCGATGCTGTACTTTACCTGCTGGACATACCCTCCGAACTCCTGCGCACACACACACAGAGAAACAGACACACACAGTTCTGGTCAATCACAGTGAACGAGTGAAAAGCAGGAGGTTTGTTTAAGTTCCTGTTCGTGTGTCATTTACAGTATGACTTTGTCAGACACTCTTACACTGCATCATCAGTATTTGAGATGTGATTGATGTTAGTGTGTACCTGTCCGAGAGAGAGCGGCACGGCGTCTTGTGTGTGTGTGCGGCCGATCTTAATGATGTCTTTGAACTGCTCAGCTTTAGCAGCGAGAGCGTCGTGCAGCGTCTGAAGACCCGGCAGAAGAACCTGGTGGACCTCTGTAGCAGCAGCGATGTGCATGGCCGTGGGGAACGTGTCATTGGAGCTCTAAACAGAACAAGACAGAAGGATTTATTCGGCTATTAATGCAGTTATTTTTTTAATTAAAAACACATGTTAAAAAATTTTACAAAATAAAACCAAATAACTGTTTAATTTACATCCGAAACAACTACTTATGCGACAAAAATAATATATAATAACGAATTAAAAATTAGTTTAAAATAATATTTATATATAAAAAAAAACATAAAGCACAATTAATTTATAGTTAATTCGTTAAAATAAAGATAGGAAAAAAAAAGATTTTAGAATGACCACAAAAAAAAAAGATTTAAAAAATGAATAAAAATAAATAATATAAATGAATACAAAAACTACACATAGACATCGCGGAATAAGTATATGCAAGATAGGAATAGCAGTAAAGGTTGATCTTGTGGGACATTAGTTAGGTCTCCATGAGGAAACAAGTTTATAAATCACACAGAATTAAGTGTTTTGAGA
>JAUMHG010000054.1:17733386-17749197 GCA_032359395.1 Enteromius anoplus
AGTCTGTACAGTAGAAACACCATTACACCTATGAAGAGAGAGACCCCAGAAAACATGGACACACTACATGAGTGTGTCTGTCTGTCTGTCTGTCTGTCTATCTGTCTGTGTGTGTGTGTGTGTGTCTGTGTGTGTGTGTGAGTGAGTGTGAGACCTGGCTCTTGTTGACGTGGTCGTTGGGGTGAACGGGGTCTTTGCTGCCCAGTTTTCCTCCCAGAATCTCGATGGCTCTGTTACTGATCACCTCATTGACGTTCATGTTCGTCTGTGTTCCGGATCCTGTTTGCCAAACCACCAGCGGGAAATGATCATCCAGCTTCCCTGCAGCCACCTGGAGAATAAAACACACACCAAACACAGATCAATGAGATCTCTGTGAAATCAAGCCAAAACACGCTGTGCGCTAAAGAAAAGATTTCTGCGTGAATCTTACTTTGGAGTGTGTTTGTACCAGCGTTATTTTAGTATCACAGAGATCCTATTGTGTTTTTTACATTAGTTTCATTCATTATATTTTCTTTTTCATTTTAATATTAGTTATCAATATCAATATTCCCATTAGATGTGTATTACTGTGGTCCAGAAAATATTTATTTTTTAATTAATAAAATCAGCATATGAAAGACAGTAGGAGAAAACACTGTCATAACTAAATAAGTAATAATGGTGTAAGAGCTCTGACCCCAACAGCTTCAGGAACATTTATAATCATTTATAATAAAAGCTAATGTTATGAAATCACCTCATCAGCAGCTTTTATAATTGCTTCTGCGATCTTTGGGTCCAAACCGTAATCTTTGTTCACGTCTGCAGCAGCTTTCTTCAGAATCCCAAAGGCTTTGATGACTTGAATCTACAGGAAGAGGAATGATTCTCGCCGTTATGAACCATTATAGATCATAAACCAATATTAATAAGAGCAATATGTGTATTTCTCACGGGCATTCTCTCCGTGGCTCCTCCGATCTTGAAGTTCATGGTTGATCTAACCGTTTGAGCTCCATAATATTTATCAGAAGGAACTTTGAGCTCTCCGAACGTGTCCTTCTCGATCCTGAACGACTCTGAACTGGCCTGAAACGACAAAACATACGTCAGATCTGAGATCTGGAGCATATCTGATATTCGTATAGAAATACACAACAATACACTGTATGGGGCTGAATCATACATTTCTCTTATGCCAAAAATCATTAACGTTAGATATTAACTCAAGATCATGTTCCATGAATATAATATGTAAATGTCCTACTGTAAATATGTCAAAACTTAATTTCTGATTAGTACTTCATTTCTGAACACTTTTTCCCCTCAGAAAACCCACCAAGCTGCAAATAAGCGCAAATGCACACTTATATTGTTATGAAACACATATCTGGATGACGCGTGTGATTTCTGAGGGCTTCAGAAGAGCGTTATTAACATGAAGGTCATTCACGGCCCGTCAGCACGACTAACAGCACACAAACACCGCAAAAACAGAGAGATTTTTACCATTCTGATCGGCCTGAGCTGGACTCCAGGCGCTGGGCAGATGTTCCGGAGACCGCTGGATCTCTGCGCGGCCCACAGCTTCGACAGATCCGCGCTGAAGCGCTGCAGGTTCCGTGAGGAGCGATACATGGCGACACGGGGCGGAACTGGTTTCTCACCAACCAGAGACGAGAATCAGGGGGCGGACACTTATTAGTGAAACACAACACGTTTATTGTCACAGGAGGGACACAATTACCGGCGACACGCGTGGAATTAACCTCGAGAAATTAAAACAAAACAGCATCTTGTCCCTCATTATTCAGATATTATTGATCAAAATCATTATTTATTAAAGGACTTCAATTTGGAGCGGAGAACGCAGCTGTTACTTTTCTCAACGGTTTTCAGGATTGACCAATCACAGCCGACTGTTGATATGACTGAATCCCGCGCTTTGTATCGTTTTAATATGTGGCCCTGGACCACAAAACCAGTCATAATTGTCATTTTATCAATAAAAGAGATTTATACATCATCTTAAAGCTGGATAAATAAGCAATATTTGGCTGAGATACAACTATTAGAAAATCTGGAATCTGAGGGTGCAACAAAAATCTAAATATTGAGAAAAAAGTCGTCCAAATTAAGTTCTTAGCAATGCATATTACTAATCAGAAATAAACAATGTTTGCACAAATAAATGATCATTAAAATGAATATATATATATATATATATTAATATCATGCCAAACTATGTACATTAAATCTTATTATAATTATTATTATAATTATTATTCATACGATTTTGGTAATTTTCGTGATATTTGACCAATCTTCAAAGATTTGTTATGCTGATCAAAGACAAAACACCGTTTACCAAAACTGACAGTAGCGGATTAAATTGATTTAAATCAATTCACTGCTCCGTATTGGTCCATTATTATTATTATTATTATTATTATTATTATGAAGATAATTGTTCAAAAATATGAACAGGTCTGCGTCATTTATACAATTACACCCCGCTTCCAGCAGATGGCGACAACATTCAACAAACGAAGTCCAGACTCCACAGCCTTGAGACGAACTGTGCGCTCAGACAAGAGAAATGCTTTGATGAACGTTCTCGGAACGTTTTATCAACGTTTTCTGTACTTCCTAACAAACGTTTGTCCAGTAACTTTAATAGAACGTTAATTTGGTTAAACTCTCTGGTCTTTAATAATGATCTCATTATTTATGAAACTTGTTAAAAGTTGAAAGTTTTTTTAACGTTACGCTTGCTTCAGAACGTTTATGGAATATTAACGTGACATTCCAATAATGCTTGGAAAATTATAAAGTATAATATGTTCATTTAACGTTCACATAACAAATATTCCACAATCAATATAAACGCGCTGTAATGTTCATGTTTTACTAATAAAATCATCTCCAAGTTGGAACCTTGGAGTATGGTGTTTTTAGGAGCAGAAAACGCCCGGAACGCATGTTGATTGTCGTGTGTTTGTTCTGTCAGCAGTTATTACGAATGTTAAGGATGATAAGTGTTTCTGTCACACATCATTATCTGTTTCCTACTCGGTTTTCAGCTCTATTCGACTCTAATCAGCTGCTAATTGGAACTAAGCGTGATCAATAGCGCCGAACGACTCTGATAAGAAGTGATCAGATCGGACTTCTCTTATCAAATTACTGTAAATGACGAAATTAAAGTAAGTGCTACTGAAGAACTGAAGTGAAGCTTTATGAGTTCTCGAGGAACGGATGAAAGTTCGTGGTTATTGATGCGTTTAATCAAACATTCCGTGCCAGGAACGAAGTATTTGCTCCTTCCAGTGTGGATGAGATGGAGTTTGTCCAGAAAGATCTGGACACGAGGCGCCAGGCCTGTGACAGCAGATCAATTCACTGCAATGATTGGCAAAGCGCAAATATTAGCTGTTCCCAGATCAGCCTTTCATGTGTGACATGGTTTCATCTGCAGATTAATGCACATCTGATATTAGTCAGATTAATCTGTGAAAGAGCTTCAATCAGACTCTGAGTAGATCAATGCGCTCCTGTGATGACTGTTTAATTCATTACAGTCACTCCATTATATGCCGATATGAGATATATACAATATAAAATTTTATATATATATATATATATAAAACAACGCCCCACTCTCTCTCTATATATATAGAGTGGGGCGTTGTTTGCATTTCAGACTTTAGTGAAATATTTTATTTCTTATTCTGGCCAAAATATATTTTAAATAGAGTATATGTTTAATATATTTGTAAAAGCCGAAGCTCAATTAAATAGCCTATATTTTTGAAATAGAAAATGTATTTGGTTTCAACCTTTACATGCCTAAATATAAATAAAAAATAAAATAAATAAAAAATTATCCATGAGAACAACAATTCTCGTAACAACAACGTAGGCCGATTTCAACATCATTATAATCTTTATAATAGTTTTTATTATTTTTATTCAAATGTGTTCACACGTGAAAACGTTTTTCATCAATAGTGACATATGTATTTTTTATAGGACAAATATATATTTAAATGGTTTAAATATAAATGTATAATGATTTTTATGCCAAACATATTGACCAACAAATATTTGTTGAAAAAAAGAATACTCGCATAGGCCTGTTTTGAAACATATTTTGCAAATGTTCAACCTTTTTCTCAGATTTTGAAACGTATTCTAAAATATCGAAATTGCGTATGTGCTTATGGGAATAGATACGAACATTTAACCGTGTGTTTCCTAATAATTTCTATTTCAAAATGCTTTGATTTCAAGTGAATGTGTTTATTTTTGTGGTACTTTTGGCGGCACAAAAGCTGTTGAGTATTGCCAAATAGACATTAATTAAATATAATAAAAAATGTTAAAGGACATTACTACTCGTTAATATTTCGTGACTTTGTCTTTAAATCCACCTCACAAAATTGCATAAAAATAAAAGCAACAATTTCTGACATATAAAACAATCTTTGTTTTTATCGATTTAGCTTCAACTGAATTATAATGAATTCTATTAATTTCTATTACTCGTTTTCATCAGTAATACAGTTTACTTAATTTGATTTGAATTGTTGTTTTTATTTTAGATGGTTTGTAATTATTACTTTATTAACCATGTATCATGTTATGGAACGCCATTAAATTAGTCTTTTGCTTTAGTGACGTGACTTAAATGAAAGTGAGATTGAATCATGTTAGGTTTAATCCAGGTGCATCCTGACTTTCCTCCTCCTCAGGTTTCTTCTTTCTTCTCCTTCATCCCATTCTTCTCAGAGAGCCAATCAGAGCTCGCGTACCTGCAGGAAGTTTGACCCGTTATTCTCCTCCCTCATAAGGCATCATCACCTCCCTCGCTGGTGACCTCCCGCTTTCGCTAATCGCAACCTGACGAACTGCATGGAAGCAGAAGTCACCAGACGTTCTCCAGCCATGCAGTTCCAGCACTCGCACGCTCCTCTTTACGCGCCGACGCCCGCGCCACCCGCTCACCCGACGCCCTTCTACATCGAGGACATTCTGGGCAGGAACGCGTCCGCGCCCGGCCCGGTGGCGCCCACGCCGACCCTGCCGTCTCCGAACTCGTCGTTCACCAGCCTGATCCCGTCTTACCGGACCCCGATCTACGAGCCCACGCCGATCCACCCAGTGCTGTCGCAGCAGGCGCTCGCGTACGCGTCCATCTACCCGTTCCAGCGAGACTTTACGCACGCGCTGATCCGCCACGACCCGCTGGGTGAGAGCCAGACTCATTTCTGTCCTGTTTCGATCTGAACCAGAGGTGCCGAAGAGCCTGTTCTCATGAAAGTGCGCTCAGTAGCGCGATTCTCAATTTCTCCTTGGCGAGCTATTTATATGCAGAAATCGTGCACATGATACGCATGTGTTTAGCGTGCATGTAACATGCTTAATGTGTTTAGCGAGCGTGTATATAATACTCCCCTAACCCCAAATCTAACCCCAATCTGAAACATTGCTTTCCAAACCTTAATTTTCTGCCTATAAATAGCAACAGAAACCCGTGCTACTGAGACGCACTTTAGTTTTTCTAAACCTTTTTTTACCCCTACACTCTTAGTAATAAAGGTTTTTTAATTTTGTAATTAAGCTTTTGTAATCCTTCAAAACGTTTATTTTAGGAACTGTTTACTGAAAAGTTCTCTTGCAAACCAAGAGAATGGCAAAAACACTTTTTTTTTGCATATTAGTGCCTTAATAGTGTCTAAAATTTGTGGCTTTTCCTGGTGATAAATTTGTTTTTGTTTAGTTTTTTACCCGAGAGTGGTCAACGCTTACATGCAGTATTAAATCTCATTTTATTAAGTTTTATATAAGGAGGAATGATTTAACTTTACTGGGTCAGCCTGAATGTGTTCATTTGTGCCCACAAAACTAGTTGTTATGGGTGAACTCGGATAGAAATGTGTGTGCGTAAAAGTTTAAATTGTGAAACAGTGCCTAAAAGTTGGAGTGATTTGGACACGGAAAGCTGAGCTTCATGGGGTCTGTTTACCAACAGCTCATGTGGTTAATAATATCAACCAGACTGACCTGAAGAGGAAGCTCTTCTTGATTTCGAAACTGCAGTTCAAAGCGCGTTTCTATGACCCTGCTGCTCTAAACGAGCTGAATTCGGATCGCGCTTCAGCTGCCGGGCTCTCTCTCAGGAAGCCTGCTGGCTGAGGAAGACTCCGCTCATCTTCCTCACATGTTGTCGGTCTGAGGTTCAAACTGCCTGTGCTCAGCAAGCCCTGACCCTTTCCGTTCATTCCGGAAATCTTGAGCTCTCGATAGGAGTAAATGTGCTTTCAGAAGCTGTGAGATGTTTTCCTGGAGCAGGACTCGTGCACGCTGCTGATTATTTTATCCACATCCTCAATACACACATATTCAGGAAACACTCGACTTCTGATAGCCGGGATCCGTTTTTTTACGGATTGTTCGTTTCCTTTCATTGGGCTAAACCTTTTTAACTGCTAAAACAACTCTACACACCTCACGGAACTCAATAATGACTCTACACACACGCTTCAGCTACGAGTGCTTGTTTTACACCAAACAAAGCTCGTAGAAATCGGAGAAATCTGTTTTATTGTTGCGAATATGATAAGGCCTATACTAAGCAGATGATAGCCTTATATTTAACAACATATTGATATCTTTACTGATGCCATGTCAAAAGAACATCACAACGCGGCCGACTTCATTACACCGTTTGAACTTCATTAACCTTAAATAAAATAGTTTTAGCTAACTGAGGATAAGTTGTAGGTGTTGTACACAACACATAAAGTTTAATTTATATTTGACACATGTGAATGTATTTCTTGGATTTAAACACATGGAGGACAAAATATATTTCGAAATGCTTTTTAAAAATACAATTGTATTAAAAAAAATGCAAATTCTCAGAAATTAATGGGTAGAAAATATATTATATATTATCAATACATGTTTGTGGCCATACTTATAGCCTATTTTATTTCTTTTTTTTTTTCTTTCTTTTTTTTGTTGCGCTTTTTTATTTTTTATTCTTAAAATAACATAGGCCTATATTATTTTTATGCTGTAAAATACTTCGACCACATATTATTGTATATTTAAGTATAGGCTTATTCTATTAAGCATCTAATTTCCTGAATATTAAACTCTTTTTTAATAGATTAAAAAAAACATTCACATATTAAAAACATTTAGGCATCTAATTTCCTGAATATTAAATCATTATTTTTTAAATAGATAGATAAAAACAAAACCAACCAAACAAACAAAAAAAAATTACATTTTTAAAACGTTTATTAAGCATAGGGTTAGGATTTTAAATTATAAATGTTTAATAGATAGATAAAAACAAAACAAAGCAAAACAAAAAAAGTTTACATTTTTTAAACATTTAAAGCAGATAGTTTCCTGAAGCTCTCAGCACGTGGTTAATCGGCTTGTACAGGCGGGATGAATCGTAGTTTCCTCTGTGTTTGTGAGGGGATTAGACGGATGTTCACCCCATTCACCAGATTAACCAACAGGAAACACATTGACGGAAATTTTGCCATAGTCCTTCTGCTCATAAACTCCAGCTTTGAGCGGATGTTCGAGCTGACAGATAGACAGATTCCGACAAACATTATTCACCTTCATTCTGAAGATCTGCAGGGCTCAAACTCGTTTATTCTTCAGTGCACGATGTCTGGCGTGCGTATAATACGCAGTTTTCACGTGCGTATAATGCATATTGCGTATCTACCTTGCAACCCTGATCTAATCCCACGCAGTTATAAATCTTAGGACAAATAAAAACTTATTCATGTGTTTCTTCCGCAGGTAAACCTCTGCTCTGGACGCCGTTCATCCAGCGGCCGCTGCACAAGAGAAAAGGCGGACAGGTTCGCTTCTCCAACGACCAGACCATCGAGCTGGAGAAGAAGTTCGAGACGCAGAAGTACCTGTCTCCTCCCGAGAGAAAGAGACTGGCCAAGATGCTGCAGCTGAGCGAGAGACAGGCGAGTCCAGAACACAGCACCAGCTGCTCTTTCTCTCTTCAGCAGCCTAAACATCTTATGTTCTCGTGTGTTCTTCAGGTGAAAACGTGGTTCCAGAACCGTCGGGCGAAATGGAGGCGACTGAAACAGGTGAGAATCTGAATGCACACGTCAGAGTGTTCCTTTTATTGTCGCAATAATTATACCTGCGCGTTATAACTATCACACATCATTTCTGACGCAACACGAAAACAAAATACGCGTACAAAGAAATTCATTTTATGGGCATAAAAAAATGTCCAAAATGCATTTCAATGTTTAACCTTGTATAATTTCCCCCTCGATCTGGTTGACCTTATTATTCTTTATGTAGCCTATTTTATTATTTATTTTTTATTTTTGTTTGTTTGTTTTGTACTTTGCCCTTACTACTTAAAGTGACTTTAATTTGAAGAAAAACAGCTTTTTCTATTTTATTTTGTTACCTTATTACACTACAAATGATCAAATTAAATTGAGAGGATTTTATTAGAAGTGTTTTTACAAGAAGACACTATTTCCGTGTTTTACTACATTTCACGTTTAATTGAATGTTTCTCGCCGTTTCTTTCCTTTTTGGGGAAACTTAATTGCGATATGGTGGTGAATATTGTCTCTACACCAACTAGTCTATTTGTGTATTTTGTTAATTTAATTATCCTGTTTTTTCGTTTTGATCGCTGTTTTATAACAGCGCAATAAATAAATAAATAAACCAGTAAAAAATACAAATAAATAAAATGCATACTAAATATTAACACGAAATAAAGTTTAAAACTATTTTTTACATTTATTTTAATAATTGTATTTAAACGCATAGAATAATTATAATGTGTTTTCGATTATCTTTAAAGAAACGTGGCCGATTTAATTTAATATTTTAATAATAATCTAATTCCCCGCATATAAAATTCTAAATCGAAATAATTGCTTATATATATATAGCTTGTATAGCCTAAAGTTTATAATTCATAGAAAATCTCTGTAATATTTATAATATGTTTTTGCTAAAATAAAGCAAAAAATAAAAACAAAAAATCTAATAGAAAGTGAAATTCACGCTGGTGTACTACAAATAAATATAAAGCTCCAAGCCACACGTGACACTGACATGCTTGTGTGATGATGTGTTGAAACAGGAGAATCCTCCCAGCGGTAAGAGAGATGTGGAGGACTCTGGCGAGCAGAGAAACTCGGACAGATCGAGTCCAGACGTGATGCACGAGTCTGAAGAGTCTGATTCTGACCAGGAGCTGGACATCGAGGAGGACCCACAGTTCTCCATCAACCCCTGATCTCAGCACTCTACTGTACATACTGTATCATACTGTACATTTAGTAGCACAATTAACTTAATGGATGTGTAGATTTCGATCCAAGCCTGTATCTGGTGTCTCGTGGGAAATAGTGTAAATATTTTGTGTTAGTCAATAAACAATATTTTGGGAATAATGGATCTGTCTAAATGCTTCTTTCATATTTCTAAAAGATGAAGGTTTTATGCATGATTTCAGCACATTTTCAAAACTTCACACTCAAATCCAAGAACTGCACACATGAATTGCCTCACAGGTCTTCACTGAAAATATCACAAACACAAGATCACATTGCAAACAAGAATTCCTGTAAGATCTGTGTGTGTGTTTCTGCTGATTTCAGAAATGAGATTTTGTGTGGAAGAATAATAAGGCAGATGTTGTTTCCTTTAATCTGATGTGATGAAGAAAGAGCATTTGTGTAAATAGTTATTATCAGTGTTATTAGTGTTTTATCTGCTGATTCACAATCCTCTCATCATAGCAGATGATCTGTTAGTCATTAAAATCAATTAAACTCTATCACTTCCTGAATGAAACAACAGCACGGTTTGAGATCTGGAGCTGCTCTCCGTTCTGCTTCAGCTTATCGCTTCCAGAAAGACAAACAGGTCTGGGTTTGAGCTAATGCTGTAGTTAATGATTGGACAGCGAGAGGATCCTGGGCGATGAATCACAGCGTTCTGTGCATCTGAGAGAGTTCAACAGCCCCGCAGCGGTGAGAGTTTGCTCCAAAACCAACACCACCAGCATCGATTCGGCCTGAATTGAGAAATGCTTCACAAATCATGATTCGGAAAAAACAGCATGTGAAGTGAACCCCTGACCGCAGGCCCAACACGTCCTGAGTGTTTACCTCTGAAACATCAAGAGTTATTAGTCATTCCATGAAGAGCATCTCAAGCTGTTTTAATATGTTCTTCACACAAAACTAAATTCATTCAATTGTATTTTCTTCGTTCTCTTGTTGTCTTCTGGTCATTTTGACATGAAGAGGATTTCATTTTTTCCTGAAAATACTTCAGATGTTCTCACAGTGGACTTAAACATGAAAACAAAAGGATATTTATGTACTTTTCCTTTTATTATTTTTTAAATGAAAAGCAAGGAGCACGTGACTTGAGTGAACAATGGTCAAAACCGAGATTACTTCTTACCTTCTTCTTATCACCTTTTTTCCCTTTAAATGAGCACAGGTTATGGATCTGATTGGTTGTAGACCTCATTGATTGAAAAAGCCTTATTTGTGGATCATTTTCAGTCAGAAACTGGGGAATAAGCTGAGAACAAAGAGGCCTTAGACCAGTGATATTATAGAATAAAAAGAGTTTTACAAGCATTTTACGTAAAGTGAAGAAAGAGAACTATTTGTAAATTATTGTGGTGATACTTACCCAATAACCTGGTGCATGAGCTCAGATCCATGAGGCAAACCATCAGATCCATGAAGAAGCAAACAAACCTTAGATAAAGAATTGGTGATAATAGAGCCTGACATGAAACTTATTAGAAGTGTTTGTTAGGTCAGTCATTTTTGACATCTTGACTACGCAAATGTGAAAGAAACAGTGTTACATTTGAATTCTCTCTGATGTAAAAATAGTAGCATTTAAAACCATTACATTAAACAAAAATCTAAATTTTCAAAAAAGAAAAAAGTAACATTCTGAGAACTTTATCAAAGACCAGAGTGTTCCATTTACACTTAATGAAAACATTCTACCAACGTTACATGAGTTAATGCCAATATAACACAGCAGCAGTCATCAGCAGCACAGCTATATCTGCAGAAATAAACAAAAATACAGTTTATAGGTCAAATTTAGGCATTTTTCTATTTCTGATTAGTAGTATGCATTGCTAAGAACTTCATTTGGACCACTTTAAGGTCATTTTCTCATTATTTCTATTTTTTTGCTCCCTCGGATGCCAGATTTTCAGATATTGTCCTCTCCTAACACTCCAGACACCAGTGGAGAGCTGATTTATTCAGCTTTCAGATGATGTTTAAATCTCAATTGCACAAAACTGACCCTCATGACTGGTTTTGCGTTCCAGGGTCACATATCAGTCACTTCCGAACTCGTTCTGTTGAGCAAAAAAGCGCCCCCCCATCCTCCTGAAACCCCCCAGACTGAGTATTTATGATCAGGTGCAGCTCTCACGTTTACAGAAGTCATTATTTTCCAGCGCACACAGTGAAGCAGAAAGTCTGACGGCGATATAAAAGCTCCATCTCCAGCTGAATTAGGCCTAATTGAAGAGCAAACAGCACACTCGAGTGAACAATGAGGCCTGAGTGATGTTCTCCAGGGCTGCCGGAGGAATCTTCTCCTCACCTGAAGGCCGTGAGAGCCGCTCGTTATGGACCGAGAGGGTCTCTTTGACGACAAATGCTCAAATATTGACCCGTGGGCCTGAGATATGTCCAGTGGCTCTGATAGTTTAATTGACAACAACTCCTGCTTCATCAGATCAATTAGTGCGGCTCTTTCAGGCCTGTTAGCTCTCGTGTGTGTGTTTAAAACTCCAATCCGTCTTTTCCATGATGGCAAAGATTCTGGCCTCTTAATGGCTTGTTTGTTCCTTTTTGCTTGGGCAGGCCTGCAGATTGCTTTTATGTGCGGCCGTGAACGAGCTCGAGACACAGTCTGATTTATTCATCCTGAGACTTAATGATACGTGATAACAAGGCTTCCATTAAAGATCCTGGAAGCAGCGATTAGGCCTTTCCAAAGCAATTAGATTCTTCCTCTCAGAACAGAGTGAGAGTTTACGGAGTTCTGCCTTTGATCAACTCATCTGACTGTAGAACTGGACGATGACATTAGAAGGTAAACGTGAGTGTAATCACTGCTAGATAGATAAATCAATCCAACATTGTGGCAAGGTTATCTCAAGGTTTCAAACAAACATTCGTCCAGCTACCTTTTATAGAATATTGGTGCAAAGTTACCTGGTCTTTGTAATGTTGACAAAACACACACACACACACACGTTTTCTGAAGTCTCTTCATAGGTGTAATGGTGTTTCTACTGTACAGACTGTATGTGGTATTGTCCTACACTGACCCTACACCTAAACCTACCCCTTACAGGAAACACAACACACTTTTAGATTCTCAGATAAACACCATTTAGTATGTTTTTAAAGTCTTTTGAATTACGGGGACGCTGAAAATATCCTCATAAATCACCTTCATATTGTAATACCTATCATACCCATGTCATTATACACATTTGTGTCCTCATAAACCACATAAACCCGCACACACACACACACACACACACTTTCTCTCTCTCTCTCTCTCACACACACACACACTGTAAATACCAACAACTACACCACTGCAGAAAGCAAGATATTACTGGACACACACACACACACACACAAAACAAATCAAATATATATTTATTTACATTGTCAATGGAAATTTAAAATATATATATATTTTAGTCATTATGGCAAAAAATTTTAATAAAAATTAAATATACACTTTTAATGTGTCTTAGAATTTACAAAAAGAATATCCATAAAGCAAAAATAAATAAATTTCTTTAACTTCATTTTTTGCAGCATATATTTAACATGCAGCCTATATGAACCTGCAGCACAAAAGCAGGTATATGTGTAGCAATAATACATTGTACAGATCAAAATGTTCTTTTATGACAAAAAAGATCATGTTCCATGAAGATATTTTTTAAATGTCCAACAGTAAATATATCAAAACATTTTTCATTAGTAATATGCATTGCTACTTTAAAAGCGATTTTCAAAATATTTTGGATATATATATATATATATATATATATATATATATATAGGCCATATATATTTTTTTGCGATTTGTGTTTTGATGTTTGTGTGATATTTGTAAATCTTACTGCTTGTTTCAGAACTTTCAGCAGGAACATCCTCATAATGTTTGCAAAATGATAAAATGGAATGTTCCCTTAATGTTTGCCTAACTTTAAACTGGACATACTGAACGTTCAGAGAACATCCAGAAACAATGTTTTTTAAACTTAATCAGAAGATTATCAAAAAGTTCCTGGAATGCTGTTTTTATTGGCATTTTTATTGTGCAAATGTGTGTGTGCGTGTGTGTGTGTGTTCGGTAATATCTAGTTTTCGTGTAGTTGTTGGTGTTTACAGCATGAATGTGTATGTGAAAGAGTGTGTGTGCGGGTTGTGAAAAGGAAGCTGGATAAACCCATATCTGTCATATACGTCTCCATTCCCACAATACTGTAACACACACACACAGGCGCTGAAGGAACGCAGTGACAGCTTGACTCTTATCTCAGGTGTGTGTCGGCATATGGATGAAAACATGATCATGATCTCGGCAGATCGGCTGTATTGATCAGCGGGAGTTTTATGATACGAATCATGAGTTCAGTGATCCAGACGAGCTCAGTCAACACACACACACACACCGCTGTAAAACAACCTGATTCAGAACACGGCTGTGTGTTTTCTGAGAACACCATCTGTTTGCTTTACACACAGAGTCAAAAAGAGACAGAAATACAGAAACATACAACAGCTGAAACACTCTGTCAGCTGCCTATCTAGACTGTATTTTAAGGGCTCATGGATACTAAACTTCAGTAAGGCAGCACTGAATGCATTGTGTGCAGTGCTCAAATTATGTTTGATTGATTAAAAAAGACTATAAATATACTTCTCAGTATATTCTGAGGAACATAAAATGTTGACATTATAATGTTTTATATAGGGAATATTCTGTGGCATTCTGCTTTATTTTAATTCAAATCTGAAAAGTATTAATAAAACACTGAAACTAACTGTGTTTCTGGAGCACAGCAGCAGTCATCAGCAGCACAGATATATCTGCAGAAATACACAACAATACACTGTATGAGTCAAAATGATACATTTCTCTTTTATGCTAAAAATCATTAGGAGATTCAGTAAAGATCATGCTCCATGAAGATATTTTGTGCTACTGTAAATATATCAAAACTTCATTTCTGATTAGTAAGATGCATGGCTAAGAACTTAATTTGGACAACTTTAAAGATGATTTTCTCAAGGTTTAGATGTTTTTGCTCCCTCAGATTCCAGATTTACAGATATTGTCCGATCCTGACACACCAGACACCAGTGGAGAGATGATTTATTCAAACTGAGAAGTCAGTCCAGATCAAAACTAAAGTTATATTTTGGGATCTAATCTGAATTCAGAATCATTTGATCAACCTGTTTTCAAGATTTGCTCCAATCTGACGATGACCAGACTCTGATCAGATTACTTCTGTCCTCAGAAGACTCTGTTTGAAAAGCAAGAATAACACCCTGATATTAAAGGGACCCTTTTATGCCATTTAAAGGTGGCTAATATTGTTTTATGAGTCTCTTAAAACAGGTTTATGTGTATGCAAGGTCAAAAAACACTTTAGTTTTCTCCAAAAATAGGTTTATTTTTACCTCATTTCTAAAGGATTGGTAAATGACTCGTGTGAAGCAGTTCGAAGAATCAGTCTGTCTAAACTCCGCCTCTCCGTGAGCCCTCACTGCTGTGATTGGTGAGCGCTCCACAGAGTTTGTACTAAAACTATACTTCCTGACAATACTAGAGGTGCTTTCTGAGAGAAAACGTCAACTACTGTAGTTAGCGAGGCCTAACGTGGATGGTGCTTTTGTAAGTGAATCGGGCACACCTCTATGAAGTACACTTCGCATTGTATAAAGCATAACACATCGTTTATCATTACTTAAACTAATGAGACAGGCAGACAGTCAAGCTGCATCAACCACAATGTTTAGACTACATTAGGCTCACAGCCGAACAACAGAACTACAGAAACACAAGCTAGCCGGTTACCAAGACATGTGCAGGGTTGTTACACAACATAACATACACAAATACGATCGCAAGAAAATACAATCATCAATTATTAATCTTTCTTACAGACAGAAGTTCAGAGGAGCAAGCCGGTCCAAATAAACTGATCCATCTTTTAAGAGCAAGCGTTTGGTGAATATGGCGTTGTACTCCAAGATTGGAAAAAAGCAGTCATCAGTAAAATTACATGAACACAACAAGAGACTGTACTGCTGAGGTGCTGTTGAAAAACATGAATGGTAATCACTCATTTTTTGTAGATACATCTTTCAGAAGGGCATATAAAACAAATGAACTCTCACAGGATACAGCATCTTCTTCACATGATGTAATCCACACAGAAATTGTACTGTTTGGGGGCGTATGGGATTCGTTTTCTGACACAATTCTGAGCGCGTAAAATCAGGTTTTGAGCGTGCGCGAAGTGAGTTTTGTGGAGAAAAAAATTTCTCTCGCGAAGAAGAAAGTATTTCGAGCCGAGTTTTTGTGCGCGCGCAGACGTTCTCTTCTGCTCACGCAACATAACACTTGCTTGCTCCCCTGATACCCGCCCTCAGTGCTCACTTAATACGGACGGCTCGCTTGCTCAACGCGACCAAGA
>JAUMHG010000054.1:17763975-17777289 GCA_032359395.1 Enteromius anoplus
CGTCTCCAGAACATGGCGCCCGCAGCAACACTACAGACAGAATAATAGCTCCGCCTTCTTTCTCTGTGTGAACATTTGATAATAAAGTTACTCTGACTGAGAAAAGTGGAGGCGTATTTAAACGAGTGGTTTTAGGAGGTGTGGACAAGTCATAACTTTCATAAAGAATATGCAACTTTACAGATCTTCTTTATGCAAGAATGACTTTCTACGCCGGACAGGCAGCTGTTTCACTAAAAGAAATCATAATCAGCATGAACTGACTCAAACTAAACTAATGACTTTGGGCCTGTCTTTGTAAAAGCACTTGAAACCTGTTTAACGTGTTTGAAAACAGTCTTTCTGTCATGGCAACTCTTGGAGAGTTTAGCGTGGGAATATACTTGATACTATTAATGTGTTTGGTCTCGGCAGAAGACTTTCCAATACATCCACACATGTGGAAATACTGCTGCACTTATAACATATGAAATAACTCCACTATATGTGTAACATCCTGAAGCGGATCTATGCAGGTGGAGCTGGAGAGGTGGAGGGTGCCTGCTAAGCAGCAAGCTCATTGGCTGCTGATGTGAAAAGAAGCCAATCAGCTGCTTCATGTGAATGATGATGTTAGTGTATCAGATCGAGCCGTGTTCTGAAATGGGCTGTAATTGATGTTCTGAACAGTTATTTAATCCGCTTCAGTGATTGTATCGTTCGTAGCTGTCAAGGCTGGGATTAATTTCTCTAATCAAGATTAGTCCCATATGCTGCATGAATCCTGAGGAACTGTTGTTTTGAGTCCCAGAAAATATTGAGATATTATTTTTGGTGAATATTGCAGGTGCTACATGGGGGCAAGTGATTGATTTTGGGCTGAAGTAACCCTTTAACAACAATAACAAAACCAGAAGCAGAAACAACAATAAAAATAAGAATAATAAGCAAACATTTTGGTCCTAAAATGGCCAGTGTCCCTGGGCTCGGGATTGTTGGGCCCTTAGAGTCTTAATCTTCAGCACACACTCCACCTCCGCTCTGATGTCTTCTTCTCCGCGCAGGTGTTCTGAGTGGGCATGTCATCAGTCATGGCGTTGGTCCAGTCTCTCCCCGTGTCTATTGACCATCCAGGACCAGGCTTGGACCCGCGCCTCCACCCCTCTCCTCCTATGATGGGGGCGATGGGTGCCGTCAGCAGCATGATGCAGACTCACGTCACTTACCCTGACCGCGCAAACATAGAGGTCAGCACCAACTTCCGCAAGGGCACGCCAGGCTCCGGACACCTGCTGTCCGAGACTTCGCAGGGAAGCCGGACCCCGTCCAGCAAGAGGAGAGCCATGGCCGGACGAGCCAAGGGCTTCGGTACTCGCTCGTATTCACACGAGGACTTGATAAGAGACTGGAACGACCATCACCTGGAGCTGGGTTCGACTGGAGTGGACGGACCTCCCAAACTGGTTCCAGTGTCTGGACAATTAGAAAGAGTGAGTACAGGATTACACATTAATAAAATAACACATGTATTTTTATCTCTAATATTAGTTTACCGCTGCACTAAGCGTCTAAGTGTCTAATAATGTCCACATACATTCTGATTTTGATCAAACTCCAGGGATGTGTTTGTTGTGTGATGCTGAAAACACATATCAGTATTAATGATAGTTAGACACCGGCAAAAACTCATAAATGGGCGTGGAGCGCTCTCTGCAGCGCCACCTTTTGTCAAAAGTAGGGGGCTAGTCTTTCCTACAGTCACCAAACTCTGTTTATATGTTGTTCTTATCAAGACGGATAACTTTCTCATTTACACTCATTATCTGCGACCAACAGGAAGTCGTTTTTTTTTGGTTTTGAATACTTCTTTCTGGGAATCCAAGCCATTGTCACTAAACTTTGTTGACATGTTGGAAATGTACTGAGGAACTTAAATTGCGAACGGCTTTTGTATAACTAATAATAATTTTGAATAACAGTGTGGTAAGGGTTTTTTTGGGGTTTGTTTTTTAAAGTGATGCTTTTTAGATAGTCTTATATCTTTAAAGTGCATTATCCAAACTCTTCAAAACTTTTACTTTCAAAACTAAAGTCATTCTGATGAAGTGTGGTTAGTTTCATAACGCTCAGGGACCTTGTGAAAATGAAAACTATCAGATTAAATGAGAAGGCTAGGTAATACCAAGGATGAACACTAAATGGCAGGATTATGCATAGAATCAACTTTAATAAACAGTATATTTCAACATCTCTGATAGGATAAGAAGTCTGACTCTGCTTTACTGCTCAATTCAATTAATTAGAATAAGAAACATATGCATAAAATAAGTTAATATTTTAATGGTAAAATAATTTTATATAATAATTATTTCACAAATGCGTATAGATCATTCAAAATAACTTTTAAAAATAGTTGGAGATCATAAAAAGTTTTAGCAACAATTTAAAATAAATGAGTTAATGCATCAATGAACACAACTAAAAATAACAATATATTTTACATCATTTATTAATCTTTTTTAATATCAGTTAACACTAACATTAAAATTGTTCATGTGATGTTAATTCAGAGTTCATAAACTAATATTACAAGACTTACATTAAATAAATAATGTATTAATACATTTTAAACTTAGCTTTAATAAACATTAATCATTATATATTTTTTGTTCATGTTAACTAGTATAGTTAAAATATAGTTTTAACATTAGCTAATTCACAAATGACAAACTAAGTTTGAACAATATACATTTTGAAGTGAAGCACTTTTACTATTGTGTATGAGATATGCTACTGTATATAACACGTCTTTAAAATCACATTTAAAACAATTGTATTACATTTTTAGTGCTTTATTTTTAAATTAAAACAAAATTAATAACAGATGCATTTAATATTATCCATGTATTAGCCAGTTATTATGTTATGCACAATTTATGGACCATTAAAGTTCAAGTTGGTGCTCAAAACCCAAAGCCTAAGCTTTACTCCAGCATCCTGCCATACCAATAATCAAGCAAGTGATGGATGGTCAAGTGTGTGTGTTTTGTTTGTTTTTGTAAATAAGAAAACAAATGCAGAATCAGAATAGAGAGAGTTCACAGTGAAGATGGAGATGTGTTTTTAGCCGTTTCTTGAAGACATGTGTGTGTTTCTCTCAGAACGTTCAGCAGGCCATAATCAGACCCACTGCCTTCAAACCCGTAGTCCCTCGGAGCCGGAACGGGCTTCAGTATCTGTCCCCGCGGCTCGGAGCCGGTCTGTCGGGAAGCCAGGGAAACCTCAGCATGTTTTCTCCAGAAGACGAGGACGAGGTCTCTGTGACGACGGAGCGGCGCAGCTCTTACAGCGGAGCTCGAAACGCTCTCTTCAGTCAGTCCTTCACCCTGATAGACACGGCCCGCCACTCCTTAACCAACCTCCAGAGCCAGAGCGAGGCCGGGAAACACGACGGACACTCCAACTCCGACAGTGGCCGCTCCTCGTCCAGCAAGAGCTCGGGGTCCCTGAGCAGCCGGGGCCCGCTGCTGACCGATCCCCTGACCCCGCCGCCCATCCAGGCCTACGAGACCATCGTCAGAGACCTGGAGGACAAGCTGAGGGACAGAGACCTGGAGCTGCAGCGGCTCCGAGAGAACCTGGACGAGAACGAAGCAGCCATCTGTCAGGTGTGTGTGTGTGAGATGCTTCTCTGTGTAAGCTGGTTTGTGTGGGACGCTAAAGTGTGTTCTGGTGCAGGTGTACGAGGAGCGTCAGAAGCGCACGGAGCTGGAGATAGAGGAGTTCCGACAGACGTGTGCTGCTAAGATGCAGAAGGCGTCTCACAAGGCTCAGCGCGAGCAGCAGCTCCTCCAGCTCCAGGTGTTTCAGGTTCAGCAGGAGAAGAAGAAGCAGCAGGAGGACATGAGCCAGCTCCTGCAGGAGCGCCAGAGGCTGGAGGAGCGCTGCGCCTCCTTCGAGAGAGAACACACTCAGCTCGGGCCCAGGCTGGAGGAGACCAAGTGGGAGGTGAGCCGGGCTGGGGCTCACTCAATTACGATAAAGATAAAAGATCCAGTATAAAATATTAGTTTTAAGAGTTTAATGTTCTACGTCTCAAAATATGCATTTCCCTCGGTTCTGAAGCGGTTTCCTGTCTCTCAGGTGTGTCAGAAGTCTGGGGAGATTTCTCTGCTGAAGCAGCAGCTGAAGGACCTGCAGGCCGATCTGGCTCAGCGCGTCGGAGAGCTTGTGACGCTACGGGGACAGCTGCGAGAGGTTCGAGGCGAGCTGCAGACGAGTCAGATCCAGCTGCAGGAGGCGCTCACATCCTCTCGCACAAGGACGCTGGAGCTCGAGGTCTGCGAGAACGAACTGCAGCGCCGCAAGAGCGAGAATGAGCTACTCCGGGACAAAATGAGCCGTCTGGAAGACGAGTCGTCTCACCTGCGTCTGAGCGCTGAAGACGCTGAGGAACTGAAAGCCTCGAAGCAGCAGGTGGAGCGACTGAAGGCGGAGCTGGCGTACGAGCGCCAGAGCTTGTCCAATCAGGCGTCTGCGTTCGAGAGCGAGAGGAAAAGCTGGGAGGAGGAGAAGGACAAAGTGATTCGGTATCAGAAACAGCTGCAGCAGAACTACGTGCAGATGTACAAAAGGAACCGAGATCTGGAGCGATCGCTCCGACAGCTCAGCCTGGAGCTGGAGTCACGGGATCAGGACGACGACAGCAGCGGGAACGAAGTCACCTTCGACGACATCGCTGCCACCGAGATCTGAAAAACGTCATCGTCTGCTGCCGCGCTCATTTCAGATTGTGCTCGGCGTAAAAATGTTCTGTTCTCAAATAGTGCTGTCGAACAATTCATTTCACCCGAAAGTTTTTGTTTATGTATGTACTGCGTATATTTATAATGAAAATACACACACATACAGCATATGTTTATCTTCACATTATTTAATATATATATATATATATATATATAAAAAATACCAACATAACATTTTTCTCATGTGACTTTGGAGCACAAAACCAGCAAATAAGAGTACATTTAGTGAAACAAACATCAAAATAAACAAGAATAAGCCACTTGGGGAAAAGACGCAGTAATAATTGGGTCCAACATGTATCATGTTTCATCATGAGTTCTTCTCCCTATTTTCAATTGTTTTACTTCAACGATGGGTTAGAATTTAGAATTTTTTGAATAAAAGATCAAAAGGATAAACATTCAGATTTATTTTCACAGCCACCTTTGCTCAGATTTACCAAGAGTGTCAATATCAGTGGAGGGCACTGTATATATAAATAACAAATATACACCGTACACACACACATATATATATATATATATAAAAAACAAAAACAAACTATGACAATCATTGGACAGCACTATTCTCTGAACAGAGTTTGGAGCGCAGGCAGTGGAATGAGGGGGAAATGTGTGTTTCAAACACCATTTTATGCTCTGAATGCTGCAAACGCATCTGTCCTGCATAGAAGACCAGTGGAATATTACAGTGGAAAGAGAAACATGCTCTTTATCTTGGGCAGACGGCGCAGAGTACGTTACATGAGTTCTGTGGCCCAATAATTGGTGCAACTTCATAAAATGGACTCATTTTGGACACAGTTTGTAAACTCACAGAAGTGCACTTTGTGTCATTAGCTACGTGTCCATCATATGTTGCACATTCATCTTGGAATATCGCATGAAATATTTGAGAATAAAACACTTCTGAAAACACTGAAAGGTTGCTGCAACAGCTGTGGCTGAACTGACTCATGTTATGTTGTGTTTAAAAGTGTTTGGGACACAATCACGCAAGACTTCTGGGAGGGAGTTAAATGTATTAACTTTGTGGGAAGTCATAGCACTGTTAGATGCATCCAGACATTTTTTATGCGATATCCCAAATGATCTGCTCATCCGCATCAATCTCACACAAAGATAAGCGTTCTGCTCAGAGTCACAGTTATACTGCGACCGTGTCGTGTCAGAACTGACAGAAATTGAGCGTCCAATTAGTGCTCATGATTTTGTTGAAAGTTAGGAACACAAGCTGCTCTTATGTAAAACATTAAATGATTCTGTTCTTCAGTAGTTTAATGCATTTATGAAATATTTTGCTCTTAATAAATAACAAAGCTGCACATGCATCCATATTGGTGTTAAATAATAATCTATAATTCCAGTGTGAGGACATGAGTAATTCTGACAGGAGCTGAACACGGCACTATTAAAAACATATACACTATAGACTGTTATATTTGTACCAAAATAAACCCATTACTGCACACATAATACTGAATAATAAATACTGTATATAGATGTGTTCATGTAGAAGCCACTGTGAATAGACCAAAGCGTTGCTTGTATCTTGTGGGTGATTGTGGCGGTGTTGTGATTTTTTTAATTAACAGTATTTGTATGAAGCCAATACATTGTATATTTTTTGTGCTGTATATTTAATGTTCCTACGAGCTGTTTGTAATTAAACACCTGCAATGATTCACATTCACTGCTATTTATTTATTTCTTAAACGGCCACAGAAAACATGTCGATCTTTGTAATAAATCAACATTGTCACCAGGACTGATTAAAACAGGTTAAAGAGGAGAAAAATTCAAAAAATACAAAAAAAAAAGCTATTTGGATTTCTCTTCCGAGGGCGCATCGAGCGAAAGATTACTAATGCATGTTTCTTCAAAAACTTCAACTGTCTTGGCATGTTTAAATGACTGTATATAATTAATTCATTTGCGTAAACAATTAATAACATGACAGCATCATGTGTATGTATAGTTTACTTTTTCCATTTAAAAGCATGAGCTGCAGTGGGATGAAAAATCTTTTTTAATGTTGAACTTACATTAATTGTAATAGATGTCCCTCTAGAACAGGGGTTCTCAAACCGTACCCTGCACTGCAGGGTTTAGCTCTAACTAGGGGTGTGACGAGATCTTGTAGCGCGATGCGAAGTGTCTCACGAGAACGTGGCGATATCCTGGCGATAGTGGTATGATGCGGAGCAGCAAATCTCCAACAGGAAACTGTGTTCTATTTATGACGTGCTGACATAAATTCCAAATGGCTTTCAATGGTGGCTTTATTTTAAAAAGTCTAAATATCTTGTCTCGCTCTCATGAACGCAGTGTCTTGTCTCGTGGGGTAAGGGTCTCGTCACACCCCTGACATGTCTATCTGACACACATCTGAAATGCAATGCAATGTTTTTGAATTTGAATGTGGATTTACTTTTTTTTTTTTTACAGCCCTACTTCGCTGTTTTCATGAGAACGTCTCAGAGCATTTGTTCTTTACTCGTGAATGCTGATAATTGGGTTGAATGTGTAATACACACGTGTCACGAAACCCTGGGTTCTCCGGGAACTTTGACCACGAGCTGCATGGGGTTGATGTTCTTATTACTGAAGGCCTGTCGAATGATCTCCACAGCGTCTTGATGAGTGACGGCCTGCAGAGAGACGCCGTCCACCGACACCAGCTCAAAACCAGCCTGAGACACACAGAACACTGAGTCACACACACACACAGACAGACACACACGCTTGGATTCGTCTCTTACCCGCAGAGCATCGCTGGCAGACGCAGCTCCTCCGGGGAAAATCCTCTCGATCTTCACCACGGGCTGAACCCGAGACTCTGATCCTCCGGATATACTGATCCCTGATCACACAATCAGGATTTACATTCAATAATTACTGTTTTAATCACACTGAAATCGTAAAATGAATCATGGTTATTTTAATATATCAACACTCCTAGTCTCTGAAAACAAGCAGCTTTCTCATTATTACAGCAGGAATACCAGATGACACAAAAATTCACAAAATTGATGCTTATGACTGTGCTCCAGGGTCACGTACTGTATGACCTCTTTAAAACCACACCCTTCTATTTAGACGCACAGTACAGAATGAAAAGGAAAGAATGTATACCCAGAGACTGCTTGGTTTTGCTGATGTGGACGGTGGTGAGCTCAAACTCTTCACCGCTGTGATTCCGGTGTAGAGACTCCACCGCAGGAGACACTGTTGAACTGTGGGACTTCTTCAGTGAGCCGAACACCTGCGAGAGCAGCGGCCTCTTGTGTCGAGGAGCGTCCACTACAGTGGATAGAACATCTGAGCGTCCGTTCCTGACAGGAGAAGAATCTTCAGAACGACTGAGAGCCTCGCCTGACACTTGACCAGATTCTGGACGGGTGTTCTCCGTCAGCAGCCAGTTAGGAAGGAGCCCAGACGTCCTGGAGGAGGTTTGCGAGTCTGAATGACCGTAAGTGTCCACAGGAACGTCCAGTAACGGGCTGAAGGCTCTGGACTCGTTCTGGTCTTGACCGCAGGACAGACGCAGCTGCTCCAGAGCCTCCAGAAGCTGACTCCGTCTCTCAAGACCCCCGTCAGCGTGAAGCTCAAATCCACCGCGCAGATCTAAGGCAGAGAGACACGCTAACCATTCATTATTTAGAAAAAAAGACGTTCGAACACAGCTGGCATTTCAGAGGGGGAATGTTGAACACAAATTGAAATCAACGTTTAAAACAACAAACATTGAACATCGTTTTAGCATTTTCTCAACACAGAAACAAATGGCTTTGACCACAGTTAGCATCGTTTCAGTTCCGCTACTGTAGTTTTAACAGATCTCTGGTGTTGACTTCTTTAGCATTAAACATTGTTTCAACATTTTCTCAACCCTAAAACAACTATACGCCTCATTTGAGGGTTTGAATTGTTTTAATTCTGAAAATCAAATTGCAATTTGGTTTCAGCATATTTTCAAAAGATCTTAAGTGTTGATGTAGAAGTAAACCTTGACTACAGTCAGTGCCGTCTAACGATTAAATCCCATCCATAATGAGCTTCTATTCACATAATATATGTATATTTAAATACATAATACATGCAAATGACAGTAAATGTTTAGAAAAAAAGTACATATATAAATTTATACTATATATAAATATTTAATATATAAAACAACATTTGATTTAATATACACATGCATTGGTGTGTATTAATATATAAACAGAACACACACATATATTATGTAGAAAAACAAAAGCGTTCAATTGTGACAGCACTATTAACAATGTTTAAAATTAAAAAACACTGGGTGGTTCATGATGGGGTTTTTTTAAGCGGAAAAGGTGCAGTAGATGAAATTATTAACAGGTATAATGTGAGAAGAAGTGACGCTCACCTGGTACAGGTGTGATGAGGTGGCGCCGGGGGGCGTGGCCTGACTGGGGAGAGCTTCGGCCTAATTAAAACACGAGACGAACCGGGTGAACTATGAACCGCTGTGATTGTGTGTAATTATGTGAAGGTGATGATAACTTTACGTGAGCGACTCTTCAGGATATCATAAGCATCTTCTTCAAATGGAGACACCATGCTGTTGAAGAGCAGAAGATCACTGGAGGACACGAGCGATCTGAGAGGAAACGTGAGATTTAATAAAACTACTGTACACATCCTCATCTCTCATCAGGGATGCACTTAAAACTTCTGCCACCAAACAACAACAACAAATGTATGCTGGGAAGGTTACTTTGGAAATGTTATAGGTTATGGATTACTACTTACTCTATTTAAAATGTAACATGTAACTATTTCAATTACTTTATTGAAGTAATGTACATTTCTAACTAAAGTTATTCATTTTGAACGAAAGCAGGCAGGGTTCACACTCAACACTGATTACTGTCAGAATCTGTACTTCATTCATTACTTCATTTAAATTTTTAAAGTATGGCCACCACAAGACTTTAGCACCACCTTTTACTCTGAGATCAAAAACAGATTCAACATCATTAAAAGAAGTAGTTTAATAGCTATGATACTGTTTTGAAATAAAGTCTCTGCATGGCTGCAAAAGAACAATGCCTGCTAATCAGAATCTGGTTCTGATAAAGCTCTTTCTGATTCTGATTACAAACAAAGCATAAACAAATAAAACCGTACTAAACTTATGAAACATTATTTTAGAGCAATAAAATCAATTAAAAGTGTGTGTGTGTGACTATTCAGATGTAACTCTGTTTGTACAAGTTTTTTTCTCAGAAACTGTAACATTTATCATTCCGTTACTACATGTTACTAGTTTACTCCCCAACACTGTTCATACTCTGGCAATATCACACCACAAATTGTCCTTTTTTTTCTTTTTAATGATCTTTTCAAATCATTTTGAGCCGTTTTGTTCCTTCAACTTCAAAACACTCCTGAATCTCTGAAACCTTTGCAAATGATGTCTTTGAATCAGTCAGTCATTCTAAAAGCACATCAAAGGATTTGCTGCGAGTTATACAGACATATTTCAATTTACATCAAGAAAACATTTGCAAGTGGTTTATGAAAGGTCTTTGGACTGAGCGTTAACACAGTTTTGACCAGCAGATGTCATCAAAGTATCATGTTTAAAGTACTTCAAAGCAGAGAATGGATTTGCAAAGCTACTGGTTTAACAGATTAGGAGTTTCTCCAGTGACCAGTGTAATGACAGTGAGAGCACTAGTTTAATATAAACACATTATAGTCCATATCCAGACCCAAGCAAGTGAGTTTAGGCTTTTTCTAAACACATTTAATCTATTCCAGTGATCCAAACATCACCACCGTTCGTCTGATTCGTTCCGAACTATCAGTATTTTGTCTCCTAGAATCAAAAAGATGCTTAAGAGTTTGTTTTTAAACAGAGATACTTAAAAGGCTTCAGACCATGATGAATCTTTTCTGAGTCACTGAAACACTTTTGAATAAAGCTCTCTGAAAACATCAATTCTGGCTTGGCTTTCTTAAATGTTCAAAATCTCTGATGTGCGATCAACACTCAATGCTCCTTCCTTTAACACGTAAACACACCACATTTCTTCACAGGACAGAACGTATGAATGTTTTCCATGTTTAGTTGAAACCGGTGTTGTGACTTGCAAAACCAAGGCTAGAATTACACAGCATTATTTGTCTGCTAAAAGGCTTTTGTTTGTTCATACGTGGTGGTTAGCTCTCACCTGATCTCTCGGAGCAGCAGGAGCTTCTCTGGCGTGTTCAGGACGGCCAGTAGCGGATGCACGAGCAGCTTCAGCCTTCGTTCTGATAAATACTGTAAGAACAGCAGAGGTTTTGTCACAGGATAAAGAAAAGCTTTAATCATGTGAGATCATCAGGTTGACTCTCTCTTACCCGCTCACAGATCTCCATGAGCATGACCGCTTCTTCATCCTCCAGCAATCTGACGGCCATTTCTCGCACCTGAGCTAGAGCGTCCCTCTCAGATAAACCAGCATCAGTCCTGCCTGTAGAAACATTCAGAGAGGTCCGGTTTGTCTTTTGTTTGAAAGATTATCTCATTCTTTACAGCGGTTTCTATGTATTTGATGCACTGAATGTTTTCCGCAGTTTCAGATTTTGATAACCGAACATGATGTCTAATATTACCCAGACTGCTCTGTGAGCGGGGTGGAGATCTGGAGGTCGATCTGGACCAATCTCGCTTTCGAAACAGACTGAAGAACGTTCTGGAGCGCTGCAGAGGAATGCTTCCCTCTTCTCCTCTTTCTGTCTGCTTCCTCTTTTGTTTCTTTTCCTCTTCTGTCAAAACAAGAGAAATGGACGTGGTCTGAAATTCTGCCTGAAAATTAAAAAAATTTGTTGTATGTGGCTGCATAAGATCTCAATATGCCACCACACCCCACCTGACACGGTCACATGACTTCGAGTTCGGCGTATGGGAGGACTCGGTCGGTTGAAAGCCATGAGTAGAGATGTTTTCCTGCCTTCCGTTCTTCTCTCTCCCAGCTCTCCTTCACTCTGGATCACTGAGTCCTGCAGCAGTTCTGTGGGTCCTCGGCTCACCGACCGCAGCTGCTCTGAACGACCGCCACTATCAGTGGAATCTGGATGAAACTGGGCCTCAGCAGAGCCGCAGGTGTCGGATGTTTTAGCTCCTAAAGGCAAGCTAACTGGCAGAGTGGCTTGAGAGAGTCCGCTCACAGAGCCAAGGGGCGTCCCGGAGGACAGAGAGGAGGTGGACGAGTGAGACTCCGACCCTTGTGAAGACGAACAGGCCGCTTCACTACCCGCTGGAAGAGGTCAGAGGTCGCTGAGATGAACACTTTATTTTGTTGTGTACATGCTGAAAATAAGAAACTCACTTTTATTCATCCAGCTGAGTTCTGTCACCATTTCTTTGTAGGCTGGATATCTGCCTGCTTCCTGTGAACAAAACATCAATCAATATCATTTTGTCAGCCATGTTTTTAAACTGTTTTATCAGAAGAAAACCTAAAATATTTCCCCAGAGTTCCCCTGAGACTTCGAGTCAATATTTCACGTTTACAGTTCTCTGATGGCGATTAATAATCACATGACATGCAGGTGAACAAATAAAACATTTCACCAGTGTTTTATTGTGATTATTTTCATTATGAAATTATTGAGATATTTATTCTTATCATTTAATTAATAAAATTACTTTAATAGTGCATTTTTATCATTTAATTTTAGTGTTTACCTTTAATTGTTTTGATTTTAAAATAATGTATTTTAATTTGACATTTTTTATCATTTATTAATTATACTATTATTATTTCAAACAAATATGGTCATTTTAATTGACCTTTTTTTTTTTTTAAATGAATAAGTTTACTTTTACATCTTTAATGATTTACTAGCTTTTGATTGTTTTTTTTTTGTGAAATCCTTTGTTTGAAAAACGTTACTGTTTTGTCGGCAAAAACATATGCATCAACACACAGCAGTATGTCCTTATTAGCTCTGGTCTTGGTCATGAATGTTTGGAAAGGTGGTGTGTTTAATATGGAGTTAGCAAGAATACCTGATCCAGGAACAGAGTGAATAATGCACAGCCTGAGGCACAGAAACCAGAGAGCCACATCAGCCATCTGCTGTGTGTGTGTGTGTGTGAGACTCACTTTTATAGTCAGTATGACATGAGGTTGACTCTTTAGCACTTCCACTGCTCTGTAATGGTTGATGTTCTCAAAGCTCACGCCATTGGCAGAAAGGATCTGATCGCCCATCTTAACTCCTCCCTGTTCCGCCAGACCTCCAGGATCCAGCCTGCAATCAGCCAATCAGACACAACACTGGTGTTCTGTTCGTATCATTACTCCAATACGTGATGTGTTTTTGTTTTGTTTTTTAAATAACATAATTCCTATGGGTCTGATGTGGTTTCTAGGGCTTAGGTCTAGTATGGTTTTAAAGGTTGTATTGGGGTGTTTTGTGGTTTGCTATAGACTGTTTTAGATTTTATTGGTCTGTCTGACTCAGGGTTACTAAGGGTAACAGACACACACACACATAT
>JAUMHG010000054.1:17789374-17819866 GCA_032359395.1 Enteromius anoplus
AATACAATAATAGTAAACAAATAATACTAAAATATTATAATACTTCAGCCAGGGCTTTCAGTTGTACTGTGTAGTATTTGACTGCTCGTTCAGAGTTAAAGTCACTGCACACTGAGTCTGAAATGTTCACATGTTAAGAAATAAAGCAGAAACTCAAACCTGGTCTTCTCCCTGATCTGGAGGACTGGGTTTGCTCTCGTCTGCTGATTCCGGCTCACTCTGTCAACACACATGAAGAAGAACATAAGATAAGACTTTATCTTAGTCCTCTTCTATCCAACCAGACATCAGCGGGAATCTGAGATCTTGCTTTGGACCTGGAGCTGGTCCTCAGCGGCTCTGATCCGGCTCTCCTCGTCCTGAAGGAGCTTCTGATGGAGCGTTTCATCATCAAGCCTCCGCTGCTCCTCCTCTAACTGTCTCTGGGAAACAGATTTCTAACAAAACACAAAGATGCAATCATTATTGTGATTCCACATCATCCAACCTTGACTGAAGGCATTCTGCCGGACAGGGTCCCTACACAGTGTTCAGTCTGAACATCATTAAAGAAAGACAGCTACGGGTTCATGCACGCTATGAAATAACATAAATACTGTAATTTATTTAACATACATATAAAACACTATTATGGATCTAATAAATACAGTCCTTTATATATTTGTGTGTGTGTGTGTGTCACCTGCTGCTGGAGCTCCTGGTTCTGCTTGTATTTGAGGATCCAGAGCGCCAGGAAGTCGATGGGATCGGGCGGTTTTTGCTCGATGAGCTCGGCGAGACCCTGAGAGAGACAGAGCGCCAGAGTCCGGCTCACATACTGCGAGTCCATCTCAGAAAACACGACACCTGGACAACAGCTCGCTTTATTTATCCACAAACCGCCTTCAAATGGCGTGTTGTCGCCAATGCTAACGAATTGACACGCTGGTTTCTATTAGCTTGTTTGTTTACAATCTCCATGGTAACAGCGCGTCATTGAAGCACACCATAACAAGCGGGAACTTTAATAGTTCTAAAACGCTTGTCGTGATTAGAAGGTTATTTAACAGTCACAAAAACGTTTTTACAACATTCTTCTAACTAACTATTTAGTAGTCAAATTCCCCCCCAAAAATGAATTTGAGTCCATTTTTTTATATTTTAAGAAAAGTTAAACTGTTGCACGTTTTTATTGGCAAGAACACAATTCGCACACAGCTATATATTAACTTTATTTTTATTCGAGATTAAACGGTTTTCTGAACATTTTTTTGTAATATTCCAGATGTCCAGTTATGTAAAACGTTATTTAAAGGTTACAAAAACGTTTCTCAAGTACAAATAGCATCATAAGGATGACAAAATGTTCAGCCTGTGCAGCGTTGGTTTTCTCTCATTGTTATGAGAACGTATATCAAACATCAAGTTATAAGAACGTTTCATAAACGGCTCATTAAAAATGCTTTTACAAGTATAGCAATGTTAATGAAAGTTGTGAGAACATCCCTGTGAGCTGGGATTATGCTATAATAAGTGTTTACGCACACTCTTTTTTAAAAAGTATCCTACTTATTTGAATGGCTTGTCTTCCTTCAAATACTAAAACACATTCAACCATTTGAATAAATAGCCTACACATTAAAGAAACAGTAGGTCACAAATATAATATATATTTCCCCTGAGGACATGCAGATAACCCAGTGAAATATTACACACAGAAAGCTGTACATATGACAGCACGGTGCAAACAATACAATGCAGCATCATGCAACTGTAATCTAATTCAAGCTCACAAATGGTTTATTTTATTATAGACAGTGGTTGATTCAAGAACACTGAATTATCATAAATCCAGACATAATTATGCACATATTGTCAATACAGCTGCCAGCAGTATATAAATGACCACACTAAAGTGCACATTCGTTTTAAGAAATCGTATTTTTCACAAAACAGCTCTTCCATACTTACAGACTCATTTTTACAGTATATCTGAAAGCCTTTTTCTGCCACTGAATAAAAAAAGGTAATTAAACTTCTTATGTCACAATGCTGACCCTTTTCTCTCATAAATGCACGTTCACATCTTGCAAAGACTTTTTTGTGATATAAACGCTAAATTCTGACCTTTTCCTGAGTGATACAGTCAGAACTGAACAGAAACTCACAACTGTAAGAAAATAGAGTTTTCTCCTTCAGAATTGGATTCCAACCCCAATTTGAGTTCATAACATCCCAAAATTCTGAAAAAATAAAAGAAATCTGAATTTTGAGAAGTCAGAATGAGCTAATTAGAGAAATAAACTCGCAATTGCAAGGAAGAGTAAGAATTGCTCATAACTGCCTTGTTTTATTTTTATTTGGTGGGATACTCACCTGAACGATGGGTTATGATTCACGCATTAATAGATTTTTAAGGGAAAAGTGTCCTAACTACACACGACGTGACAAGATTCCAGCAGCAAGTATGGAACACCAAAAGGGTCAAAATTTGGGTCAAGCAATTTGGGTGTCCACACTAGACAAGACAGATCAATCAAACACAAAGATACTTTTTTATCATGTGTAGTTAGGACACAGTGCTACCCTGGAGTTGGTTCACCCTCTATATAGTATTTACTGTTATTTATGTTTTACTAACAAGTCATAAACATGACATTTCATGTTTTGCATCTAAAATGGCATAATGCAACTGTAACGCAAATAAAGGTTGTAAAGGTTTTAATGCTCATATTCTCTTCAGGCTGATTCACACATCAGTTGTCAGACTTTCTCTAGTTTCCGTCTCTCCTCAGACATGCCGTCTCGTCTCGTCATCAGAGTGCTGAGAGTCTCCGAAGAGATGGAGCCGAACTCGAGCGAGAAGGAACTGTAGAACACCAGCACAATGATGGCAAACATCCACTCCAATATCGCAGCCGCATGCTGGAGAACAAAACTTTCCTGGATGAAAAACACTCCGCCTGCAGGACACAACGTTAAGGAACAACTGCACAGCATGTATGGCCATATGGAGCGGTTTTATGACTTTCTGAGCACTGAATGGAGAGGATATTGAGTATGAGGGTGGTGAAGGCCAGCGAGGTGAGCGTCAGCCGCAGATGAGCCATGTGGAAGTCTCTCGGCGTCTCCGCAGCGCGATAGGACAGCAGCGTCTGCACACACACAAACAGCAGACTGCCTGGGAAGGCCAGACCAGCGCCCACATAATGAAGAACTTTAGCATGGTCCACCTGCAGAAAACACACAGAGACCACATAAGTTGGTATTCATTCCAGATCTCTAACCGCTTTCACTGCTTAGTTAAAGCTCATCTGCACACACCTCCATCACTGCGGGACACACACACAGACACACTTATTATTTACAGCTCTAATAAACTATAGCAGCAAGAAAGAAGTCTTAATGAATGGGTTTTTATGTTGATAAAAGTTGAAAGGCGCAGGTACTGTAGGGATGTGGAGGGGACGCATGGATTTAAGAAGTTCCAGGATATTTGACCAAATCAACTATTCTGGAGATTTATTTTGATATGTATCGACTATGTTTAAAAAGAGAGCCATAAGAGAGTTAAAAACATCATAATCCAGTAAAATAAGTTTCAATCTTGAACCCTGGTGAATGTAGTGCATTGAAATACCAAATAACCAAATGGAGAAATTCTCATTTGAAAGGTTGAGGAAAAACAGTCAGTTGCTACTTTGTTCTTGTTTTCTTACTTGAAAGTTTCCCACAATCATGAGTCCTGCAGCACAGAGCCATCCAGCAAACAGACCCTCGATGTTCAACACACTGTTGCTGTGCTTATGGATGAGCTGAGCGTAACGCAGCAGACCAATCACAATCACTGTAACACATGAAACAATCACATCACAAAAAGATAAAATATGCTGAAATAGCTGTAAGAGCCAGACGAGTGTTTCTACAGTTCAGAACTGAATCAGTGAATCACTCACCCACGAACGAAGCAGTGCTGCACAGCAGACTGAACCAGCAGCTCTCTGGAGGAACACCGCCACATTTACTGCACACACATCAGGATCAAAAACATGTCTGACAAGATATCATTTTAGCACATCTTCTAATGAAATGTAATGTTTCGGAACCTGATGAGTGGGATGTTGTCAAGCGAGCAGCACAGATCAGATCCACTCTGAAGAACCAAAGACATCTCACAGGTCGCGTTATATGCCCTGCAAACACACACATACTGTGACAATATGTGATGACCCCATGCAAAAAAATAAGGGTTTTGATTTTTAACATTGCAAAACCCTTCCTTCTCATTAACGAATGTGAGATAACTCAACTCTTGAGATAGTAAACTGTATAGTTCGGCATTTAACAGACTGATCAATCTGAACAAACACAGAGACGTGGCACTCAAACAGTCTCTTTAACCTCAAAATCAATGTGATCTAATCAAACACCGGCAAAATCGTATTCATTTATTTTTGTGGAGATTCTTTTGATATCTGCTTAAGTCAATCACAGCGTTCTCTGTTTTCCACCAAGAAAAGATTGAATAGTCACCAGTTATTCACAGGACAAACGTGCCGATTTTTCAGGGCCATCGCATATCTGAGAGAGAGAGAGAGAGAGAGACATGTTAAAAGACTCGTTCTGTTCAGAATGTCTACAGAATTCTGCAGAGTTTTGCATAGAAACTGTTTAGAAAGAAAGGCATTTAACTCAAATCCAGCTAAAATTAAATCAAACTGCCAACATTTACACATTTAATAAGTAAATACAAACACAACATATTCAGTAAAATAGACAGTATAGTTACTCATATATCGCTACTGTAGGACTAAAACAATAAAAATATGAATAAAACTATCAATAATACTAAAATAACAATGCAATATAAATAAATCTCATTTGAAAATAACCACATCTTTTGTAGTTTAAATGCGTTCGGCCAGATGTACATAAACTCATAAACTTTATTTATTAATAAATACTCACATGGTCCAGATTCCAGGCAGTGTGAACACAGGCAAACTGATGGGGACCAGAAACCACAGAGACATGCTCCCTCCTCCTAAAGAGTTTCTCTGAATCATTGCATCCAACGAAACTCCACTCGTCTTCATTCAGTGTCAGAGCTCCCAGATCAAGACATGACAGCAGGAGCAGGGTCTGAAGGGCTGGAGATGCTGTGAGAGAGGAACACGTCTGATGCTCCTCCTCTCCACTCATGTCCAGCAGCTCAGAGGAGAATCACCAGCAGGAGCAGAACTTCTATCAGTCCAGCAGAGGCCAGCATTTGTCATAAAAGCACTCCTAGTAGGGATTTTAGAAAAATGATTTTTCATGTAGTGTGTAACACAGCTCTAAGTGAAGGAAAACACCCAACAAAGTGTTCAATCTGAAAGTTATTGTTTCTTAAAAGAAAGAGTCGACTTAAAACGAATCCCGAGCCGTTTGATCTTCAAAATGTGAAAATGTGAATTCATTTTCAAGCTTTAATGAAATCAACCAATCACTGGAGGAGTTTGGAGAATGAATCATTGGGACTCACTGAACAAATAAGGTCAAAATAAATGCGTATAATAAGACAATGGAAGTGTTTTTGACCTTGCATGCAGGTCAATCTGAAAAATCCAAATATAAAACTCTCGTAACTTCTATTAAAAATGACCCCAAACTTTTGAACTCGGGAGATTCAGATAAAAAGACCTTGCTGATAAATGACAGGACTAAAAATATGTTTGTCAGGTGTTTATTATTAATAAACACATGCTTCAGAACATTCCCTGTGTAAACAGCAGATCTGGACTTTTGGACTTTTGGACTTTTGTTTATATAAATAATAGCTGAGAGAAATACATTCAAATGATGTTTGGTATTCCTAATGTGTGAGGAGATCTAGAAGAACAGATAAACCGACGCCTATTGAACAAAAAGAAGGAATGAAAGAAGATAACGAATGTCTGAGACGCCAGCTGCAAACACATTCATTTACCGGAGAAAAAGCCTCAAGATCAACCAGATCAGCTCAAATGCTGAATGCTGAATAACCAGAACGACAACTTTACACCGTCAGACAGGCCTCGACAGAACACAAACAGAATATGAACTCTGTATTCTCCAGACAAACTGGTTTAGAGCTACACGTGGATCTCCAACATACTGAAGCGCTATAATCTCTACTAGATATTCACAGCAAGACTAGGATCAGCATCTCATAATTACTGACACTTTTAAACATTTAACTCTGTAAACCCTTTCAAATTATTTCTTAAATGTATGCATTTTCAATGAGATTTGATGCACATTAAATTCGGACATTTCATGGCAAATGTAGTTGTGCGTGAATATCCTGTGATATCCAGCAGCTCCAGCTCAAGCTTTTGGTATTTTGTGTTGTTTTGAAGGGTTTTTATCACTCAACATCACATGATCAATGGTTCCAGCCATCAGAAGATGTGTGGCTTTGTTTAAAGGTGATAAAATCAATGCTTTAGCTCAGCATCTGTAAACATTAACACCATTAACTCATTCACACAGAAAAAAGCAAATCTGTTAGCAGATGAATCTCAAAGAACATTTGATCAAAGTCACATTTCACCCTGAAATCACTAGAAGAAAACATATAAAATTACATTCTGCATGAATAAAATGAGAAAAAAAATCCCAATTTTTAGTTTTTATAACAAGTAACAGGGTTATGCACACCTTATGAAAAAAACAATTTTAAATTTAAATGCTGCACAAGAAAGACTAAGTTTAATGTGTCATAAAGTTACAATGCAATATATGTATAAATACACTACCTGATAAAAGTTTGGGATCAGAACAGTATTTAATGCTTTTTAAAGGAGTTTCTGACCCTCATCAAGGCTGCATACATTTGATCAAAAGTGTGGTAAAAATACTGTAATAATGATACATTATTACGATGTAAAATAACATTGCTCTATTTTAATATACATTAAAGTCTAAAATACTTCTGTGATGTGCAGAAAATTTTTTGAGAAGCTGTAATAGCTGTAAAGTATTCTTTAATGAGTAAAAAGTTAAAAAAGAAGAGCATTTATGTAAATTAGAAATATTTTGTAACAATATACACTATCTGGAAAAAAAAGAAGTCCAACATTGATTATTCTAATAATAAATCAGTAGATCAGAATATTTTCTGAAGATCATGCGACACTTTAGACTGGAGTAATGATGATGAAAATAGTTTTGCATCACAGACATTAATTTGATTTTGAAGTATATTAAAATAGAAACCCTCTTATTTCAAATAAAAGTATTTCATAATATTGCAGTTTTTCTGTATTTTTGATCAGATTAATGCATAAGAAACTTCTAAAAAAAATAAAAAATCTTACTGATCCCAAACATCTGATGGTAATTATATATATATATATATATATATATATAGCATTGTGACATTTGTTTAATGACAATTAAGCACTTTAAACCACTTTGAAGTTCACATTTTGTGGTTTTTGCGTATGAACTCTTTACACACACACACACACACACACACACACATACGTTATATACAACATATTTAAGCATAATTTATTTTAAAACCTTTTTAATCATCCTAAAACATTTCTTTACTTTTTATTTCTTTATTTATTATGTAATCTCTGTGCGTGTTTCTGGACGGTTTGGCAGTATTGCGCAAGGACAGTTACTCTCACTCTCGTTTCTCCCTCGACTCGTCTCCAGAGCGTCTGAGGTAGGACTGATAGAAGAAGATGGAGAAGAGCAGCAGGTAGCTGAGGTACATGAGCGAGGCGTAGATGAGGTTATCGGTGGTGGAGAAGCAGTGGACGTCATGTTTCCAAAGATAGACCAGGCCCAGGACGCTCAGGCCCGCGAGCATCTGTGTGATCTGCATGAGCGTGATGAACACGGCCAAGGGCCTCGGCACACAAGCACCGGACGCTTTAGCCGCGTAGTAGCTGTACATGAACGCGTGGACGGTGAAGTTCATGGTCATGAACCAGCCGCCGCCGGCCACTCGCTCTTTGTACGTGTACCAGGTGTAGAGCAGCACGGTGATGTGATGATACCAGTGCAAGAAGATCAGACGCTGCTTACGCAGGATGATGAACACCGTATCTCCTGAACACAAACACAGCAACTGTGACGTGCATGTCAGAGACACTAATGCACTTACCGTATCATGGACATCTAGGGTTAGTATGTATGCAGTGCAATGAAATCATTTACTAAGCATTTTACATTTACCTGCATGCGTTTGAAAGATGCTTAGAGTGCCCTGCATTCAAGGTTTTTGCATTTACTCAGAAGTAAAAATCCAAATATTGAGAAAATCATCTTTAAAGTTGCTCAAATGACGTTCTCAGCAATGCATATCACTAATCAGAAATGACGTTTTGATATGTTTACAGTAGTAACTTTACAAAATATCTTCATGGAACAAGATCTTTATTTAATATCCTAATGATGAGAAATGTATAATTCTGAGTCAGTCTTACCAAGCTCAGGCGCTTTACTCAGAGTGAAGGCGAAGGCCCAGAACTTGCTGACGGGGGCGCTGTAGAACTCTGTGTCACACACTGACCCCTGGAGCCCGACTGACCACACCATACTGAACATGTACAAGCCGGTCCGCATCGCTCCCATCACACTGACACACACAGCAATGAGGAAACAGCATAAAACACAATACCATGATACCAACTCAGATCATATCTGACCCCTTTAACACACAGTACAACTCTGGGAACATTCACAAAAACATAAATGACTTATTTGTCACATTTCTGAGAAAAAAGGCAGAAAGCGAATTCTTAGTTTACATTGTTGTCATGATTATAACACTGTAAACGATTATAACACTGCAAATATACTTCTCACACTTCTCACAGTTTTCATTCTGACTGTAGATCTCACAATTATGTGTTTTTTTTTTCTTGTAATTGTGAGTTCACATCTTACAATTCTAACATGTTTTTGATTTAGAATTCTGATTTAATAAAAGTCATAATGCTGACATTTCTAAGCTCCGCGAGAAATGAAAAAGTCTGAATTGCAAAGAGGTAAAGTCCAGTTTTTATGAGACCCTGGAGCACATAAGGGTCAATTTCTCGAAATTGAGATTTAAACATCTTATGAAAGCTGAATAAATAATCTTTTCATAGATGCATGATAAAAATCTGGAATCGCAAAAAATCGAAATATTGACAAAATCATCTTTAAAGTGTTTTAGTTACTTTTAATACATGTACAGAAGGAAATCTACAAATTACTTTCACAAAACATGATTTTTATTTGATCTGATAAGTTTGGCATTATTTTGACCCATGCAATGTATTTTTGGCTTTTGCTACAAATATACCCCAGCAACTTAAGACACATATATCACCTTTTTTCCCCCACTGAATATGAAATTTAAATAAGCCTTTTCAAACTTTTTTCCTCTGAATTGCGATTCTGAGTTGATATCTCATATTTCTTGTACCCTACCTGAATATGGCCAGACATAATGACCAGAGCATAAGAGGCTTCCTCAGGTCCAGCTTCTGTCTGTCCTTCATAAATATGCGTCCGAGAACTATAAACGCCACATACACAGCCGACAGAACAATCGCTGTTCCCCTGAAACACATTAGGATTCACTGTAAGAGCTTATTAATATAGATAATATGAACAAAAGTGACTGCAGGGCTTATTTATATAGCACATATACATTTATTTATACAGCAGACATTCACACAGTTTAATAACATCTCTGTCCTGATCTGAACCTGCAAATAAAAGCTTTCCGGATGCTTTATTAGGACATGAGCAGATCCTGATGTCACAATCAGCTGAAAGGTCAAAGGTGATCAAATCTGTGCCGTCCTCAACATGAACCTGTCTTATCGCCGTTATCGATCAATCAATCTCAGAACTGTCGTGTAAAACTGTCTGAACACTTCAACAGTTCACAATCACACACATTAATACACAGAATCACCCGTTCTTGTTTATTAATGTGACTGTGATGTTTAAGATGAAAGGTCAAAGGTGATTCTCTCAGACTTTCTTGCTCTCTTTTAATGAGCAGGGAGTGTTTACATACAACCTACTGCCTTTATTAAACGTTAAAGAAGGATACATGTAAGAAAAGTCACATACTGTGCACACATCTAGTACTGTCTGTTAAGGTTTTTTTTTTTTTTTTATATACAATAAAGTATAATTACTGCATATCAGACTTTATGTATATATATAAATATATAGCAGCTCAGCCTATTCCATTTCATTTTGCTTTTGTGTATGCATTATAATATTCGTCATTTATGAGCGCAGGTAAGGAGACGCACATCTGGAGTAATAGAATCAAATGAAATGAATCAGTGATTCGGATCGTTTGACTCACCAGTTCTGTTTGAACCATTCGAGCGCGGCGCGATCGTTAAACTGACGCTCGAAGTCGAACGCGTGAAGAGAATCGTTCATCTTCATCCTCCTGTAAGTCTTCAGATCTTCAGCAGGTGAACCTGAAGTGATGAAGGTGTGTGCGAGAGGAACCGAGCCCTTCTGCCGGACTTCGTAATTATATGTGAGAGGGGGAGGAGTCAGGGCTGCTGTCTCAGCCAATCAGCATCAGAATACGCGCAGACGGTTGCATAAAAGTTTTCCAAGTTTTATATTTATGAGCTAAGGATAAAACAAAGACAAGCACACACACACACACACACACACACACACACACACACACAAAGAAATATAAAGAAATTCCCAAAATTGATTTTATGTCCAAGAAAGCACACTGAATGTGCATAAAGTGTCTACTTTTAAGGTTTCGAATACGTTTTTGGAGAATAAAATAATGTTGCATAATGTTGTCATTCAGTGTAACACATTATTTATGTAAAAAATTCAAATATGCTTATTCTGACTTGTACATATTAAAATATAAAGAAGAATAAGAAAGCATGTTAAATTTGATTGTGTTTCTTTTTATCTCAGAAAAACAAAAACAAAATTGCAATTAATTTAAACGGAAAACTTTACAACAACAACAATTCAAAGTGTGAGGTAAAAGGTTTTTTATTTTTGCTTCCACACGCCTCTCTGGACTTTTATTTTGAAAAAACACACGCTTCTGTTTGTAAGTGCGCCGCTGCTAGGTCCTGCTTCACTGCTGTAGTTTACATCACAGTCACGCGGAAAGCTGCACAAACTCACGCACTGCAAGTATGTCATGCTGCATGTTTCCAGCTGTTATTAAACTACACCCATCAAGCATTAGTAGTCTTGTCAGCTGTGCCCGAATAGCTTTAAAGAGCCGTGTTTGCTATGTTTTGACTCATAATAAAGTCAATGCATGAAAACACAAGATCATGCTCGGTCCCTGAAGTGTGTTTGCAGTTGTCTGTTGTTCCTGTTATCAGTGTGAGACACATGTGTATTCTTAAGGGCGTTGTTGTATGAAAAGCTGATATTGGTTTGACTGAAAGGTCATTGAGCAGCAATATTAAAGCACGTTGTCTTTCAGTGGTTTTAGATGCCTGCAAACATGAAGGTGCTGCTTCTGAAAGAGCCACGAGAGAATGAGAGCGAAGCAGACCCTTATATCCAGGTAATAACTCATAATATTCATAATAGCCCCGTTGTTTTGAGAGGGTGCTGCTGCTGCTGATGATGAGGTGTGTGTGTTTTAGGAACTGGCCTCATGTGGACACACGGCTTCTTTGATTCCGGTTCTGTCCTTCACTTTTGTGTCTCTAGATGAGCTCTCTGAGCGGGTGAGTTTGGAGACTTGACTATTCTGATCCCTGCTGAAGGGCTCCTGAAGTGGAATGATGTTGTTGTGGTTTATTGTTTGTCAAACACCAGCTCTCTGAGCCGGAGAGGTTCGGAGGTCTGATCTTCACCAGCCCCAGAGCCGTGGAGGCCGTCAAGACCTGTTTAGACTCTCACAAACACACACACAGTGAGTGCTGAAAGCCTTAGGAGATAATGATTAATGTAGAATTGATCATATTATAGTATAATGACCAAAAATTACATTTGAACAAAAGATCAACTCTTCCATATAGCATTTACAACTGCTTTAATGTTTGAGAATTAATGTAACTGAATTATTACAATGCACAGTCCCTCTTTTATAAATTTATACATATGAGAGATTATTTTCATATTATTTTTCCATACACATCGCAACTAATTCATTCAAGGTTATTTTTAGATAATTATAGCTAAAACAATATTTTGAAAATATAAGTATTTTATTTTATATATTCATAAACTTTGTATAATATATAAATATTTAATAAGGTTACATATTTTTTTTAAATATATGCATGTGTGTGTATTTTTAAATATGCACATACACACACACACAGTACATGTACAGTACATATATTATGTAAACAAAGACTTTTATTTTGGATGCAGTCATGTGACATCACCAGTTTGTAGTATGTGATATGTTCAACCAGTTTTTATTTTTCATTTTAGTTCATATTTTTATATTTTTAGCAGTTTATATATACATATAATACACACAGTACATGTGCATATATTATGTAAACAAAAACTTTTATTTTGGATGCGATGAATCATTTGACAGCGCTAATATATAAAAAAGAAAAATGAGATTGATTTCCAGGGAATGCATGAATTAAAAAAAAAAGTTGATCTTGAATGCAATGATAAAAGCATCTGTAAAATGCAAGCATGTAAATGTTACTGTCTGTGGAGTAAGAGTTTAGTTTTCATGATAAATGATTGGATGAATGACTAAAATGATAAAGACACTGATTTTGGACTATTCTTGTTTTATTTGTGTTGTGATGAATATATTATGACAGTTTGCTGTAGTACTGCAGTTAATGTTTGTCGTGTCTGTTCTCCAGAATGGGACGCGGTGAGAGACAAATGGAATGAAAAGTCAGTTTATGTTGTTGGAAAAGCCACCGCGTCTTCAGGTATGAAATCATTTCACACACAAGAGAGCGAGTGTGTTAAAGCCGAACACAAAGGCAGGTTTCTCACACACCGCTGGCGTTCACACGTCTCTGAAGAGTGTGTTTAGTGCCTGAAGGAAGTGTGTGTGTTTAGATCAGCTCTTTTGTTTCTGTCAGCTGAGTAAATCTGCTCACACCTGCGTGATGTTCTGAACACACCTGGGCATCCTTACCCTCTGTTCTTTGTGTTTCTCTGCTTGTCTTCTCTCTGTTCTTGTGTCTTTAAAAATCTACTACTTTTTTTTTTAAGAATATACAGAACTTATATTTTGCACCAAATCCAGAACACGTCAAAGAAAACAGATAGAATAGAAAAAGAAAAGCAAGCTAGTGTTAGAGGCCTTTGCTTTTTGTTAATTGTAATAAATAAAAAGAAAACAAATAGAATACAAAGTAATAAAGAAGCTAGTGTTAGTCTTTTTTTTAGTTTTTAAAGAAAACTATCCGTTAGTAAAAAAATAGAGTGTGAATTTAAAGAATAGAATTACAATAGAGCCATTAGAGTTAGAGGATCAAATAAATATACTCTACTGTTTTAATACTCTTTTTTTTTTTTGTAGGAAATGAAAACTTTTATTCAGTTAAGATGTGTAAAACTTATAAGAAGTGATAGCAAAGATTTATATTTTGAAAAAATATTTTTATTTTGAATACATGCTCTTTTTTCATCAACAAATGCTGAAAAAATGATTAGTTTCCCAAAAAAGTATTTATTTATTTTTTACAGCTGTTGCTGATATTGATAATTCTAATAATAAATCAGTATATTTATAAAGTTTTGCATCACAGAAATAAATTAGATTTTAAAGTATATTAAAATAGAAACCCGTTATTTTTTATTGTAATAATATTTCACAATATTACTGTTTTTCCTGTATTTTTGATCAAATAAATGCAGCCTGGATGAGCAGAAGAACACTCCTAACTCTAACCCAAACTTAGACCGAGAGATAGACACACACATACATATATAGCTAAGAAGGAAGGTTTAGAATTTTCCTTTTCTTTAACAGTTGTTGACCTAAACATAGGCTTTATTGTCATTATGCAAATTTGTGCTGAAATATTCACAGTTCTGCTGTTAGCTTCTTCCAGTACTGAAACTATATGATCTCATGAAGCTTGTGTAAGTGTAGTAAAGCTTTAAATGTTCAGTTGTAGAGCTGGGTCTGAATGCTGTGGGTGAAGATACTGGAAGCGCAGACGCTCTCGCTCTGCTCGTCCTACAGCGTATGACCCTGAGATTATTACTTTGATTTATTATTGTCTCTGATGACGTCAGAATATTTCATATTTCCATGAGTCTTGGTTAATATTGTGTTTTGTTAAATGCAGGAGAAAATCAAGAGATTCTGCCTCTTTTCTTTCCGTGCGGCTCCATCAAACGTGAAGTCCTGCCCACCGCGCTCAGAAAGAACCGTGCGAACCGCTTCAGAGGATTTACATTACATTACGTCTGACTCTGGAGCACAAAACCTGTCATAAATGTCAATTTTTCAAAACTGAGATGTATACATCATGTGAAAGCTGAATAAATCGTCTCTCCACTGGTGTCTGGTGTGTTAGGAGAGGACAGTATTAGAAAATCTGGAATCTGTGGAGCTACAAACATCTAAATATTGAGAAAATCATCTTTAAAGCTGTCCAAATGAAAGACTTTAGCAATGCATATTACTAATGAAATATGCATTTTTGATATATTTACTGTAGTGAATTTACTAAATATCTTCATGGAACCTTCTTCCTGTCTTCATACCGAATATCCTGATGATTTTTAGCGTGTAACTTGTGTCTGCTTTTGTGCTCAGAGTCTCATATTATTTATAGTATATTGAATTGAAATATTCTATTCCAGAATGATTTTCTTCTTGCATTTCTTTCTGGCGGTTGTTTGTCAGATATTCCTCTGGAGACTCTGACCGTTTATCAGACATCAGAACATCCTGAGCTGCAGAACAACATCACTGACTACTTCACTCAGCAGGTGTGTGTCAGAGACGTACTTCTGTGTGTTCATCACAGCGCTGCCTCTCACCTTTCTCCTGTGTGTGTTCAGGGCGTCCCAGCGAGTGTGGCGTTCTTCAGTCCATCCGGAGTGAAGTTCTGTTTGGATTTGGTGAGGAGACTCTCAGGATCTCAGCTGGAGCAGATAAAGGTACGACACACAGAATCAGAGAATACAGACCCTGAGTCTGGAGCACAGCGGCAGTCAGAAGTAATACACAACAATACGCTGTATGGGTCAAAATGATCTATTTTTCTTTTATGCTAAAAATCATTAGGATGTTAAGTAAAGATCATGTTCCATGAAGATATTTTGTAAATGTCCTTCTGTAAATATATCAAAACATTTCTGATTATTTATTTATGTAAAATTGAATATCAGTTTTACCAAATTGACCCTTATGACTGGTTTTGTGGTCCAGGGGCACATATTAAATATAATAATCGTTGTGTTCTTCAGTTTGCGTCGATTGGACCGACCACAGCAGACGCACTGCAGTCACACGGACTAACGGTCAGCTGCTGCGCTGAGAAACCCACGGCCAAACACCTCGCCGCTGCCATCACACACGCCCTGCACACCTGACCTCTGACCCCTGAGTCCTGCTAGTTATTAGATATAAATAATGAACATTTAAATAAGTGATTGCATAAATATCTCTGTGTTTTGCAGCTCTATATTTTATGTATCTGAATCATCAGTGCTGCACCTACAGCATCTTCTTTTAGTTTTGTCTGTGTGTCATGCTGACTGTGAGCAACTTTCAGTCTGAGATTATCATTGTCAGTTGGTTGCTTGAACATTTTTTGTATTATTTAAATGGAATATTAAGTGTAAAATAAAATAAAAAATAATAAAATGTGTATATTTTCCTTATTTAATAATGATTATTAAATATGTAAATATTTAATAATTAATAATACATTTACATTTTTTACAATTGTATTTAAATATATTTTCATTTAAATGTATGTTGTCAATGTTAATAGGCAGAAATTTAAATACATTTAAACTTATATTTTAATTAATTTTAACCATTTGATTTGAATGTCAATAACATAAGTATTTTTTTTTTTTAAATCATGATTATTTTCACATGTATATTGTAATAATTATTATGAATACAATTATTTTTTAAATAAATGTTAAATAAAATCGCTATTCTAATCCATGTTGATGATTTAAATAGGCTTAAAATGTTACATTTTTAATTACATTAGAATTTTTTTAACAGTATATATTTTTTATAATAGCATATTTTCAAAGACTGTTTTTACTCAATGTGGATGACCAGAAATGTAAATAACTTATTATTATGAGATTACATATACAATTTATTAATTTACATTTGTACTTATTTTACGTGTACATTTCAAATATTTTGCTTGTGTAATTACATTTATAATTTATGTTAATTAAAACAATAGTTACATTCAAATGTTTGTGTTTATTGATGTATATCGATTGTTTTATGACTGAAATACCGCGCAGGTGTTTCTCGCGCGCAGGTGAGAGTCGCGTGGCGTCACGCGCAGCTCTATTTACGGTGTTTTTGTGGTGATATAAATCCTCCCGCTGTTGTTTCTCGACGATACAAAGCTCGTGCAGTTGAAACGCGCTCATTCTCGGCGCGGGACAGAGACACACGATGCTGGTTCTGATCCGGCTGATCTTCATCCTCAGGACCATCATCTTCATCATCAGCGCGGAGAAAGTCTTCCACAGCAGAGATCATACAGATGAGATCAACAACATCCATCAGGCAGAGCTCATCACCGACACAAACACTGCACAGGTATCTATCGAAATTGGCAAAAGTATTGGCTTTTTCTAATGAACAGGTTTGACTACTTTTGTCATTTCCAAGAGGACAAATCTTAATGTTTTGTATCTTAACTCATCACCAAACACCAATGACTTGTAAATAAACTATATGGACAAAAGTATTCTTTGTTGTATTTCCGTTTCTGCTGCAACAGTGTACTGTACCAAGTCATTGGTGTTTGGTCTAGTCCAAACTTTTGCCAAAAACTATAAGCACACAATTTCCTATAATAGCATTATATTTCTTGTTTATCACTATCACTGTGCTCTATTCTTACTTGAATTTCTAAAGTGCAGTAGAGTAGATGATATATTTATTGTTTATTTAGGTTAATTATTGACTTCTGTCAATTCTGTCAAAATTTGCGTCATACCAGCGGTTCCTATCGAAGTATGGCTTCATAAAGGCTGCAGATGGTAATGATGCTCAGATCCTGGCGGATGAGACGGAGGTCAGTCTCTCTCTGGAGCTTCAGGAGAGAGGAACCGTGTCCAGGTCCAGCAGTCCTGATCTCAGGTTTGTCTCTGCCCTGAAGGAGTTCCAGCAGGTGTCCGGTCTACCTGTCACAGGTGTGTTTGACGACGCCACTAAAGCAGCCATGAATAAACCCCGGTGTGGCGTCCCGGACCAGGACGAGGAACTGGAGCCTACTGAACAAATGTTAAACGACACGACCGAGTCCAACAGCACCACAACACTCAATCACACCGATGCTGCCAATAACACTGAACCTCATGAACAGAAACAGCGCCACCTGGCAGCTCTTTTCAGGACCAGGAGGAGGAGAGACGCCAGTGAATGGAAGGGACACATGGCCTTCTCCAAGAGCCTCCTGAAGTGGCGTCTGATCGGAGAAGGATACAGCAGTCAGCTGTCCATCGACGAGCAGAAGTACATCTTCAGACTGGCCTTCCGTATGTGGAGCGAAGTCTCTCCGCTGCAGTTCGAGGAGGACAGTCACTCGCCTCTGGAGGACATCGACATCCGGCTGGGCTTCGGGACGGGTCAGTGCTGAAGAACTAGAAGAGGTCAGGATTATTAGAACACTAGTATTTCCACCAGATGAATAATGGTTTCGAGTCAGTGTTTACAAGTTTGATATTTGCTGACACACTACAGCAGAAGACAGAAATAACTGGCTTGAAACTAGTTTTCATTTGGTGGAAATACTAGTGTTCTAATAATTTTGGCAACTTATGTAATTCAATATTTAAGAAGCATGTCTTGAGTGGTCTCTGAATGGTCTGCTGCAGGTCGTCACCTGGGCTGTTCTCAGCGGTTTGACGGCGCAGGACGAGAGTTCGCTCATGCCTGGTTCCTCGGAGACATTCATTTTGACGATGATGAACATTTTACCGTCCCAAACACGGGTAGCGGGATCAGTCTTCTCAAGGTAACGCAGTTTTAATTTAATTTAGATTTATAAAATAGTTAATATATAAGATATCATTAATATATAATTATATCGTTTCAGTAATTTAATATTTAAGTTTTTCATGTTAGTAATTGTGCATATAGTTGGGACTGTTCAGTCTTGTGTTATTAATCCATTTTTGATGTTTGATTTGGATGAGGACTTAAAAAATAACAATAAGTACTGACATCAATGACCCACAAAATTGAATACAATGCAAAACTTAAGCATGTTTTTATGAATGTAATCTCTGACGCAGTCACTTGTGAATCTCTTTTTTGAATTGCTGATCTGAATCTGATCTAAATCTGATCTAAATCTCTCATTAGAATCACTGCTCTGAATCTGATCCAAAACCGATCTGAATCTGATCTCAAATTCTGATCTGAATCTCTGATCTCAATCACTGATCTGAATCTGATCAAAATTTCTGTTCTGAATCTGATCTGAATCTCTGATCTGAATCACTGATCAAAATTTCTGATCTAAATCTTTGATCTGAATCACTGATCTGAATCTGATCTCAATTTCTGATCTGAATCACTGCTCTGAATCTCTGATCTGAATCACTGATCTGAATCTGATATCAATTTCTGATCTAAATCTCTGATCTGAACCACTGATCTGAATCTGATCTCAATTTCTGATCTAAATCTCTTATCTGAATCATTGATCTGAATCACTGATCTGAATCAATGATCTGAATCACTGATCTGAATCAATGATCTGAATCTGATCTGAATCTCTGATCTGAATCTCTAATCTGAATCTGTGATCTGAATAACTGATCTCAATTTCTGATCTAAATCTCTGATCTGAACCACTGATCTGAATCTGATCTCAATTTCTGATCTGAATCTCTGATCTGAATCACTGATCTGAATATGATCTAAATCACTGCTCTGAATCTCTGATCTGAATCATTGATCTGAATCACTGATCTGAATCTGATCTGAATCTCTGATCTGAATCTCTAATCTGAATCTGTGATCTGAATAACTGATCTCAATTTCTGATCTAAATCTCTGATCTGAACCACTGATCTGAATCTGATCTCAATTTCTGATCTGAATCTCTGATCTGAATCACTGATCTGAATATGATCTAAATCACTGCTCTGAATCTCTGATCTGAATCATTGATCTGAATCACTGATCTGAATCTGATCTGAATCTCTGATCTGAATCTCTAATCTGAATCTCTAATCTGAATCTGTGATCTGAATCACTGATCTCAATTTCTGATCTAAATCTGTGATTTAAACCACTGATCTGAATCTGAATCATTGATCTGATCTGAAGCGCTGATCTGAATCTGATCTGATGCCACTGACTGTAGCGTGTCATGTGTTTCATTCAGGTAGCAGTTCATGAGATCGGTCATGTTTTAGGGCTTCCTCACATCTTCCGGCCCGGATCCATCATGCAGCCCAGTTACCTTCCTCAGGACTCCGGATTTGAGATCGACTGGATGGACCGGAAATCCATTCAGAGCCTGTACGGTGAGAGCTAGAGATTATATTCATCTTATTATGAACAGAAAATTATGGTTTAAAGGTTTCAACACATAATGACAGTTTTCATGACAACCAAAAACTTTCTTACAGCATAAATCTGAATGTTTGGTGTGTGTTTTGTGTGTCAGGTGTGTGTAAGGGTCGCTTCAGCACCGTGTTTGACTGGATCAGGAGGGAGCAGACGGCGTATGGCGAGGTGGTGGTGCGGTTTAACACGTACTTCATGCGTGAGGGCTGGTACTGGCTCTATGAGAACCGTAATAACCGGACGCGGTACGGGGATCCGGTGGCAGTGCAGGCCGGCTGGCACGGGCTGCCCTCGAGCGGCGTCGATGCTTACGTTCACATCTGGAACCGCAGAACTGACGCCGTCTACTTCTTCAAAGGTATTACTAAGAGTTTGTATAAGTGCATTTTTCAGTACAAAAACAGAATCTCCTGTCCCTAAAGAGAAAAGTGCCGGAACAGCAAATAGAGTACTTTTTTTTACAGTACATTTGCAGTTCACCTGTGCTAGGTGTTTTGCATTGTGCATTTTTTCTTCTTCTTCATATTTCTATTTTGCAGGGTTTGTCATTTTACATTTGTATTTTTCCCAATTAGCATTGTGCATTTGTTTTATTAAATTTAGTGTATTTATTTATTATTTACACGTTATATATTTTATTATGTGTGGGGGTGTTTCAGGAGTGCAGTACTGGCGTTACGACAGTGAGAATGATCAGGTGTTCAGTGCAGACTCAGACGGACACTCATATCCTCGGCTGATCTCTGAAGGCTTCCCCGGCGTGTCTGGACCGCTGGACACTGCATACTACGACCGGAGAGACGCTCACATCTACTTCTTCAAGGGTTCGCAGGTAACTTCTAATACTCCAAGAGAGATAGCATGAACAACCAGATAAATGCATAAAAATTCATGCTTAACGAATGCAAAGTTAATGTATAACTCATGAAGAAATAAAACCAGTGTGAACACTCTATATGATTTATACATTAAGTGATAAATAAAAGTTTTTGTTTATATATTTATACGCATACAGTATATATTTTTTTAAAAATTACCTGTTTATATTTATATTCATAAAATATTATATATAAATGTATTTCATATATTATTATATAACATTTTTCGTAAAATATATACATACATGTATGTGTGTGTATTTATAAATACACAGAACACAGTTTTATTTTGGATGCGATTAATCACAATTAATCATTTGATAGCATTCATTTAAATTTTTTTAAAAAGTTAGTTGGCTAAAATAAATGAAATGCAAATAAATAAAATTTAAATAAAGTAAATATAATGGATGGTTTGTTTGAGTGTATTATAAAGTGATTATAATAATGCCACATTATTAATCTGCAGGTGTTCAGGTTTGATGTGCGCATGAATCGTTTGGCTTCTTCATCCCCTCAAAAACTGACGGAGGTGTTTCCGGCTGTGATCCCCGGAAACCATCCCGTCAGGGACCTGGACGCGGCGTATTTCTCCTACACTCACAGCACCGTGTTCCTGCTGAAGGGCTCGTGGTTCTGGAGGGTGGTGAGGGCTCGTAGACTCATGCCTCGCAGAGACGTGGAGCGCCAGTGGTTCGACATCTGTGACGTTCACAGCAGCTCTGTGAGAACCGCTCGCAGATGAACAGCCTAATATCAGATCAGTCACGCTCCGAGCGAGGACAACTGTGACTTCACAAACACAGAGAGAACGTCCAACTGAATCAAAATGTGCTCACTCTCAGTTCATGCAAGATCAGGAGTCTTCATCGGATCTGGAGGAATATCTCAGGAATGGGATAGTGCCGTCAGAATGAGAGTCTGATAAAAACATCACAATAATCCACAGCACTCCAGAACTTCTGGAGAAGACAAAGGATCAAACTAATCCAGCATTAAGACTATAATAACTTCCAGTAAACAAGAATTCACAAAACATCTTAAGGCTAAAAGTAGCTCATAATTTGCCCATTTAGGAGAAAATCGTAAAAATAGTGGGCGTGCAAGCGTTTTAGCACTAAATCTGTGAAAGGTTAAGAGCACTGAAGAAGACTATATCACTATAAGATCAACTCATAGCTGTCACAGCAATCTGCCTCTGAATATATACATTTTAGAAACATGTGACAATAATGATCTTTTAAAAAGGTATCACTTTTTAGGGTTTGGACGTTAATTTTCCTTTTCATGAAACAGTTAGACAAGAATTAACAGTTGTTCTTGCGTTTATGAGCCATGATTATTCTACTACTGTTAATTAACTTTTTATTTTATTTTAAAACAAGCATGCTGACATCATCCATAGCAACGAACATAACCCCGCCCCCTTTACTCTTAGCTCAAGATCTCTCTCTGTTCGTTAGTACAAGTTAATCTCAGCAGCTCTGTGAATAGGTTTTAGGAGAAAAGCTGATCATGTGTTTAGTGAATACAGCCCCTGGTCTGAATCAGGAGAGAACTAATATAGTTATTTAGCTGAGCTGAGAGGAAGTGGATTACGACACACCTAACAACAAATAATTGTCCAGTCGTCTCTTATTTCTTTGTGTGTTTTTAGTTAAATGTTTATTTCTGTAAATCAGTGCAACACAAGATTAGACAAAAACATGTATTTATTTATACTGTTTGCTGGAATATGACTCCGTATTTATTAAGTTATTTAATTTTTTGTTATAAACATGTTCTTTCAGAATACATTTTTAATTTGACCGTTTGTGGATGTTTTTTATGTCTACAGTCGCATCATCTGATGAGTTTGGAGTCTGTGTGTTTTTTATCTCTTTTGTTTTATGTAATGCTGTGTGAAATTTCATACCATCAGTTTAAGTGGCGTTAATATTCTATAAGTCTGACTTGAAGTAGGCTAATTTAATAATTAGAAATATAAACTTTAAACGTGTGTGTTGAGAGGAACATTAAACATTTTTTTTTTTTGCATACAGATATTTTAATATCAAACAACAGCTGCTTTCAGGTTTTCAATTTAATTTCTTTACTAATATTAAAGCTTTTCAAACATTAATACAGCTGGCATTTACAGTACATGACTAAAACACATTACTGTATATACAGTTTCCTGTACAGATATCATCCTCTGCAGATATTCTCAAAATAAAAAAGTATTTTTGACTTGATTACGAGGCGTAATTGTTTTGGTGTTATATTTCTGCAGTGGTGATTCTCTGTTTATCTTAAACAAAGACCCTTCATTACGATACTGAGGATTATTTAGACTCTTCTTTAAGAGTCTTGAGTCCGAAGATGCTTAATCTTTAAAGCATCTTCGGTGTGTGTGACTTTCTTCTTTCGGATGAATCCAGTCGGAGTTATGATAAAACTGGTCCAGACCCCTCCAAGCCTTTGAATGGGTTTAAACGGGTGATAGCGTTACACTTCAGAAGACGTGAAATAAAACATCCCTCACACAGCGAACAGTAAATATCCATATTTCAAACTCAATAAGCACTTTTCTCTCACTTCTGCTGCCTGTGGAAACATTAAGTCAAATGAACTTGAACTAAAAATTAAATACAACACATGGATTTTTTTGGTTGTTAATATTCTACAGTGATTAAATGTATGTGTTTGTTATTTTATTGCTGTGAGTCAGGATATGAATTGATATGATTAATTCCATGAATCAGATGACATTAGCAAAAACACGCATATTAATGTGCTAATGATGCACTTGATGAATTAAAAAAAAATACAGGAATGGAACTAATTAGGAAATAATTATATTCCACTGATCTGTTGCTATGAAGAGTAAGATTCTCAGAGCTGATGATTTCTTCTTAGAAAGAGGAATGCAATTAAAATAATAACCAGAAGAGTGAGGTGTTTTCTGTTGATTCTAAATGAACAAAGAATTGAGATTTTGATGTTTTCTTCTGTGATCATGTGTTTTCTGACCAGCAGAGAGCACCGCTGCATCTGATCTTCTGGTCTTTCATCAGATAATACTGACGCTGATATACATGCATTTGAGTTGATTTATTAATTATCTAATATGATAAATTTAGGGTTTTATTCAATTGAATAGTTTACTATCCTGTAATTTCCTCTATAATTATTTATTAATTTATTTATTAATGAAATGTTCCACTTCTGTTATTTTATATAAAGATAGTTATGGTAACAATACATATTCGATACATTTTTTAATTTTCAGAATTAAAGAAAAAATGTATTTCCAAATACACCCGTCCCACACTATATTTAAAATGCCTTTTAATATATATAAATATATATAATATTTTTGTTTCATCTTTTTATCTGACATTTTCTGTAGCAAAATGACACCAGCATTTGTGGGAAAAAAATGTCTTCAAAGCTTATGCTTCAAAGAAGACAAAATTGAAGTCATTATTTGTTCTTTAAGCATAAACTCACTTAATATTGATCATTTATTTAAAAAAAAAAACTTAATTCTTAATAAATTAGGTTTAAGAAAATTGATTTAAGAAATGTGAAATATTTTTGATGGACGACTTGGCATAAATACTGAGTAAGAAAATATATACTTGTATATGTTTTGGAGTGTAAATGTTCCCAAAGGGAGGCTTGGCATACAATTTATTTCTGTAGTGTGTGTGTGTGTGTGTGTACCACAGTAATGATGTGAGGAATACTCTACATCTCATATTACCTTTTTATTAAAGATATGAATGTGAAATAGCTGTTGCTATAGAAACGCTTACGTGAAAACTCTCATAGCATCATGCAAAACGCCATTGTTTACACAAACACAGACACACACACTGGAAATGAGTCTGTGTTTTGTGAAGCTTTCATTAGCTTGTACTCCAGTGATAACTGATGAATATTTTGGTCAGAGAAGTAATTTCTCGTCTCTCACACACACACACAGAATAATGAGCTTCCAGGCGGTCGATCGAAGTTCAAACCTCATGAAATAATGATGATGATGATGAAAGAACATTCACCCTGATGAGACACGTGACTCTGTATCTAAACCTTCATATTAAAGCTGATTTGTGTGAATAAAATCATTATTGTGACGATGTCTGACTGAATGACTCCATCAGATCAGACACTGTCTTCTTGAGGTCATGGTGAATTCACCACAGATCAGATATTACAAAATATTCGTGTCACAGGTTAGTTTGCTCTTGTTTCCAGTTTTCCTTTGCTCTCATTTTCCTGTTTTCCCATCATTAATTAGGTCACACCTGTTTGTAGTCAGTTTGGTGACTTGTCTACTGTATATCTGACCCTGGAGCACAGCAGCACAGCTTTATGTGTAGAAATACACAACAATACACTGTATGGGGCAAAATTATACATATTTTACAAATTATACATATATATATATATATATAATTCTCTTTTATGCCAGAAATCATCAGGATATTAAATAAAGATCATGCTTCTTGAAGATATTTAGTAAATGTCTTCCTGTAAATATATCAAAACTGCATTTTTGAGTAATATGCATTGCTAGAACCCTTACATTCCAGATTTTCATACATTGTCCGAGACATCAGATGATTTATTCAGATATACATTTTTTACAAAACTGACCCGACTGGTTTTCTGCATTGGGGTCACAAATAAGCCTTTCAGCTCTTTGTGTTGTATGGTGGTGTTTTGGTTTGTATTGTTTTCTGTGTGTTGTTGAAGCAGAACTATTGTTAAGTGTGTGTGTGTGTGGTGCAGTGATTCTGGTTAGTTAAGTAGGTTGAATCACTCTAGGCGGCGTGTGACCATCCTTCAGGCAAACTGTCAGAAAATGGGGCAGAAAGCGCCCTGTTCCTCCGTCTGTGTCTCAAACTCGTTCTGAAGCTCTTCTCTTCAGATCATGGGATGTGGATGATATTTCCAACAGTCCATGAACACATAGTTAATATCTCATCTTCTATTTGTCATTTTTCATTAACTTTACTATGATTTTTATTTACTTTATGAATACTTACTTTTAGGACGTTTATTGACGTAAACAGCAAAAAATAAAAGAAAGTTAAATTAAATTAAATTAAATTATTAAATGTGGTGGAAAAGCATCATATGAAATGGTGGCTTAGTTGTGACCAAAAAACATAACGTTTTTAAGGTGCAGTAAAGCGGTGTTGTAGCCAATCAGTTAGGGGCGTGTCCACTCATTATGCGGGAGGTGCTTGTTGGATAACATGTCTGCGAGTTAAGGGTGGAGCTATCTACATAGGGGTGTGGTCTTTTGAGTGAGGGGCGTGTCTGTTGTGATAATTAATTCACTTTTTCCCCCGTTACTTTAACCTACATTTTTTATGCTAATAAACAAAGTTCATGTCCATATTTTGTGTGTTTTAGAAACCTCCACTACATAATTAAATACATAAATACATTTGCTCCTTAATATTTTTGTAAAAAAATGTAGTATAAAATGTCTTCCCCTTTGTCTGTCTGTCTAAATATTGAGTGAAGGATCAAAGACACAGAATAGCAGCTGTACAAGTAGAATAATTTGTATTTTGATATTTTTTTACGACTTTAAATGTTTACATGCGTTACAGACAGATACATCTCTTTCTTCTTCTCAGAGTTCTTGTTCTTCTCATTCCTGTTCAAATTCCAGTTCAGTTTAATTTTATTTGTGTTTTAATGTAAATTTACATAATCTTTCATCACAGAATCTCTCTTGTCAGACAGTTTCTGCAGAAACACACCAAATCTACAAAACCATACAATACTTATTGTGTCTTACTTTATTGTGTAGTATGTGTGCATGCTGCACAGAGTACATATGCAGACGTCTTCTGCTTAGTGAAGCATGATGTAAACGTCTCTCTCGTTTCTCTCGCCTCATAAAGATGAAGCGCTGAGAAATTTCAGAAAGTCTCAAAGAAAATGATTATGAGGTCGATTCCATTTTCTCAGATGTGTGTGCCATTGCAGGCGTGTGATGATGATATCGTTAAAGGCTCTTCATTATATCCTGCTCTGGTCACATGACCTTGTTATCTGTCCCGAGCAGACCGGCTGAACAATGAAGAACACACACCACAACAGAGATAAACAGAGATCCTTCAGGAGCAGAATCCAATCAAACACACGTGTTCATAAGCGTCCGATCCTATCTCCTCCAGAGACATGAAGACATCTCTGACCTTCAACAGAGAATGAGTGTTTGTTTTTAATATAAGAAGTTCTATTTATAACAAATGTAAAATCACACCAAAAAGTGTCACAGATACTTTCTGTATCCACTATATACTATATATCAACATTGTATAGAGAATGTTTTAATTTAATTCAGTAAGTGCTAAAAATAAATTTCCCCATATGTATATATATATATTGACAATCATTAAAATGACTAAGAAAAATGACAAAAACACCAACACAATTACTAGAACTTCATGTAATATTAAAAACAAGAAATATAAAAAATGAAATCTGAGAAAAAAAAAACTATAATATTATATTTTGTCTGCTAAACATTTCTAAGCTCTTTAGTGCTGCTTTAGTGTTTAACCCCTGATATTCTGATGATGGAAAAAAAACTTCAGATCTAAATTATTATTTACAAACAAGAAATAAAATCAGTAGATTTTTTGCGTGAGATATATTTTCTTCTTTATGCAAAACACTGATTACGGATTATGAATTCTTTGAATGAATGAATTATTATTACACTGATTACGGTTAAACTGCTGTCTCTCTCACACACACTGTTCGTGAAGTGATGCAGCGGTTGAGAGGCTTGAGTCGTGTTAGATGTTAGATTGAGTGGCTAAACACAGATGCAGAATACCTCCAGATACACGCCGTCACTGGATGCCTGTCACAGACACTCATTTGCATATTAATGAGACTAACAAATACTCCCTAAATGAACTGCAGCTCGACTCCATCCGATCCAGCAGCACTGTGTGTTTTACAGTCTCTGTGTTTCATGATCCGCTCTTAATAACCATCCCACAGGACACACACACACACACACGCACAGTTCTCACTGATTCAGGAGTGTGTTAATGAGACAAGGTCGTTAACATCTGCTGGAAATCATCACCGTGTTCAGCACAAACTGAGACTGATTGATAAAAGCAGTGTATGATTCTGACACCATGCTTTCTGATTCATTACAGTCAGAACAACAAAACACTCATCATCCTCATCATCATCATCAGCTCGTTTAACATGTTCATTATGCTGATAATCACAGTACTAATAAATGGCCGTGTTTACAACAGTTCATCCTTCTTCTGTTGTAATGTTTCTGTTCAAAATCTGCTTTTCTTCCCTTAATAAAACTAAATAAATTGATAAATATTCTTCTTTTGAACATTCTAATCATAAAACATTTTAGTATCATTGATAAACTATTACAGTTTTTGTTAACATTTTTTATGATTTTTATTTGATCACTTTTCATTTTCATTTCAAGTTAAAGTTTTAGTTATTATGTTGTTTTTAGAGAACTGTAAATAATAAACACAACTGTTTTCAACATTTAATACTATTTAAACATTTTGACTGTATTTTTGAGCAAATAAATGTAGTTTCCAGGAACATTAAAACACTTACCCCCAGTTTCACAGACAAGGCTTAAGCTAGTCCCAGACTAAACTGCATGTTTGAGCTGTCTCAGATGAAAATATCTTGCTCTGACATATCTTAAAACATGTCAGCGTCATTGTTCTGTGTTAAGATGCACTCCTGTAATATTTTCTTATAAGGCATCTTTTTTAAAGTTGCGTAAAAATCTTAATTTAACTAATGCCTAGTCCTGGCTTAAGCTAAGCCATGTTTGTGAAATCGGGCCTTAGTGTACAGCAAACAGCCTTACAGTATGTTCAAGATTTACAAAAACTATGTCTTCAGAATGGAGCTGAATAAAGCATTGCATCTAAAGACTGCTCTGACCCGTCTCAGCTCCTATATCAGTGTGGAACTGTTTTTAAGCCACCTCTAAGCAGCATTAAATAGAGATGATGGTGAGGAATACGATTTTTTGGTCTGATGAGACCAAGATAGATCTTTTTGGCCTTAATTCTAAGCGGTATGTGTGGAGAAAACCAGGCACTCCTCATCACCTGTCCAATACAGTCCCAACAGTGAAGCATGGTGGTGCAGCATCAGGCTGAGGGGGTGTTCTTCAGCTGCAGGGACAGGACGATTGGTTGTAATCGAGGGAAAGATGAATGCGGCCCAGTACAGGGATGTCCTGGACCAAAACCTTCTCCAGAGTGTTCAGGACCTCAGACTGGGCCGAAGGTTTACCTTCCAACAAGACAATGACCCTCAGCACACAGCTAAAATAACCAAGGAGAGGCTTCACAACAATTCCGTGACTGTTCTTGAACGGCCCAGCCAGAGCCCTGACTTAATCCCAATTGAGCTTCTCTGGAGAGACATAAAAATGGCTGTCCACCAACGTTTACCATCCAACCTAATAGCATAGCATAAATACTAGCATAAATACTAACGGCCATGTGACATTTTTTATTTTTTATTTTTTTAACAATTCTGTGTTTTTCTGTCAATATGGGGTGCTGTGTGTACATTAAGGAAGGAAAAAAAGGAACTTAAATGATTTTTAGCAAATGGCTGCAATATAACAAAGAGTGAAAAATGTAAGAGGGTCTGAATACTTTAGTAGCCACTGTATAATTATGGTGTAAAAACAACACTTTTTTTTTAATGTAATTAATTGCGATTAATCATTTGGTCAGAAAAAAAGAATCAAGTTTTCCTTTTATTTTTCGTACCACATTTACATATTTTTCTTGTTGTATATGCCTATTTTTGCTTCTGAAGTAAATGCATCTTGATTTCAGCATGTGTAGATATTTGTCTTGTAAAACAAGACCAAAATACTGAATAAGAGCTTCACGTTTCTCATTCAACTACTGAAACATGTTGAAACCTGAGAATAATCTTTATCTTAATGAAAACCATTCATATTGAAATATAATCTGTATATTTCAGACAGATATTGAGCTGTTGTTCTGGTTAGTATCTGTAGGGATGTTTTGTTTTCTTTAGTATCTCTACACAGAAATCTTTAATGATGTGAACTGACTGAGTGTTTGTGAGTGATGAGGATCATTGAGCTGTTGTCATAGACTCTACGAGATGCGCATTTAAGAAGCCCAGAGGAATACAGACATGGATTAATCTGACGGCTGTCTTCATTAAACATTTACAAGACAGAAGACATCTGTGAATAATTCATGTCAACTGTAGTTGAGCTTATAATATATACATATATATAGAGAGAGCTCTCTCTCAATTAAACTAATCAGATATGATGATCATTAAACCAGGTGTGCAGGGAAATTCTAGTCAACTTTAACCAAAATAAAAACTAAAGGCATAAAAATGTAAATAAACACCAGTTGGAATTTGTGTTGTTTGGTGATTAATTGCATTCAAAATAAAAGTTTTTGTTTACATTTATTATTCATATACAAATACAAACACATGTATGAATAAATTTAGGAAGAAAATGTATATCTACTGTATTATTAAATATATTTCTATAAGCATCTCATTCATACGTTACCTATACCTTCGTTACCAAACCAATTTTTATTGGTATCCAGCACATAATATAGTTTGGTATATTAGAGTATGAATAAGCGGAGGTCAAGAAGTATTGGCAGAAGGTATGATTTGTAAAAAGATATTCTTTCACTTATAATAACGGTCTATGAAAAATGACGTTTCTTCAGGAAACACCTATATCAGACTCCTCGGTTATCTGAAACCGTATTGGTACAAATCGGCAATCATTCTCACCCTTTCAGCAGTAAGCGCGTACATTGCTGTTTTGCCAACCCAGATATTGGCCCT
>JAUMHG010000054.1:17839334-17858484 GCA_032359395.1 Enteromius anoplus
CTGACCCTACACCTAAACCTACCCCTTACAGGAAACACAACACACTTTTAGATTCTCAAATAAACACCATTTAGTATATAAGTATATATATATAAGTATATAAAATAAGTCTTTTGAATTACGGGGACACTGAAAATATCCTCATAAATCACCTTCATATTGTAATAACTATGTCATACACATGTCATTGTACACATTTGTGTCCTCATAAACCACATAAACATGCACACACACACATGTTCTAAGCATCAGAGCTGTTGTCAGTCAGTTAGTGAATGTTCTTCAGGACTCCAGGGACTTCATCCGATCGTTCCAGACAGATTCCCAGCTGAAGAGAGTCTCTGTCTCCCATCAGGATCTGTCCTTATATCAGCGCGTCACAGCTCAGGTAACTCACACACACACCTGTAGAGTATTACCTGTGTACATGTGACTCTTGTTTCATGTGTGTGTGTGTGTCACTCACAGCTGCGATCAGCATTGCATGACGTCTATCAGATCTTCAGTGTGTGGCCTGTGAGAGACAGAATGAGTCTACTGCAGCAGGACCGAGAGATACGCAGAGAGAAGACACTCAGAGACATGGTACACACACACACACACACACACACACCAGAGATGCTAACAGGTAATGGGGGAAAATGTGTGAACATTGCACTGATCAAAAAAACAAAGAAATAAATGTAAAAAAAAAAAAAAAAAAAATTCCCAACATTTTACTAAAATATTTACATAACAATATTAAGGACAATATTGGCTGATTGGATTGCCATGCTGACCTAAAATACCAAATGTTTGCCCTCTCTGTCTTCACCGTTCCCACATCTCTGACCTCAAATACATCAGATATTTAAAAAAACTATACAAACCATACTGAAAACCCAGGACCAGTTGCATGAACCTAGCCACCATGACTGTGTTTTAAGAAATAGTTTAAACCAACTAGCAGTTGCCAAGAGTTAACCAGCCTAACTTTTTCCGATACAAATAAGACAATCTACCTTTTTCATAACTGCATTTAAAAAGTTATGACCAGTCAAATTAGAGGACTACCTTTAAGACTAGTCTAAAAAGTTCTTTATTTACCCATCTAACATGCAGATCTCATAGGTGAGCTATTTTGATCTCAAAAAAGGTGAGGAGTTTGCATCTATGACATACTGACATCACTTCCTTCTGAGCAGGACAGAGACAGTCCTGGAAACACACGGATTCTGTCCTCGGCCACTCAGAAGACACTGGACAGGAAGACTCAGAGGTGAGCGTTTCATCTCATTCTGACCCCAAGTCTTTCTTTACCATATAATAATGCTAGTAAGTATATTTAATAATTATATACTATAAATAAAAAAAATTATATCATGTAATAAATAAATAAATATCATAATAATAAATACAATTAAGAGCAATATTACAGTATTTATTCACCTCAGTTAATCTCATCTGAATTATTAGTCGAGCTCCGTTGTGTATTAACAGACAGAATATTTCTAATAATGTATTAGTAAATGTTGAAATTAACATGAACTAAGATTAAAGTCAGAATTTTGGTAACACTTGACAATAAGCTCTCATTAGTTAACATTTGATAGCATCTTTGTTGATAGTATGTAACAGAAATACGATTGTTTGTTCATGTCAGTGCATTCATTTATGTTAACAAATAAAAAAACAAAAAAACATTGTTTATTATATCCTTACACATTTATTTGTTTGAAGCTCTGAAGGATCTCAGCTGGACGATAATAATGTGTCAGACTCACACATCAGATACTCAACACTGACTTCATTTGTTTTCAGGCAGGCAAAGAAGACGAAGGTGATTCCCTGGAGCTCACCGGCGAGGTACAGCATGATTCAGAGACAAACACATCCTGTATTTCTCTGTCCTGATCTGACCAGCTCTGTTTCTCCTGCAGGACCCTCCAGCCTCGTCCCGGTCACAACAGCGCCTGCTTCTCTCAGTGAGTCTCTCTAATGAACTAACCGTCTGTTCCTTCACAGATACCTCACAGAAACGGTCTCTGTTGCTCAGGAACACAGTAAAGTTAGCTCAGATTCATCATGCTGACCTCTCTCTGTCTCTGCAGGAGTGTGGTGAAGAAGAGAGATGAGTGTTTGGGAGTGAGACAGAAGCGCTCGCTTCACAGGAAGTATCTGTCTCTGGGATAAAAACGCTCACATGATCATATCACTGTTCATTGCCCAAAAGAGATTTGCAATTGTCCACTATGCTTTACATTTTTCAGAAAGAATTCTAATAATAAATATATACAGTAAACATTTATTAAATAATATTTAAAAACATTGTATGTCTAATACAAACATTGTCATTTAGAAAGACGTAAGTGTCTGTGGTAAGAAGTACACTAGTGTACTATAGGCGCTGATTCACGTGTGCATAAATGTGTTCGTCAGACTGATTCAGAAACAACTCGACAGTCTTCAGTCCAAACCTCAGCACACACACATACACACACACACACACACACACACACACACACACACACACACTGTTAGAGCTTTCAGAATCTGACTCACAGCAAGCAAAACATTTATATATCAAGGGTGGACATAACCGCTTCCAGATTTGGAACATGACGTTTTCAAAACAAAGAACTGAAAACGTGCTCGCTCTCAGGACATGCAAGTTGTCGTTAGTTTCTTCATCAGATGTGGAGGAATGTCTCAGCAATGGGTGCTCTGTAGTGAATGGGACTCCAAACAGCTAACAGTTAACATCTGGAGAACACAAAAAGCTGAAACAAATAATCCATAATAACGCTTCCTCCGGTGAAAAAGTGAATCAAAATCCAGCCGCACGTTAGTTTAGAGCTGTCTTGACTTGTAAACACTGCTTGATCTGTGCAGGTTTCTCTACTGATTCAGAACAGAACAGTTTTTCACTGGAGGAAGAGTTATTTTGAATCATAGACTCGTATTTGAGTTAAAAAAAACATCTTAGTGCTGGATTAGTTTGATCTTCTGTCTTCTCCAAATCTGACAAAGAAACAAAATTCACTATTCCTTTAACTTTCTCTTTTTTTAGGACGATGAATACAGAGAAAACACACATTGTAGAAACGCAACACTGCTTTATTTCTTCAACATAACACTGAATGGTACATCTCATCCACACACACACACACACGTGTGTGTATCGCTGCGGTTTGGCTATGCATGAGCACAGACAGAAGTGCTTAACGTTACAGGTGCAATAATAGAATATAATAATACTGTTTATACAACTAAACAAATATGAATTCAAATAAAACAAGTCAAGGGTTTGCATAAGGAGCTGCTGAGCTCAGTCATGGCCTTTCTATTCCATATGTGGCTTTTAGAATCAAATCACAGTCGAGATTATTTGTACCGCGCTCGAAAATATGAAACACAGAGCTGCTCTCAGTAACAGACTGATCTCAAATCAGCTGAAGCAGCACAAGCACAATCCAGAAAAATAGACACAGAAGTGCAAGAATCATCACAACAGTCTTTGGCTTAATAATACAGGTTATAAAAGACACAAGGTTAAAAATGAGTGCACACTTCCTAGTGTCCTGATGCATCGTGTCGTTTTAGCATTTATGTCTGAATATGGAAAAACCAACCTGGATCTGAACATTTTGTGTGCAAATTCAGTCAAAATTAACACTGTGTGACGTTTTACTGATTGTCTGCTCGCATCTCAAACATAAATCCAGCTCTAAATCAATGTTCTGGATTCAATACAAGTGAAAAATGATCATTTTTGGTTACTTTTGAATGCTGTCACATTGGGACACTTTGTCGGTCATCCAACTCATCCAATCACGTGAGTTTAGGGCGGAGCTTTCTATCTGACTGACCAATGACAGACAAGATGAGTGTTTAGGAAAAACCGTAACATATCTTCAATTACCGAAGCCCTATTATGTCAAATATTGTCTTTGGCTTCTCACACTCAATGTCAGAAATGCTGCATCAATCCCAGAACGCTCCTATGACGTGACCTCAAGGGAATGTAATAAATACGCTTCGCTGTTAAGCATTACGCAGGAAAAAGTACACCTAAGGCTTGCCAAAGCGAGTCTGGCGGAGAAACGCACGTAACGGAATGTCCCGGTGGAAAGAGTGATGAAATCTTGGCCCAAACGCCGCTGGTCGTCACAAACCAGCCTTCTGGAATAAGAGTCGTACACAGAGCTTTAAATAAGAGAAACTTCACACAAATATAACGCAGACGAAGCGCCTGCCGTCATCCTTCACCACCTCATTAACAGCTAGTGTTGTTTATACTGTGTTATAATGCACGAGATAGCATATTAAAATAATCGAGACTCGTCTCCCCTTCAGAAGAACAATGAAAAAAAAAAAAGAGTTTTTGTGCTTGTTGGTAATACGTTACAGCAGCTGCTATCAAAGGTTCTCGCACGTCTTTAAACGCACCAGAAACACTGTGATGGGGCACGAATACCCAACTATGAAAACATTTGTCGCATGACGAAATACTTTGGAAAAAATACATTTTGTAAATCAGTAAATCTACCATATTTTCCAGAGTATAAGTCACATTTTTTAATCCATGTAATGAGCTGTGACTTTTACGTAATTTCATTTCCACTCCAAAGTAAAAATATGAAAAAGGTGATTTGTGCCTTTTTCTGTAAACTTTGAGAATTGCTCAGAAATTGAGATATAAACTTGCAGTTTTAAGAAAAAAACCCATTGAATTCATTCTGAGTTATTATTTTGCAATTCAAGTTTTTAGCAACTTTCCACCACAGAATAAAAAAAAAAGGTATTTGCAACATTTCAGTTCATAATTCTAGCCTTCTCCAATTTACGAGTTTATAGCTCATATTTCATGAGTTTGTATATTTGGAGAAAAAATTTTTTAATTGTAAGTCACAATTACTTAGAATTTTTAAAAATGTTTGTAAACATTTTATTTACTCACATGAAACAATATTTCAGAATTTTTAATTATTCCAAAATGTGACATACACTTGCATATGTTTTTTTTTTTTTAAGAATGCAATTTATTTTCTGGAAAATACAGTATTTATTTTAATTTGGACTGTTATGTTGTCTATTCTGTGGTTGTTGTTTTGTGTCAGTACTACGCATGTCTCTCGAGAAGTGTTTTTAAAATTGAACGTTTTTAAAGTACTAAAATGCATCTGTGGAGTCAAGACGGCGAACTCAGAGGCAGATGTTGATTTGTTTGGCTAACTCTCTCTCCAGATCTGAAATCAAAGTGTCGAAGTCTTTCAGACTCAGTCGACACGTGAACGGAGCGTCAAAGTCGAGCGCAAAGTCGTCCACGTACAGACCGTCGGGAGACGCCCACACGTCCCTCTTCTTCGGCTCCCCCATGTCGTCGTCGCTGCCCGCCACTTCGTCGTAATCCGCCTCATCGTTCGATAGGAAGTCCCGCCCACAAACGCTCCAGTCGCCGGCATATCGGTTACATGGCGGGCTCTCCAGCCGGCCACGCCCCCTGCGAGACACGACCACCTGCAAGGAACTCTGGGACGCCAGAGAATCCTCTGTCACTCGTCCTTTGGGGACTGTGAAAAAACACACATTAAACGCTAGGGATGTAACGATTCACGCAACTCACGATTCAATTCATGATTCTGATAACATGATTCAATTTTCTCAAAATAAGAGTTAGGTGTAATGGAGAATATAGTTATGATGTTAGACCCTACACCTGAAAGCTGCTTAAATCACTAAGTCTGCAGCAGATGTGCTCATATTTCGACTGACGTGCCTCAGCTGTGACACACGTGAAGCACATGTAGAACACGCTTCAGCTACTGCACACGGGTCCTGACGCTCAAAGTTCAAACATTGGATGCGTGAGCGCCAATCAAAACCAGATGACATTCAGAGAAAACATGCATGTCAAGACTCTCGGGTGTTTTCACTGGACTGTTAAGAGGTATCACAATTATTAGTGCATCTTACAAGAAACTATACATTTCAATTAACTTCCAGTGTGTGTAAAATCAGCTGATGCAAGATTGTCTTGTGATGTGGAAGGATAAGGGATGTTTGCGTCGAGAAGCACTGAAGCATGATGGGAATCATTCTACGTCACATTTTTTTAGCTGAACTTGAGGATATTAAATTAATTTGCTTATTAATTGAACTAAATGTTACTATATTATCTTTTGTACAGCTGCTTTATAGTTGACATTTAAGCTGTAATTATAATTGAAATAACAAATCAAAGCAATATACACTATACAGAAAATATCTGCCTGATTTATTTCTATTTTCCAAAACGTAATATATTATAATCATATTCTAAACATTACCATCATGATTTTCTGTGGAGCTGCTTTGAAACAATATATATTGTGGAAGTAGCTATAGAAATACTATATATCCGTATTTACATACTTTTAAAAATAATTTTATTATACATTTTATTTTGTCACAGCTTTACTACTGCTGTCAAATTATTTATAAAAATGTTGTTTATATATTAAATATATTTATATATAATATAAAACATAAGAATATAAATATATGCATGTAAAGATTTCCAAAAATATATGCTGTAAGTAATATACACAATATATTTATTAATTGTTTTAATATTATGTTTTATTATTAAAATATTAAATAGTTTTATTATAAGAGGACGTAAGTGCATTAATGGTGTTTTGGACTCACCAGGCCAGAGCTGCAGGAGATAGTGCAGCGCCTCTATGTGTCGTTTAAAGTCCACGGCGCTGGCGATCTCTTCACTGTGTGCAAAACTGCGGCCTCCTCGAGCGGCACCGGACCCCGTCAGGGCCCCTGATCCGGGGGCTGTCATCCCAGCCTGCCACGACTCCTGCGTGGGCGTCAGCAGAACCGGCCCAAAACACACGGCCAGATTCTGACACGTCATCCGGTTACTGTCGCTGTAAGACGCCACCAGACTCAGATGATCCAGCAGGAAAGAGAGAGTGGCCTTCAGGACACAAACACACACACATCAAACTACAGTAAACACTAACGATACACTAGCAACCTATTTAATTTAAACGGCTGATTGATGCAGAAGTGGATCAAGGGACTGTTGTTATGAATGGATAATCATGACTCAAATGAGTCAATGAGTATTTCCAGTGATTAACGTCGTCTTGACTACAAAGACCGTCTCTGCATTTGATAAATAAAGTTTAATTCTGGTCATTATACATTACCATCACTCTGTTCTTCTATTTGATAATGTTCAGTGCTTTGCTGACTTGATCTGATTTGATTTGACTCACTGACTCAATAGATTCATTCATAACTAAAACACGTCATAACGACAGAGAACTTTAATCCATAAGTTTAAAGTACATTTAACATGAAACGCATGAATCTGAGAGAGGCTTTACCCGCTCTGCTTCAGGAAGACACTGCAGCAGCGACACGGTGTTCTGTGATCTCTGAGCGTCGCTGGTGTTTCTACAGACCGGACGAACCGTCATGGCCTCTAACACCACTTCATACAGGGTCCTGGTGATGAGAGGAGACGGCAGCTCACGCAGGTAGTCCTTCAGAATGCCTGACAACAACAACACAAAACAATCAGCACTTTCATCAACAAAAACCACTCTACTAACACCTTCATATACCGAGTAATTTATACAAGCTTTTTATCTCACAATTCAGAATTGTTCATGCAATTTTCATAAACTGTAAATACTAAGAAAAAATCTAAATTATGATACATAAGGTCAAGTTCATTTCCACCCATTATTATTAAAGCATCATTTTATGTATCAGTTTTGTTTAATATTTTCAATATTTATATTTATTTAACTTTATTTTGAAATATGCCTATACATTTTTTATTTGTAAATTATTTTAGTATATCACATTTAACTAGATTAAAATGAGAAACATTCCCTTGAAAACTTGAAATGATATTTTATTTCAAGTAATAAACATTTTTTATGGTTTTATTTTTAGTTACTACTATAACACTTACTATATTTATATTTTATACTATTACTATAATAGAATTTTCCACCTATGAATAAAAGAAAAACAAATCTTTCCATCTTAGTTTAGATCTCACAATTTTAATTACAAGAAAAAAAATTCAGAATTCTCCAACACCAAAGTCAGAACAGAATTTTTTTAATTCCATATCAGAAATGAGCTTCCACAGTAGATATCAGGCTACATGTTATCCGGTTGTGTGCTGACTGACCGGTAATGACGTTAACGTCGGGATAGAGCTCATCGTTTAAGGCCACCGCGGCACTGTCCCTCTCAAACGCATCCCGCAGTTCCTTCTTCACCGCTGCGGAGCCACAGAGACGATATAACCCCACCACCTACAGAAACAAACACGGTCTCTCAGTACAGTCATATTTAACACACATTGGCTCTAAGAGACACCTGAGCTGGTCTCACCCTCAGTCCTCTCCTCTCGATCTCAGAAACACACTTCTGAATGATCAGAGGCACTTTGAGCGCAGACGCCTCCTTCTCCACCAGGTGGCGCAGCTCCATCCCGAACACGTTAGGAGGAGACAGGTCACTGAGGCGGGGGAACGGGGTCACAAACTGCTCCAGAAGGGTCAGCTTCACATACAGCAAACCGCGAGGCTCCAGACGGACACACAGCTGCTGACTGCGAGACGCTGCAGGAGAGAGAGAGACGGGAACTTAGAGTGGGAACTATCGGTTTAACCTTGCAAAAGATTTGCAAAAGAGCTGTTCTCTTACCCTTGAAGAGGGGCGGTATAGCCACAGCACCCAAACAGCACACCCGGTTACGAGCGGGAGCGGCAGGCGCGGAAGAGTCGCTGGTCCCGCTGGCATTCGTTGGCGTCAAGATGACCAGTTTGAGCAGGCGCGCCCTCTCGAGCTCCAGATTAAAGGTGTGGTTCAGTGGGAGACATGCCCCTCGACAGGTGAGCAGGGACGTCCGAGCCCGGGTCACCCCGTCCACTTGAATGGTGCAGAAGACTTCTTTAGCAGCATCGTTTCGCGGGGACCGTAGCAGCTCATCGACGCCCAGCAGATGCACCGTGAGCAGCCCTGAAAGTCTCTGAGCGCAGCGAGGCTGATCCGCCAGTGAGTACAAGTGAAACGACTCTGCGTCTGCTACAGCGAGTGAATCCTGCGGCCCACGGTGCGGTGGTGGTGTAGGTGACCCTTTCGAGCCCTGCTTTGGCAAAAGTTCTGGTGAGTCTCCATCGCTAAGATATCCTCCTTTACTAGCAGAACGCATTCGAGAGGATCGACGCCTTGGCCTTGCAGGTGCACTGGAGTCCAGGTGGTACTTGCTAATGACGTTGGACGATTCCTTGCGTGCGTTTGGCGGCGAAGCCTCATCGGACACTCCCGGTGCACTGCTGGCATTCCCTTGTCCGGGGCGCTGATTACGGGATGAGCGTAGGCTAAGCTTCCGTCTTAGTTCCGGAAGCTTAGGCATCTTCATAGAAAGCCGGCGTACTGTTCCTGGAGACTTGATCTTGTCGATTACACTGCTGCTACTTCCACCTTCTCCCAGGCTTTTCTTTGGAACCCCCGGACTGTCAGATATCACATCACTAGCAGAGCTAATCCAGTCTGACCGTAGGTCAACCGGATCTGAACCGAAAGAAACACACAAGGTTAGAAACATGGAATTTAACCTTTGAGATGGTCAGGAACCTTTAAAGGGGTCATATGATGTTGCTAATATACGTTGTGTTTTGGTGTAATGCAGTGTGTTTATACGGCTCTGTCAGCTTCAGGAATCAGTCCTCCGTAAATGTGCTGAATACACTCCAATATTTGTGTTCAACTGTTCTGGAACAGTGTTGGAAACACAACTTAAAACTGATTTCTAGTTGCGTCCTTTTGGAAGCAAAGCGTCTCCAGAACATGGCTCCCACAGCAACACTATAGCGAGAACAATAGCGCCGCCTTCTTTCTTTGTGTATACATTTGGGCACTGTTATGAAAATAAATAAGCCATTTTAGGGGTGTGTGGAAAAGTCATAGCTTTTATTAAGGAGATCTCTTTGAGTTTGAAACTTCAGGGATCTTATCTCTGCACTATGAACTTGTAATACTCCAAAGAGAAAGGAACACTTGAAATCACATCATATAACCGCTTTAAGAAGCCCTGACAGGCTATTAGAAGTTGTGCACTAGTATCTTGTAGTACAAGACAGTTCCAAAACCTAGCCTTGCTGTTTACCACATACATAGGAAGCATGATGGACAACAAAAATGCAAACTTGGGAGTAAAAATGGAAGCTAGTCAATGTGTGTTTAATTAGGACTGGAGATAAAGTCATCTAGAGTTTAGCTCCAACCTTGTTCAAATGTACCTACTAGGGATGTGCATCTCCATAACTGAGGCCGATGTGATTAGGGTTGGAGTTAAACTCTCCAGGTGTAAAAAGACCCTAGGAACGTTTTTTGGTAATCACTGCTCTACACGGGCAGTAAAACATAGCTTTCCAACTGAGTTAACATAAAAATGCACAATTATTAAATAAAGCAGTCCATTTTTAATTGTGTTAAACGTTCTGTGACGCATTCTAGAATTGCCTTGTCCAAGACTGCTTCAATAAAACTGTTCAATAAGACTGCTTCAAAAAATCATAATTATAATTATGCCACCTACCTTTCGGAACAGCCTTCACCTCTCTGGCACACCTAAAATGCTATCTAGGTAGGCAGCTCACTAGGTTTTAGAAATAGAAATTCTAATTATGCATAATTTGGGTTGATTCCTATCCTATTTTTGAAGTTTGCGAATGCCAATAATAGCACAACATTACTCTAAATTGACTATAAATATTGTTTTAAAACAGCACTGTTCGTTTTAACCTCAGCTGTGTGAAATGCGAGTGTGTTGGCAATGCAGCTTAGCTTGTGACAAAGTCTTGCATAACGGAAAACCTGACCATACCCGAACTATCCACCCTGATGATGTCGGCCACAGCTTGTGTCTCTCTCATTTGATGGATGGCGGTGGGACTCCACCCTCCTGATCGTTTGGGATCTCTTTTCTCCTTTGCAGATACCTCTGTTTCTCTCCTTCTCCACGGATCTCCATATTTTTCCTGAGCTGCTCCTACGGCGGCCCTTGAGTCGTCCTCTTCAGGAATGGGGTTGTACCAAATGTTTCCATCTCCACCCGGGCCCTGTCGCCACTCTGTGATTCTGGTTGGGAGGTCTTCATCTGATGACTGGGGCTTTCCGGTGGACAGTACCCAAGCCCGACTACTCCTGTCCAGGTGCTGGAGGTAGGCACCTTGCCCAGAGATCTTCGCTGAGCTAGAAGAGGCGCACATATCCACAAAAGCTGTAGATGCAGGGGTCAACTCCGGCAAACTGGCATCAACGGAGTCGCACGGCGTCCTGGAATATCCAAACTCCAATTCCAGATCATTCCGCTTCCTCTTCAAGCCATCCTCGCTCAAAGTCCTCTGGCTCCAGGCTTGTTGTGAGGCCTCAGCCTTTCCTGAGCACAAATCCCAGTCCTGTGGCCCGTAGACCAGGCTCGTACACAAATCTGCACTGGCTGGGTCTTCGCTTGTTGAGGGAAGCTTGGCCCAATTCTGTTTTTTGGAGACGGTGATCTGGGAGCGTCTGGTGTACACTTCCACGGTGGAGCTCTCGCTCTCAGCATGACCTGAGCTGGATGCAGTTGATGTAGAACTTTGGAAAAGGTCCACCTTCCCTGTCACTTCTAAGGAAGAAGAAGGAAACCAGCAGTCATTACCATAGCAGGAGTTTTTGCCCTTATTTGGTGTCGAAACATTTATCGGGATCAGAGTGACTAACTTGAAAAATGGATCACTGGAGACTTGCAACACTCGGAAATATCAAATACCACAAGTAAAAGTGAAACTGGGGACTATTAACCTTTACAGGGTTTGATTCCTCCCTAAAACAACATTTCTGAGATGAGTTTACAGTGACGTAGATGGAAAGAGAGCAGCGAGGAGAGAGGACAACTGGAAATAATTAAAAAAAAGACCAAAAACAGACATTGAGAGGAGGGCTGCAGATTTTTACCATCTCCTTCTCCCTCCCCTCATGCACATCTGGAAGTTTCTCCCTCCTCTCCTGTTTTCCCTTCTCTCTCTCTCTCTCTCTCCTCATCTCTGCTTTCCCCTCTTGAAATTATGAGCGTGGCTTGTGACACACAGTTAGCCAAATATCTTATCCAATTCCAGAAGCCATGAATAACTCCCGTGTGCCCTCCAGATCGGCTCTGCACATTATCTCTACTGGCTTGCATGACTCTGGAAGTGCTGAGTAAAAACAACTCTGTCAGTTGCTCTATGCACACGAGTATGTCAAAACCGTTGCTAGTTTACAAGGACGAGACAACACTCCACAACCAAATGCCTAAACCGCAAATGCTGCTTAAACACTGCACGAAGCTCTGATGGAACGTTTGACAACTAGGAATGCGAGAGTCTAATTTGAGGGCGTAGAGAGAGCCGGATCAGTTTGAAATCAATTGGGAATACAGCAAATTGGATTTCTGGGAGCCTGCCCGCCCGACTAAAGTTTTCACTGGTCACTTGATGCCTGCCTCAGAGTGTGTTTCATGAAAAGTTCAAATTCAGCATTTAGACGAAAGCAATGCATTTTAAGTGGCTTTCCTGTAACTCAAGCATACGTGGTGCTACCAACACCAAAATCAAAAGTTGGATTTCCAAGGAATGCATCAACTGATTGCAATGCCGGTTGCTTTTTATAAAAGCATCTACCAAATGCATACATTTAAATATAAACTCTATATGATTTACAGATTTTACAGAAGTCAAACTGACTTCAAGTTGAAAACAAAACAACACAACAAAGAGCCCTTAATGCTTCCCTGGGCAGGAAGTGTTACAGTGCGTTAAGTGGGCCAGCAGATGATTTCCTGTTTTGCCTAAGCAGCCAAGAAAAAGAGAAGGAGAGAAATGAACAGCAACAAGCTATGGCTTCTTGCAGAGATATTTCTGAGACAAAATGCACAGATAAACTGAAGGAGGATGCTTTACATCTCTGAGCCTGAAGCAGTCATCAGAGCACAGGTCTGTTTATAGAAATAGCAACAATACATTGTTTTGTTTTGTTTTTCTTTTATGCCAAAAACCATTAGGACATTAAGATCATGTTCCATGTTTTCGATTAGTAATATGCATCGCTAAGAACTTTATTTGGTCGACTTACATCAATGGAAAGCTTACTTATCAGCTTTCAGGTGAAAAATGTACATTTATGTTTTGTGGTCCAGGGTCACATTTATGCATTTGGTGGACAATTGTATCCATGCATTTTTTTTAACCAATTCATGCTTCCCTGAAAATCAGGTCGAGGAATACATATATTAAAAGATTGGCATGGTAAGAAATAAACAAAAAGTATAAAAATGAAGACAAAAATGTAATAGTGGCATACATGGAAGTCCGAAAAGCCAAAACAGGGAGCGATTTCAGTGACAAACACACAGCTGTTGGGGTTTTCAATGAGCGGTCTGTGTAAAGGGCTTTCCTTCACAGCTGGAAAGACAGAGACACACACACACACTTAACACTATTCACTATTCATTACAACAGCCCAGAATACACACGCTCACACAAAGCACGCTCTCACGGGCGGCACGCTGGACTCTCCCTTCACCTCTGACGCTCATTCACCGGTCTGTGTGTTTATAAAGGCTTTTTTAAACAGCACATTGATAAACTGGTCTGGCTCTATTTAGTTTGCTACGACTCGAAATAGCCACATGCACAGGAAAAACCTTCACATAGAGCCTACTGTAAGTTTAGTCGTTTACAGGCTGTAGATCGACAAGGTGATGATATTTGGTCATTTTTACATTATCAGCATCACCAATAGTGGTGTTATGAACATTTGGGCATGTGCGCAAGTCTCTTTTGATCATCAAGACTGCATTTATTTGATCAATAATACAGGAAAAAAATTGTGAAATATTTCTATAATTTAAAATAGAGTTTTTCTGTTTTAATATAGTCTAAAATATAATTTTTTTCTGTGATCAAAACTGAATTTAGTGCTACATGATCCTTCAGAAATTAATCTAACATGCAGATTTTTTATCAATTATTATTTTTTCAGGATTATTTAATAAATAACCAAAAAAAAATATTTATTCGAAACGATCACAAATAAGGACAGTACATTTTTTCAACAAGGATATGATAAAAAGTGACCGTGAAGACTTGCATTGCTAGAAAAGATTTGTTCTTTAAAAGCACTAAGCATTGAAGTCAAACACAGATGTGTTATAAAAGACTAATCCATGATGGATTGCTTGAAGATCAAATGTGATGAGAACTTTGGCTTCGCTAAACTGACATGGCTGTGTGCGTGTTTGTTTACTCCTGAGTTTATTTACCATGTTTGTCAGTGTGAAATAATTAGTGGCAATGTTTGCTGAGAATATTCACGGCGTAACGGCTAAAGAGTTTTTCCCAGAACCCCATTCAGCCGCCCACATCTCTGCAGCATAATTTGAGACATCCTGTACTGCTCTCTTCTGCCCCGAAAACACAAGCCAAACTATTAATAATCACACCAAGAAAGACTGAAAACATGGAAGTTTCAAAACAGAGGCATTAAGAAACTGCTAGGAGTTTTTTCATTTAAAAGAGCAGCGATAAAAAAAAAGCCTAAACAAATATGCATGATCTTTAAAAACTAAACTATTAGAGTGAAACACAATTTGGAAAGCCTCGTTCTCTCCAGATCCCCCATGAAGTTGTTTCCTCTGAGAGACTGAGCCATCAGATCAGATCTGCAGAAAGTCTCTCACGTCCTCAGTCGTTAGAGAAAGAGGAAACCCGCTTCTAAACATCTGCTCTCAACGTTCTCTTTCATTTTTCTTCTTGCTGAGTAAAACTTCTTTCTGATGGTCAGAACTGAGCAGTGCACAAAAAGATTGCAAGCATCAGGCATGCATAATATAATAATATTTAGTGCAAATGTGCAATATAAATTATTTAGAGCGTGCATGACCTCTAAACGTTGTGCATCATATTATTCAGAGCATGCATGACCCTGAAACACTGTGCATTATTTTTAGAGCATGCATGTCCTCAAAACATAGTGCATTATAGTATTTACAGCATGGACGACGCCTAAAGTCATGCATTATATTATTTAGAGCATGCATTAGACTCTAAATAATATAATGCGCAACGTTTAGAGGTCATGCATGCTCTAAATCTTAGAACATGCACAACCCATAAACATCGTGCATCATATTATTCAGAGCATGCATGTCCTCAAAACATAGTGCATTATTTTTTTTTGTCTTGTTTCTCTAGATAACTTAAGTTGAGGGTTCAAGGAAACTACACATAAAAGCATAATGTGTGTCATTTGAGGGCCTCGAAGTCAACTTGAACAATCTGTACTGTTCTGAGCTTATCTCTTATCTGCTTATTCCTGCACAAGATTTCTCACTGCTTCAGTTTTATACAGAAAAAAAATATATTTTTATTCTGATGCTGGAAATCCTGTTTTCCACACATTTTTGATTCTGCACTGAATGTTTTCTTTCCATGCAGGAGAAACATCAGATGGAAGATTTTCTGCAATGCTGTTTTTCAGTTTGGAAGCAGGTCTCATCTCTGTTTAGAGCAGGATTATAGAATTAAACATCGGCCCAGAGCAGCATTATCCGTTTATTAGTATAGCCAGATGCTGACAGCTGCATTTCTGCTTGCATATTTTCACAGAGTGCCTCAAACCGCACATTACTCTCTACTTCTGTTTGGACGCGGGCCCATAATCTGCTTTCCCATACGACCAAAAAAAGTGTTCTATAAATGTGCAGTAAATGCAAATACGCTGTAAACAAGAGCTAAAATAAATATTTTTTTTTTTTTGGAAATTAGCTCATGTTCATTTATTTTGATTTAAACAATATATACAGTATATTTTATTGTATAGATAACATTTTGAAAAAAAAATTCATTTTATTACACTATTCTGTAAAAAAACTAATGAATTACAAAATAACTAAATGGATATATAAATATATAAAGTAACAAAAAAGAAAACAAATATCTCTCTCTCTGTCTCTCTCTCTCTCTCTATATATATATATATATATATATAATTACATATAAATGTATTTATTATATAACCATTAAACATTTATATAAATATATATATATATATATATATGTGTGTGTGTGTGTGTGTGTGTGTGACCTACTATGGTACTGTAACTGTATTTTATTGCCAGGCCAGACAGTTTTAACGCTGTTCTCCGATCAAGCTGTGAACTGCCGCTTCCAGGAAGAGTCTCAGGAAGAGGAAGTCGTTAAAAAAGGATTAAAAACCTAAATATTTTTCCGTAGAAAAACAGACAGCAAACCTGAAGGAAGCCTGCTGAAGTTACACGGGAGGTCCTGACAAAACGGATCGAATTAACACAGACCGAAACGGTTTCAAATGTTCACGCGCTGGCGAGATCTCCAGTACAACACTTCAGAGCAGATCGGATCAATTAGTGCGGTTTACTGAGTCACATATATCTCAAGCATCACTGTTACTCAGGGTAGTGGCTTGTATTGAACCAGATTACAGAGAAAAATCAAGTTATCTGTAAAGATCTGAGGCACAATGAGGTCTTGTGGCCTGGAGTCTGCACTTAACTCTGTGTATAAACATTTCAGATCCTGAAGCACTAGACGGCCACTCCAGAGAGAAATTATAAAGCAGAAAGACATATGAAGTGTGTATGTTTACATTCTAATGTGGAGCGGCGAGAACATGCTGTACTTTTCTGATGAAGGTTCCTCGTGATGCCAGAGAAACTCTAAAACCAATGTGAAAAATAGCCTCAGACCAGAATAATCATTGTTATTGTTAACTCAGATTACTTATAACCACATATACTGTACATGAATAACACTAACATCAAATCTGCAACACTTCACAATAATTAGTTAATGTAACAAACAACAGCAATGTTTTAAAAACATTGTTATTTAAAAAAACATTTTATTGGTAACTCAAATAAATGAATAAAAAAATTATATATATACACTAAACTGTTAGGGTTATTAACAAAAAAAATTATCCACACATTTTATATATGTATATATATATATTTTTTTTATTTTTTTTTTTTACTTTTTTTTCAGTTACTAATTAGTTTAGTAACAACAACAACAACAAAAAAAATATATATATATTAGATTTAAAAAACTTAAATAAGTTATGTCAAATGTCTAAAAACTAAATAAAATCTAAAGTCATGAAACAATTAATAAAAAATAAATAAATACTAAAAAAAACTCTATTTAAACTCTATTCTACAATAAGTTCCCAATTGTTAACATTACTGTATTACATTAAATAACATGAATTACCATTAACTAACAATAAGAAGCACATTATTTATTTATCGTTGCTAACTCTTCATGTTACTCCTTTAGAGATGTTTTCAGTAACTTAAATATATATAAATAATAGATTAAAAATGTAAAATTCTTACCTTAAAATAAAGCATAACCAAGCATACCTCTGTAATTAATTTCAGTAACTAAATCTAAAATTGTGCTATTGCCATCTCTTAACCCACCCTTAAACCTAACTTACCCAACACTTACCCAACATCACCATATCCCACCACAAAACATATACCAAACAATCAAGAACACAGTAGTTAAAGTCCGCCCAGAATACTAGCGTACGAGTCATATGAGCTATGAGAAGAAAGAAATAGAACAATGTTTGTTCGTTTGGAACATGAGACGAGTAAACGATCGTTTAAAGGCATTTTGCTTCAATAAACGAGCATGTGTTTGTTTCAGCCGCTGCAGACAGACACTCGAAGAGTCAAAGAACGAGGAAAACAGATCCAATGAGTTTTCTGTTTTGGACTCTCATGTGGTTCACAGATGCACAGCGAAAAAAAGAGCTCTATTGACCCTCGCTGATCAACACACACACACACACACGCTCCTCTGGGAAGCTCTCAACAGTCGTGAAGCTGCAGCTGGGATCATTATTCCCAAGCGCAGAGTTCACATTCCTTCCTTTTCTCTCGGACTCGGATTCTCACACACTTTCAGCTTCGTTCCTAAAGGATCTGAGATGGACAAAATACGCAGCAGAACTTCTTCTGGAGCAATTCTAAGTCAGCTTCAAACGTGGACAAAGCAATCCCAGAATGCACGGCAACATTGCAGGCAAAAGTTTAAGAATAATTACTCAGCAAGGATGCATTGATCTGATCAAAAATACAGTAAAATTGTGAAATAATATTGCAATTTAAAATATCTGTTTTCTGTTCAAATATCTATGAAAGTGTAATTTATTTCTGAGATGTTCAGCATCATTCCTCCAGTCTTCAGTGTCACATGATCTTCATAATATACTGATTTACAGCTCAACACACATTTCTGTCGGGCTGCTCAATATTTTTGTGGAATTTTTTTTTTTTTCATTTACATCTTATTTTACAATATATATATATATATGTATTTTTTACTTTAAATTTTAAATTAAATGTTAGTGTATGTGCACAATTTACTTTAGTTCTTGGTGTTTCTGTCAATGAGAGCACTTTAAAATCACGCCCTTTTGAGGGTTCATTTGAGTAAGGATGCTGCCTTAGAAGAGAGCTGCCTATGTAGACAGTACTGAATAGACAAACTCTCGTTCTCTGGCTCTTATCAATATTCCTCATTCTCATTCCTCACATAGTGCCAGAATGACTGCCTGATGACACACACAAACACTCTCTCAGCAGAGCTCTAACACAAGCCAGCCAGCAAACTACTTTTCCTATTTTAGACAAAACAGAAAGAGACAGAAACATGAAGACAAAACCACTGAAAGCTGTCAAACTTTGAGTTTTTTCAGGTGAAATTAATCCAAAAATTAAATATTCTGTCATCGTTTGGCAAACACTTTGCCTTCTTCTCTCCAGAGAAGCACTAACATACTTTTCTACAGTATAAACGACTGTTAGTTAATGCATTTAATAACTAAATAAAATCAACTAAAAAGGAATATTTTTCACCAGTGAAAAAAAATACATGTTTGTTCATGCTAGTCCATTGAATAATAATAATAACAACAGAAATAACTTTTGATTTTAATTAATCGCTGACAAAATAAACATTTTTGTTTACATACGATATATATATATATATATATGTATTCTGTGTATATT
>JAUMHG010000054.1:17917025-17955760 GCA_032359395.1 Enteromius anoplus
ATTAACCCCCCCCCCCCCCCCCCCCAAAAAAAAACTTATAGTAGTTATAATTCGTAGTAGTTATTAAATTACTACAACTTTTAAATTAAAAACAATAAAAAAATTGTTTAAAAAAACTGCAATAGTATATCAGTGATACTAAAACCACACTGCTGTGCAGTATATATGCTATATACTGCAGGAATGTGTGTGTATTTACAATTCATGCATTTGGCAAACACTTTTATTTTTTATTAACACTCTGCTCGGGTCTGAGATCTGGATGTCTCTGCTGCCTCCTGCTGTTCTTCACCGGAACTGAAGGAGACTGAGGTTTAACACACTTGATTTTAAGGTTGTTGCAGTTCAGTGTTATAACTGATTACAGGGTAATACTAATTAACATAGATTTAGGGTCATGTAATTTTAGCAAATTATTGTTATTACTTTAAGGACAGGTAAAATCCGTGTTGGGTGTAATTAGTTATTGTAACTACAGTTACGTCTCATGTGATGCTGTGTATAGACTGTAGAACATTTAACGTCAAATTTGAAGTCTAACCTTAAATGCATGCTTTATATGTACCCTTCTCACTTTATATACTTTGGTGAGTTAGTAACAATTTAGTGTCTAATTTTCACTGTTAACTAGCTGGTTATTAGCATATTACTGGGATATTGTTTTCTGTGAGACCTTTTTCTAAATTCTTAATACTTTACTAGTATTAATAAGCAGTAATTAGGAGTATATTAATGCAAAATATATAGTAAATAAAGAATTGGACCCTAATCTGAAGCTTAACCAGAATAGTTGTAGTTATGCATTATTTGAAAGAATTAAAAGAACGTTTCATGTCTATACTGTTTGGAGAGAGTAATTCGTACAGTAATCTAATTATACTGTTGAAAATGACATTAGTACTGTAACTAGTAATTCATGACTTTTTTTTATTTTTTTTTTTACGTAGCACTGGAAACAGTACAGTTAACTAGTGTTAAAAAAAAATTGCTAACACTTTATTGTAAGGTGTCCTTGTCGTTTATAATAACAATAAATGATGCATAATTACATGCAAATCCAAACTCCTAACCATTTAGTAAGTACACTGATATTACTCTGTATGTAAATAATAATACTGGAACAAGTTTTCTTTTTAGTTTATTTGAAGTCTTCGTTTTATGCTTATCTTCATATATTTGATGATTTTGATGTCATTTCATTTCATGATTTTTGCGCGTAAACCCCTAATCAGAAAACTCTTTAGGAAATACTTTCATTATTCTGTTACATTAAATAACAACAGTAGAAGCATTCTTCAAAATAGTTATAGTTTATAGATGTTTACAGTGCGTCATGATGGTTTCCTGTACACTCAGGTCAAAACACATGTATACTTCATTATACAATATTTACACGTTGAGTCTGTGTCGTAGGTGCTCTCCTATCCAGAGCTTCATCTGATGATCAACAAACACCAGCGACGTCACGTTCAGCACTATATCAACATTATCTACAGTACAATATATATATAGATTACAGCATACTGTACACCTCAAACACGTCAGCTGCTAAATAATACTACAACACTCCCTGACCAAACGTGGTCTTAATATTATTCAGAAACATGTGAAAGAAAATCACATGTGCTTGTACTTTGATCATATTTTAAAAGCAATGGCTGGATCCAGGCTTTAATACAGTAACCTGCACGTGTTTCTGTGTTTAACATGCAGAACAAGACCAGTCAGGAAAATATCCACCGAAACAATCCAATCAACAGCTCTTATTTAGACACTGAACAAATGATGGATTGAACTTACTCAAGTGGTTGAAATCTATTTATTTTAGCTTCATTTAAATTAATTCAATTGACTAACTTTCAAATTAATTGGTTGATTTAACTGTAGCTAAAATAAATTGTTTGCAACCACTTACCTTAAAACATTGAGTAGCTTTTGTTTTTTTAGTGTAGAAGCTTGTTTCTGCCGCAGGAAAAAAAAGGAAGTGTGATTTATTTCATTGTATTACTATTTTATTCTAGCAATTCTGAGGTTTATATTTTATAAATCAGACATTTTTTCCTTGCGGTTCTTGCCTTTTCTCAGAATTGTGAGAAAAAGAAGTGAGCGATTGTCTTTTTTATTATTATTATTTCAATGAAAATAAAAAAACTGAATGGCAAGATGTATCATTATTCGGACGAAAGTCAGAATTCTGAGATACAAATGAACTAATGTCAGAATTGATGAAAGATTGCAGTTATCCTCTTCCATGGCAGAGACAAAGGTCTCACAAACGCATACTTTCCTCGCAATGTTAAGATGAAAAACTCTGAATCATGACTTTCTTTCTCACAGTTCTGAATTTCTCTTTGATTTGTGAAAAGAAGTCTGTGTTGTGAGATGAACATTTTTTCTTTCATTTTTTTAATCGGTGTCAGAAACAGGTTTCCGCACTTATTGCTGATCGTGAAATCCAGTCGGGTCAGAAGCGCGGAATCAGTCGATGTACTGCGAGAGCCAGCGGAAGCCTTCGCCGTAACCCTGCTTCTTCAAGACGCTGCACATGAAGACCTCCAGCGGCCGAACGTTCAGCTCCTTCAGAGACACGCTGCCCTGAAAACACAGCTCTGTTCACTCTCAGCCGTCGTGACGCTTACTGACTACACGATACACACCACCAGTCAAACCTTTCTGAACAGGAACGTTAAAAATAATCTCACTGCTGTGATTGGTGTTGTGTCTGATTGGCTGACCTTCCCAGTGGTCTGTCCGTCCAGAGCGAACACCTCTCGCAGTCTCATCTCGCTCACAGCCTCCGGACGGTCGATCTTATTCCCCAAGACCAGCACGGGCACGCCGGAGATGGTCTCGTCCGACAGCAGAGCCTGAAACACAAGAGATGGAGCTCAGAGAGAGAGCAGCGTCTGCCGGAGATCGGCCGCAGCAGAGCACACTTACATCCAGCTCCACCTTCGACTCCTCCAGACGCTCGTGATCCGCGCTGTCCACCAGGAAAACCACGCCGTTGACCGCTGGGAGGTAGTTCTTCCACACCCTCCGCGCTGCAGAGCCAAAACAGCGTTCACTCACATGAAGGCACATCGCAGATAAAAGCATTTTTTTTAAAGTATAAAAAAGTTCTGGAAGTTTAGAGTTAAGATAATTAACTATTTTTTTGTTGCGCTCTAAAAATTGTTATCAGATCAAAGCCTGCGTCTAATCCAAATATGAAGTTGACGTCACAAAAGTTGTGGTTCCTCTGGACTCTTCTAATGCAGTCACAATATCACGTCTATTACAAAACCCTTTCCAAGATTATGATATATTTAGTGCTCTCAAACCATTAATCCAAAATAAAAGTTTTTGTTTACATAATATATTTGTGTGTACTGTATATATTTAACGCAAACACAAGCATGTATACATTTAAGAAAAATGTTACATTTATATATTAAATATAATTATATATGATATAATTTATGTAAATAATAAAATAAATATATACATGGAAAAATGTGTAAATAATATATTCTGTATGTGTGTATATTCTTTATTACATAATATATATATTATGTAAACAAAACCTTTTTGGATGCAATTAATCGTGACCAGGGTTGCAAAAACGTTCATTTCCAATACATTTTGGAAACATTCCAGAAATGTTTTAACTTTACAGGATTTTTTGGAGAGCTTTTTTCCACCCCTTTGCAACACGAATCTTGATTAATCATTTGAAAGCACTAATATATATATATATATATATATATATATACATGCTTTTATATCTTGATTTCTACACCTAAAGGGCATTGTATCCTCTGAGATACAAACATTTAGATGCTGAACAACAGCTTTTTTACATTAGTTCCCTTCAATATGTCTAAATATGAACGTGATCTGAGTAGATTCCTCTCTACAGCAGATTTAACGGCTTCCTGTGAGCTAAACAAAGAATGTAGGAACAAAAGTCCCTTCATCTAAATATTCACAGCAAACATCTTTAACAAGAAACCTGCTTCTCCTCACAGCCTCTCAGGGTTAAAAGTGACCATATTAAAGTTAAAGTGAAATGATGGTTCTTACCTTGTACGTGACCGCCCAGATCAAACGTAGTGAATGTCATTCCTGCGATGGTCAGCTCCTCTGATGCTGAAAGAAACGCAAGCAAACCCTGAGCAATGCCTGATGGGAATTACCCATTACTTACAGCTCTGTTGTGACTCTTACTGGGGTGTAATGTGGGCACGTGTTGTCCTAATCTATCGTCTTTGAGCATGTGCAGTAGAGTCGTCTTCCCAGCGTTATCCAGCCCAAGAAAAACCAGCTTTCCAGACTTCTTATACAAACCTGTAAATACAAAAAATATATATTTCACAAAAGAAAGTAAGTTTATAAAAAAATATTACATTAGTACTTTTAATTGATGAAAAGTGACAATATAGACATCTATAATAGAACAAGATATTTTTTTACTTCAGATAAATGCTGATTTGTCTTTTCTGTTCTATTTTAATCTATTCATCTGTGAATTTTTTTTTAAATGCATCAGTTTCCACAAAAATACTGAGCAGCACAACTGTTTCCAGCACTAATAATAATCAGAAATGTATCTTGAGCAGCATATTAGAATGATTATTATGCTGAAAATTCTGCTGTGCATCACAGAAATAAATTTGAACAGATATTCACTTAAATAAGAATAACAGTTATTTTAAACTGAAATAATATTTCATCATTTTTACCATTTTACCAGACTTCCTTCAGAAACATGAAATCCTCTTAAACGGGTCAAATGTATGTGAACTCACCTAAAAACTGCAGCACTCCACTGAAGCCTCTGTAGATCCAGTCAAATATAAAGGACATCGCAGATGCTTCCTAACAACAACAAAACAACCAGGCTGGTTACTGAAGGGTTAATTCTCAAAACACTAGCTTATATTCATCTACTGTAAATATGTAAACAAATGGAACTAACTACATATAACATTTTTATTACACGGTTAATACTATTTTCTGTTACTTTTTGTACCGCTGTGATACGTCACAACATCAGCATGTTTTGGTACGTACACATGTACTGTATTTTTTAGTCATTTCTACACCTGTTAATGTGCATATAAATATTATGGCAAACATTCAGTATCATGGCATATCGAGTAACATCTGTACAGCGAATCTGGACGAACTTCTAACCAGCTTTCTCATTCTGGGGTATTGATTGTAGAATTTTGAGGAAAATTATGAATTCACTCCATTTTGGATCAAGGCTTGAACATAACAAAATGTGGAAAAGTGAAGCTCTGTGAATGCTTTCCAGGAGAACTGTACACTGTGTGGAGTACACTACAGGAGATCAGCTGAAGTACAGTAAATCAGGACGTTATGTGAACTTATCGTATGATACTCATGACAGAATGAACGGACCAAAAACACACAGATCAGATGAGTGACAGACAGTCATGACGTGTTCGATAACACACACACACACACACACAGACACACTCCGTTAATCCCAGGCCTGAATAAAGCCTCCTCCGGTTCTCTCTCTCTCTGTGTTTTTTGTCATCGCTCACCGTTTCTCAGACGCGTGTCGCGGCTTCAGGGTGTCGTCGGTGAATTCTTCGGGTTTTACCGTTATTCTCTAAAAGCGCGCGAACCGCTGAGCGTCTCTAGTAACCCGCAGGATCTCTCACATGAGCGCGCACGGCAGCCTGACCCTACTTCCGCCTTGAGGCACGTCACCGTCGGTGCGCAATCCCATTGGCCAGAGGTTGTTGCTAATTTTACAGTTCAACAACACAATTAAATAACATAGTGGATTAATTAAACCCGCTTTGTGTGTGTCCGAGTCATGAGAATAATGTTACAATGGTAAAAAAAAATTGCATGTCAAAATCACAATGTCTAGAGACGTTCGAACAATTTAAAAATGGCGTATTTATTTATTTGTGCGCTAATGTCAATATGATTTGAGATACTGATACTGATTTTTTTATTTAATTTTTTTTTTCTTTAGGAAAATGTTTTTAATGGATTTATTAAATGTAAAAAGACCAACAACACCACAATTTATCTGACAAAGTATTACATAAATAAACAAATACAAATTTTCGAGGCAGATTCGTGTTCTGCTTGCTGATAACAGTTTAGCAGTAATTAAAAACGATTGAAATATGTAGTCCTGTAATATTTTTCTTTAGATAGGATTTATTTTCACTAGTTACATACCCATATCCTTTTTACATTCATTTTTAACTCCTCGTGCATTGCAACTATCAGTTTTTTAGAAAACGCATAAAACATAAATACAAATAAGTCGTTTTTAACTCTGTTGGAGTGTGTGTGTAACTGCAGGTAACGTTAGAGAGCGGTTTGTTCGTCATCTCCCGCAGCACAGTATGATGTAAGTACAGTTTTTCGAATCACACTTTTATGTCTGTAAAACGCCGACCTCTGCACGCAGGTGCTGCGCATCCAAGCACTGACCGCTAGAAGCCGCTGTTTACACATGATTCCAACACCATATGACTTTCTTCAATGTTTTATTTAATAGACTGATAGGAAATACATACAGAAAAATCATTCATGTTAAAAAAAGTGATGTTCCTATTATAAACACATATACATGTTTAAACACATCAAAACACTGAAATGAGTTATTCTGGCCTGGTACAGTATATACACTACCGTTCAAAAATGTGGGGTCAGTAAGATATTTAATGGTTTTTAAAGATGTTTCTTCTGCTCATCAAGGCAGCATTTATTAGATTAAAAATCCAGAAAAAAACTGTGATATCGTTTTTGTAATACTGTTTTCTGTGTGAATATATTTTAAAATGTAATTTATTTTTGTGATACAAAGCATCATTACTCCAGTCTTCAGTGTCAGGAATCATTCTAATATGCTGATGTTTTATTATCAGTGTTGGAAACAGTTGAGCTGCTTCATAGTTTTTTTTGTTTTTTTTTTTAATTCTTTGATCATTAAAATATTAAAAAGAGAAGCATTTATTTTAAATGGATAATAATGTTCAGAACTACTGTTACACTACTGTTTGATCAGATGATTAAGTTAGGATTTTTATTAATTTTTTTCTTAAATGCTTTCAGTCTGCATCTCATATTAAAGCATTTATCACAAGATCAGATCTGTGCTGTGGACTTTAATATAGTGTGTGATAGCAATAACAAGCTCAAAATTAAAACTTCAATACCTGCTGAGAAAAAAGTGATTAAAAAGGTGAGATCATTTTTAAAAAACATTGTAATTAATTCCTTACACTGGCGTTCAAAAGTGTGGAATAATTAGGATTTCTTTCCTGCTTAATGAGGCTGCATTTATTTAATCAAAAATTGTGAAATATTATTTAAATGTAAAACAGCTGTTTCTCGTGCTGGAAGAGAATGAGTCTGTATTTTAATAACTCCATCTGATTTACGCAGCGAACATATTTTGCTTATTATCAAAACAAAAACCTACTCTAAAAGGACTTAGCTGCTGTTATTGATTCTATTGGGATGTCTAGCGGAAGTTAAATTAGGGCCACACAAGCGCGCATGCACAGTAACGTTTGTTTATGTTGTTGTCGTTGAAACCTTCTATAAAGCAGAAAATGTCCTTAATTCCAGGAAGATCACACTCATGCATCTATCTCATGATGCTCATATAGTAGTTTTATCCCGTAAACATCAGTTCACAGCAGCTTGACGTTCAGATGCTGCTACAGTGATGCTGGTCTCCATGGCGACGGGGCATAAAGTCAAGAAATAACATCATGGCATGAGCAGCAATTACCTGTACAACCACAATCAAGTGTTTCCCAGCAATTATAGTGATTAAAGCCAGATACTAATTAATTAAATGTGCTACAATTAGATGTTCCTTTAAACATATAGATGCAGAAATACAGGTGCATAATAGAAATATGTGTTGTATCTGTGTGAAAGAGCTCTTGACAACCACAGAGGAGTATTTAGAAAGTCACTTTATGCTTTATTCTGAATGGGTTTGCATTGAAAGGCTTCATACGTTCACACAGTATTTTGCATGGACTATACCATAACATCCAGACTTTATTCAGGCCTTTATGAATCAAACTACATCAGTAACTAATACTATATATGACAGAATTATGACAAGCCTGAGTCTACTGTTTTCCGGGCATTTATCTTCTCGTCAGCGCTGATGCTCATCTTCTAAGTCTGTCTGTAATAAAACCATTTATCAGCTAGAAAAAGAGAAAAAATATTTTAACACTGTAAAAAATCATATATAATATAATATAATATAGTTCAATCTTGTATAACGTAAAACAAAATATTATTTAGGTGAATTAAATGATGTGATAGGTGTAACTATATCATGTTATTAGATAATGTTATTAAAAAGTATATTAAATTATTATATAAAATATTTAAAGTTATATACATATGCATATATATTGATTTGAAGTATGTGAGGTTAAAATTACATATATTTATATTTGCATGTATATTAATTTTAAGAGATGTGTATATATTATGTTATTATATAATATTATTAAAAATGTAATTACTCTATAAAACATTTAAACATTAAATATATGTATAAATATTTATATTTGCATATATATTAAGTGAGCTGTGTAAATATATAATGTTATTATATAATATAACATTTTTATTATAAAATATGTAAAATTTTATACATATATTTTTTATTATTTTAAAATATGTATAAACATTTATATTTGCATATATATTAAATTAAAGTATGTGAGATGTAAATATAAATGAATACAAAATTGAATTACTATATAAAATATTTAATATATATATAAATATTTATATTTGCATGTATATATGTATATGTTTATTAAAATATACATACACGTATACGTGTGTGTGTGTGTGTGTTTATAAAATATAAATAGCCTATATGTTAGTCAGACATTTGAGAATGAGCCATAGAACAGAATAACATTGTCTTCATAAATAAATATATGTATTATTAGCTATTATTGCTGATTTTACTGTACATTATGTCGTATGTATCTAATAAAAGGTTTGTACCGCTGACCTGAGCTCGGCGTCGGCTCTGCTTCACCGTACGGAGGAGCCTGAGAACAGATCTTACAGGATTAGATCAAAAACATCATTCTGCCATCATTTACTCACTTTCTTTAATGGAACATAAAAAAGGAGAGGTTTCTGAGCTGCTTTAGACAAGTTCAGCTGCTTTCAGGCGAGAAACTTAAAGAAACTGTTCACCCAAAAAATAAGAATCAATAAATCATAGACTCCGTTAAAAACTTCATAATGTCTTAAAGCTGGATTAGTGTCAGCTTCTGTGTTTTCCAGATGTTAACCGACTGGACTGGACTGTGAAACATTGTGACTCTCATTCTGACAGCACCCGTTCACATTCATTGCTGAGATATTCCTCCAGATCGGACGAAGAAACAAACTCCTCCTGATCTTTGAGCTCAAGCACATAATGAGTTGAATTTCTCACAAAACTATCACGCCACTCCAGGATTTCTGTGCTCTCCTCAAATGAGACTTTAATTTGAGTTAAATGAGACTTTAATGAGACCCTAATTATGTTGACAGCTCTGGCTGTAAACCATTTTTGGATGAAACTGAGTCTGAGAAGACGATCAAACTCTCAGGTCATCTTTAAACAGTTTGCCGTCGCGTGAATAAGGATTAAATCCAAACAGAGCCTGGTGTTGTTGGAGAAGAATGCAATCAGAGGTTGATTATGCTCAAAAGTTCCCAAAGGCCTCTTGAAAAACTGAGAGAAAACACTCACTGAATCCACGACGGCTTGGGCTTCTCCGGCTGAGCGGCAGAAGGGACTGTCAGAGACGCAGCTGTTCATGCTGAAGAATAGACATTACAGACATCAGCAGAACAAAACTAATCTCCTTCAGTCTAGAGACATCTGAGGTGAAGCCAGCCAAACCAACCCAGACCTTCAGCTGCTGATAGCTAATATCTGTTCTCTAATCTGCCATCAGAAACATGATTTCCAATCTGAGCGTGACGATGAAGGCCATCTCGCTCACTAGCTTCTATATATAGAGATCAGATGTTTGAGTGTTTGTTTATTTCATTCGGATTACCTGCAGCTGAAATATAGCAAGAAATACATTCAGGAGACATTACATAAATGTATAAATATATAAATAAATGCAGAAATAAATGTATAAATATTTATTTATTTAAATATTTCTTCATTTATTCATTCATGTATTTAGCAGAAATAAATACAGATAAATAAAACAAACATTATAAAATCTATGTTTAATATTAGAAACATTTACAACTCCCTTCTCTCCAAACAAATAAATAAACAAATGAATAAATACATAAAATAAATACATTAATAAATATTTATACATTTATGTATTTATTTATATATGTATTTAATGGTTTATTCATATATTTAAAAGCAATTTGGCCCTCCAATGTTTCTAGTGTTTAGAATATTAGGCATATAGATTTCTTAATGTTTGTATTATTTATCTGTATTTATTTCTACTAAATAAATAAATAAATGACAGAAGAAATACACAAATATAAAAGTAAATATATATATATATTAATTTATTTATAAATGTATTTCATTATGTATTTGATCATTTGTTTATATACTGTATTACAAAATTTATTTAAATATTTTATTTTCAGAATAATTTGTTCCTCCATACGCGTATGCTTTACACTGAATAATACTGCCATTCTTACAGGAAATGCTCCAGGCAGCACACTAGGTTTTGGATTCATGCTGCTGTCCGGAGGTTCGTTTCAATTAAAATCGTCTCTTTTTAAGCAGGGTTACCAAGTTTGAATTTAATTAGGCTTAATTAGGGTCATTTTTCCCCCGTCTTGGCATGTTGCATGGATGATATCTGACAGAAATGTGTGTACTGAAGTGCTTTATATTCTGATAAATCTGTGAGGGACAGTCAGTGATGACCTTGAGCTCTTTTATAAAATTAGAAGGTTTATGATAAAAAAGAAATTGAAATTGGGTTTGACTGAAAATAATTGCAGAATGCAGAATTTTTTTTAAAGCACTAAAAAAATGCAAATCATTTAGTATATATATATATATAGATAAACATTTTAACACATTTAAAACAGAAAATATGTGGTATGTTTATGATTAGAGCACTTCAAAATATTAATAAAATAAAAATGAATTGAATTACCAAAAAATTCACACTTTAAAACATTGACTAAATATATATTATGTTTACAATTTTAAATTATTTATTCAGGTTAGAATTCAATAAAAATAAAGACTTTATAAAGATATACAGTATATTTGCTGATTTAGAAATATTTTTGTTTATGTTTACTACTTTTATATAGAAGAAGAAACTGGGTTTTACTAAAATGATCTTTTTGAAAAACTTTAAGAAAATATATTTACTTATTTTAAAAGCATTTACAACTGGAAATGGTTCAGTGGAATTTACTAGAAATAAAGATTTTAAAACATTTAAGAAAATCTATAATATGTTTATTTTAAAGCACTTAAAGTTAAAAGTATTCAGCATATTTACTAAAATACTAAAACTTTAAAACAAGCATGTATAGCATATTTGCCAATTAATTATATTTTTGTTTATTACTATTAATATATAGACTTAAAATGTAATTTATATTATTATTATTATTTAGATTTTTTGAGTTAAAAATAATAAATATGACTGGTTTTCAATTAAATTAATCATTTAAAACATTTAAGAAAATATATAAATATATTATTGTAAAAGCATTATGATGTTGTATATGTACTAAAATTATTTTTTTTTAATTATACAGCATTTTAATGATTTATTTTAGTGCAGTTGTATGTGTTACCACTTTTATTACCACTACAGAGAGATTTTCAAACTGGTTTTAGAAATGATTTTAGATATGGGGGTTATATATGTGGATGGGGTCACAGGGCTTGTTTTGCTGCACAGACCTGGCAACCCTGATTTTTTTTCTGTTTCTATTACTGCAGTTATTTACAGGCTGAAGGTGCCGCTGAGCATCTTAATGCTGTTTTTTGTCACTGCATCCTCCGGGATCCTTCAGATGTGGACGTGTTTGACCGCTCAACAATCAAGGTTTGTGTTTGTTTGCTCAGCAAAGAGCAGCGTCCAGATTCACAACACGTCCATGTCTGATGGAGTCGAGACATATGTGAGTGAGCTCAGCCCTGTCCACTTCACTCAGAACATCTCAAAGCCTGCTTCTAATCCGAACATGCAGGAGCCATTCAAACAGGTTGAGAAATAAACATGTTGCATGTTATTCTGCATCCCCACAGACTCTGAGGAGCTGAACACCTCACGAGTGTTCTCTGATGACTAAACTAAATTATAGACTGAGCGAGCTTACCAGTTCAGCTCTCCAGCGGCTGTCTTCTGGGAGATCAGAGCTTTCCAGAAACTATGAGTGTCCTGAACCGTTTTAATGGCGAAATCCTGCAGGTCATGAACCACAGAAGTCATTATAATACAACAACAAGAGAGAGAGAGAGAGAGAGAGAGAGAGGTGGTTTATGCACACTTTTAATGCATTAAACATCATATGAATGTCTTACGGTATACTTAACCAACAAGCAGAAGTCAGTTAAAGAGGCGAGGTCTGAATTTGGTTCCAAGCTTATTAATGAAAAGGCAAACCAGCCGCGGAGGCTGTTTAAGACTATCGATTTGTTATTAAATCTCCTGCCTGCCATTTTTCTTGATCCACCCCAGCAAACCTGTGAGAATTGTTTAAATTCTTTTGATAGTAAGGTACTGGATATTAAGACTTATATTAAGCCATCAACATTTGATCCCCCATGGTGCAGTTCACCAACAGATTTGTGAACTTCTTTTCACCCTATTTCCTCCGTACAGCTTGCTGATTTCCTTTTTAAGATTAAATCTATGAGAGACTCAGATGTGATCCCAGCTCGTCTTTTTCAAGACGTGATTGCAACCTTGAGTCCAGCCGTAACAGCCATCATTAATAATTCTTTAGTATAATTCTTTTTAGATCTTTGAAACTGTTGAAAGTTACCAATGATCTCTTGAAAGTCCTTGATTCGGGTTCTCATGCGGTTCTTGTTTTGTTAGATTTAAGTGCGGCATTCAATACAATTGATCATAGTATTCTGTCGCATCGATTGGAAAAATTGGTGGGAATTCAGGGTGTTTCTTTTCAGTGCTTGGACTGTTATCTCAAAGGGAGAACACTCTCGGTGAGCACTGGCAAGTTGGTGTTCCCCAAGGGTCTATTCTAGGCCCTCTTCTCTTTTCATTTTACATGCTTCCCCTGGGTGCCATTTTTAAGAAACATAAGATCTCCTACCACTGTTATGCTGACGATACTCAGATCCGTCTTCCAGCAAAAACGGACAGCAGTGCATGTTTGGATAGGCTTCATACTGTAGCTGTTTTGTTATATGTTTTTGAAGAACCTTCTTTTGTGAAACAGAAAGCTTCTTCAGAGTTTAAAGGTTCTTTATGGATCCATTTAGACAAAAAAAGTTCTTCTGTGGCTTCGTGAGGCACCTTTAGTTTTAGAAGTGTAATATATCCACTAAAATGTAAATGTATTGTGTTTTTAAAGATTTAAAATGAAGAAAGATACATTTACAGCAACATTATAATTAAAATAAAATAAAACTATTGTTACCTTTTTTTAAAGTGCACTGAAAAAACAAATCCATCATTTTTTAAGGTAAGTGGTTGAAATCAATGTGTCTAGTAATTTAATCTCGGACACCATCACCTCTTGAAAAAGCAATTTTGGAAATTACATGCTTGGATTCGTGACATGATGGGAAAAACATCTTCATTACCGTCCCACAGGAAGAAGTCATTAATCAAATGTCGTCTCCTGTCCTTCATTTATTTACCCTGTTCTTAAACTCTCCATCGAAGGCGAACTGGTTTTCTGGCTTCCCGTCTGGGACTTTGTACATCCGGAACCAGTCGAGGGTGGCCTCCAGGTATCCGGGCTTCAGTCTGCGGATGTCCTCGAGGTCTGCGAGAGACAGAAGACGCTGAGATCCAGCCTCGAGCACATCACACACACACCAGATAAAGCTCTCAGACCGTTGAAGTCTTCAGCCTCGGGGTCCTCCACGTTTATGACCATCACTTTCCAGTCGGTTTCTCCTTCGTCGATCAGAGCCAGAGTCCCCAGCACCTTTACACGGATGACTTCTCCTCGAGAGCAGACCTGAGCGAACACGTGAAGATCATGTAAAGAACATGAGAAGGACACTCTCACAGAAGGAGCTCGGAAGGGAAGCACCGAATACTTAGAAGAGATGTTTCAAATCATTATGATTCAGAATCAAAAGTGATCAAAGTGTGAATCAGTTTTAGTAAATCATTAAAAACAACTGATTTATAAAAAAAAAAAACGATTTGTTTACAATTCATAATTTACATTTAGAGGGACTTTTACTCAATCAAGAAAAAGATAAATGAAGAAATAAAATCGATTTACATATAATCTATTTATATTCTGCACGGAGAGGGCTATATATAAATACTGTATATAAATATATATATTTATTATTTGTACAGTTTATTACATTTTATTATTTATTTTAGACACACACATATATATGACATGAGTTTGAAGAGACAAATATGTTTAATGTAAATTTAATTTTTTATGTTGTATATTATAAATAATGTAAAAGCAATTATAAAATATTAATTTGAGTGTGAAGTTTTAAATTTTATTAGTCTAATTTCCATAATGTTTATTTATTTTTCATGGGTTTGAAGAGAAAAAATGTTAATGATATGCATAAAATATGGGTTTCTGGACATTTTGTTAAACATTTTATATTTATTTAATTTAAAATTTAATTTAATTTAATTTAATTTAATTTAATTTAATTTAATTTTTAAATTAAATAAATACATACATTTAAAATTTTTAATTCAGCTGAGATCCAGAGAAATGTTTTATTAAATTATGTTCTTGAGAGTTGGTGCTTATTGCTTTAAATAACATCAAATTCAGCTTTGAGTGAATAAATAGAGACAGTAAATAGAGAGTATACAGTATATTATAGACAGTAACTCTGGAGTGATGTGATTTGTGTCACACAGAGTTTTTCTACCTTATTCCCGATGTCACAGATGTCGATTGGATCATTATCTCCACAGCAGCCCGTGTCTGTGTCCCGGTGGCCTGGATCCTCCCACGTCTGCAAAAGAGGAAATCATCCGTCCGTTCATTCAGATGAAGTGAGTGATAAACTCAATCTCCAGCGCTGCTCGAGCTGGTATCTAAACATGCATGAAATCTGCCTCTCTGAGCTCGCTCATGCTTTAAACACACTTTCCCTGGAGCTTTACACCCTTTCATTCTGCCTGATTCACTTCTAAACGTCTGAGAGAGCCTTCAGACCTGAGGAATGGCTCCGTAGTTCCAGATGTAGCCCTTATGAGGAAAGACATTGCTAACGTAACGTAGATTCCCTTTCTTCATGTCCTGCTTCAGTGGATTCAGAGCGTCTTTAGTTGCAATCTGGAGAAATTAGGACAATATTTCAGATTTTATTCATTTACTCACACTTGTTTCATTAGAAAACCAGTTTGACTTAGAATGTAAATACAGTTTAGGAATTAATTACAGATTTATATCAAGCTCCATAAAATAACAGCCAAAAAAATTCAATTACATAAATATATGTACATACATATATCAAAAATATGATTACATATCTTTTTACATCAAATTAAACAAATATATATATATAGGAATCACTATGTGATCAGTTAAAAATGACAACTTAACACATGTTGAGAGTATTTTTTCTAATCTAAACTTGGTCTGTATCCAGTTTTCGTCTCTAATTGAGTTCATTTCTTCTTCTTTGGTTCACATTGTCAAGCATTTGTGCTTTAGAAGATCTTTTAGATGTTCTCTCTCATTTCTACAAGTCTGAAGATGGTAATTCTGCTGAAATGATGTCTGTAATCAGATACTGTTACTGTTACAGTCCTGGATGATGACTGATGGCTTTCTCTGGCCTGATAAATCAGAATCATAAATGTGTATAAAATGCAGCCAAAGAGCCTTGAAATTAATCTGGAGCAGAAAAGCTGTAAAGCAGCAGAGAATATCTCTGCGCACACAGACCGTAAGTCATATTTTTGCTCTTTTGAAAAGAGTCAGATGATCACAACTTGACTAGAGGCAAAAACAGCCTTCTTTAGAATGTATATACAGTATGTCAGTATAATATTATAATCTTAGATATAATACAATGCACTTATATTATATGACTTCAGTAAATGTATAAGTAACTGTTTTCAATTTGTACTTAAGGATTAAAAATATAATAAAGTTGGATTCAGCACTAGTAAATCAGCAAGATTAATGCAGAAATACTGATTTTGGCAAATAAGCAAATGTTTGATTTTATTATACCAAAACATAAAAAATGTATATACAAGAAATAATTATAGGCTACAACTTATCATTTAGTATTTAATAAATGAGGGAAAACTAAATTAGAAGGTGTGTAAGGTTTAAAAACCTTGGTTTCGGCAATAAATACAATTTACAAAAGTAACTTTATATATACATAAAATTGGATGTAAAGTTGCTAATTTTCAAATAATGTTTGTATAAAAAAACGTTAAAATATGGTGAAAATATATAAATAAATAATTAAATGAATAACAAAATAAATGCAGAAATGTATAAATAAATAAAGAAGTATTTATTCATTTATTAATGGATTTATTAATTCATTAATTCATTAATTTGTTTATTCTTTCATTTTTTTCTTTATTTATTTAGCAGAAATAAATCCAGATAAATAAAAAAACTTTGAAAAACCTAATATTATAAACACTAGAAATATTTACTTCCCTTCTCTCCAAATAAATAAATAAATGAATACATGTTATTGTTTTAAAAAACACAAGTAAAAATGCATTAAGAAACTCTAAACCTCTTCAGTTTGAAACAACGAGGAATAGAAATTATGTTTTTCCCCCCGAAATGTAGTGGAGTAAAAAAAATGTAAATGTAAAGGTTTCCCAGAATAAAAGTGCTCTGATATAGGCTATATGCTTGAAAAGTACTTAATTACAATAACGAGTAAAATGACTTAATGACTTTGTCCCGCTGTGCAGAACTCATTTAATCAGTCCATTCCCCAGCATTCGTCATTACAGACAATTCTTCCCCTTTTTATTAATATAATTCCTGGAATTCCTATATTCAGTTAAGGCCAATCAGTAATGAAAAGCATTTAATGTCGTCCGTGAGAATGAAAATGATGTAACACGTAAAGAAGTTCCGGTCTTTCTGGGAATTATTTTCTTTAATGTATTCTAGCGCAGTAATATGAACATATGTTTGCACTGAATGTTTAAGATTTCTTTTTTTTTTACCTCCATCTTTGCATTTGTCCATCTAGGAACCTCGATGACAGCATGGAAGATGTTCTGAAGGAGAGAACGGATTCGGTCAGATGATCATCACCTTGCTTTACAAACTAATTCGATCAAATCCTTTAAATCCTCTAAAAAATTACTCTTTAACAGCTAATGTGAATCATTTTGCGATGCAGTTGTGTATCTGATTCTTACAACGGCCTTTTAGTGCCAGAAAAATAAAAATAAAAATAAAAATAAAAATAAAATAAAATAAAATAAAATAAAATAAAATAAAATAAATCTATAACTATGAGATTGAATTCATAATATTTCGAGAATAAAGTTGAAATTATGAGAATGAATCAGCAGAAAGCAATTAAAGCGTTCGATGTACATGTATACTATTAAATTAGCATTAATTAAAGAGTGAAAACAAGCCTATATCATGATGCAGAACTACTTTGCACTTAACATATTTAATAAGGAGAAGAAAAAACATGTTTTTGATATTACTGTAAAATAAAATAGACTTTCTTCCGCCTTTGGTGTTTAATCTCATCTTGGAATGTTTAAATTATTATTTTTAAGCATGCCTTGAAACAGTCTGTCCTGTAGATGTGTGTTAGAGACTGTATGCAGTAATATATTCATCCCTGCATATCCCATATGTGTTTGCCTTGACAAAATCAATTTGTATGGCATGTATGAAATGTACTTTGATGTGCAAAATATATTTTCCTCTCAGTCGTTAACTGGATCTAAACAGTTTGATGGATTAAGGAGGTCTCTGTTCTTCTTTCGGTTCATGTTCCTGCATGACAATTCTGTCTGCTGTGTTGTGTTTATGTTAATCAAACCCCCCGTGATCTCCAACAGAGGATAATTCATCTGACATATTAATGACATAATGAACTCCAGGACGATTATCATGAGAGAAAGTGACTAATTAGATTTAAACTCTCTCACTCACACACACACACACACACACACACACACACACACACATAGACGAGGAGGTGAGAATAATGTGAGGATATGTATTATTGCTCGAGATGTCCTTTATGTTCATCACCAGTTTATTGTTTGCTTGTTTTATCATTAACATATTTGTTCATTTATCTGACACTCAAGTTCAGTTCAATATTACCAGACACAACAGATCATCTATGAATAATTAGTGCGGTATTTTGACAGTATATTTAACCAATTAAGCATATTAATTCTCTGAAAAGTATCAATTCTATAACTAATAAGGTATTTTCTTTAAAGTTTGATGCTGTCAAAATGTTTAACAGCCAATTAACATATTTTAACCAGAAAATGTCAACACATTACTTAGTTTAAACAAACATGTATATATATATATATATATATATATATTGTCACAGTTAGAATTTACAGGTTATTAAAATACATTTTTAAATAAATATATATATTGTTTGGAAATCTCCATAAACCAACCAGTAATGCTTATTTATTTATTACAAATGACTCAAAATTAAATTATTAAATAAATTTTGAAATATATGAACAAATAATACTTAATGAAATAATGAAACACGTAAATGAATGTATAAATAAATTAATATGTATTTATTTATTAATTTGTATATTTTATTTATTCATTAAATTTTTTTATTCATTCATTTATCAATTTATTTGTTTTCTTTATTGTTTATTTATTAAGCAGAAATAAATACAGATAAATAAAACAAACATTGCAAGACATCTATATGTCTAATATTATAAACAAACATTTACTTCTCTCTAAATAAATAAATAAATGAATAAATACTTTTATGTCTAATATTTCTGCATGTATTTATGTATTTAATTATTTCATTATGTGTTTATCAATTTATTTATATATTTCAACATTTATTTAATTTTTTGTACTCTTTATCTTCAATACAAAACCCATTTTGTTGTGGATATGAGCTGCTTTTGTCTGTTTTACTGAATTTCTGAGTTATTTTCGAGATGTCAAATGAGTGAAATCAGTTTCACAGAGGTGAAGCGAACCACTACTCTTCTTCTTTAAACCCTGGTTCAGAGATCTGAGGAATTAATGCATAATTCAGGACTCTTATTCCATACCTCGGCCTCGTCAGCGTAGATGGGAATGTCGTGAAATGGAGACATGTATTTCCCTTCTGCGTTTTCTGTGAGACGAGATAAAAGGTTCACAGAGGATCTAAAATACTCTGAGATTAAAGAGAGATTTTCATCACTTTCTGATGTCTGACAGTGAGAGCAGGAGGATTTATTGTGATGTTTGAACCAAAGACAGATTTTATTATGCTAAACACTTATGAATTCAACAGAAAGCAGATTTTCTTTGTGTCACGCAGATACTTCCTCCTGTTACTCCCTGCCATCAGCAGATGCTCAACAGTGTGTGTGTGTGTGTGTGTGTGTCACTGGGCTGTCAGTGTGAGAAGATGATTAAATATAACTATGAATAATTATATAGTTAAGACAGGTCATTCCTGTCATGCAGCATCTTTCGAACAATTCTAAAATGAATATGCTGGTGTAGGGACATATTCAGCTTATGTCTTCAAGTAACTTATGCATGTCAGCTTGAAGTTAACAAACAAATAACGAGGTGTCAAGTCTTACACATATTAAAAACCTATGCTATTTAAAACAATGTTTGCATAGAAAAAAATGACTTAAACCAGCGTTTGCTGGTTGATTGTATTGATCATAAAGATGTGCTGCGTGACAGGACAGTCAGCTGTGGCACTTACTGAAGTAAAGTCTGTAGTCGGCCGTGTTTTCTCTGCCTCTCTCCTCCACGCTGAAGCTCATGATGCCTGTTCGTCCTGCTCTGCTGAGATCTGAATGCTCTGACGGCCGCTGAGACGCTAATCTGATCATCAGACCTCATCCCGAGAGAGAGAGACTTTTTAAGCTCTTAAAAACCAAGTACACCCTGAAAACAGTTCCCTGAATCTCAAATACTAAAAGTATAAAAACCTTTGTCAGAGCGACACAAATTCCTCGAATGTTGTCCGAACCAGTCAAACACAGTTGTCTGAACAAAGAATTTCACATTGTTGAAGTGTTAAGGCTTTTGGTTTCATTTAAACTTTTGTTGTTGTTGTTGTTGTTGTTGTTTTATCATTATAGCAAGGCACTTTGAAGCCTGTCACAAAGAGAGGGTGGAGTCAACAAATCAGTGATGCCACCCCCCCACACACGAACACACACACACACAATGCTTTCTGAATTGTTCTTAGAATTCTAGAAGTGATAATTTTTTGTTAGATTATACATCATGTATGCATTTATTTATTTATTATTGTTTTTATTATCTATCGGTTATAGAATCAATATAAACATTATGCCTATAGGCAATACATTAAATAATTGTCATGTTTAATGTACTACCTAAGCATTATCATTCGTTTTTAATTCTATCTATCTGGCTGAACATCTGTTTGTCTCTTTATCGGTCTGTCCATCCGTTCATCATTGCAGAGTGTGTTAAACACGTCTGAAGCAGAGCTTCTCATCTTCTGTAGGCGTCTAAAAGCAAGCAACAGGAGCCGAAAGCTAATTTTCCCCTGCATTTGATTCATGCGCATGTTGATGACCTTTGCTTGTGCTTCTTGTTTTCTGCGTCTCTGCCGCAGTGCTGTCACCTGAGGGCAGGTGGACACGAGGTTAGCACTTTAGCGTGTTTAAATGCCAGTGTGTGTGATCCAAACACACACACACACACACACACAGAGCAGCAGGTGGGAGAGACAAGAGTTTAGCACAAAGCCAATTACAGGCCAGATTAGCTCCTGCTGCATTGTAAGATGCTTATGGAGACTGATTTTTAACCTGGGCACATTATAGATAGTAACACAGACTATAAATAAGGCTGGTTCCCCTTCATTAGTGTGCAGTGGAACGGGCTCAAGTTGTCACGGTTAGTGTAAGAAGAGGTGTCAACAGTTCAGTGCTGTGTGTTTACAGTCTCGGTCTGCTCTGAACTCTTCTAGAATGCACAATGGCTTCTGCAGGATTTAACCAAGTCCCTCCGTGTGCAATTAAAAACAGCTCAGAGTTGAATGTACTTGTATCTGGCAGCACCTGCTGTAACGGGACACAATGTGAGTTGTTTTACCACGTTTTTACAGTATTTCAGCTAAAGAGCTATTTCTGTTCCAACAAAAATCCAGCCTGATTTCCAAATAATCCAAATGTTCACTTTAAATGTTAAAAGGGAAAATTAAATTTTATTAATTTAACTTAATGAAAATGCTACATTTGAACATTTGCTTAACAAAGAAAAGGAAAACAACAAGAACATTTCGTTTGGAGGGCAAATTGCTCAAAATTAAATAGTTCTTTGAATCCTATATAAATCAATTATTTACTTTATTTTTTTATTTTTATTCTGTGAGTGTGTGGATGTCCTTAATATAATTTTACACCCTGTTAGTCTTTTAAAAATCCTTTTAACTCATTAAAGCCAGTTTCTCAATGACATCATCCAACAGGAAGTGACATCATTGTGGAGGGATATCAGCTGCACAAACATCAGTAATTATTCTCAATGATTTTTGGATATGCCATGATGTTTAGTGGTGATGTTTGGTTTATGTTTTCCTAAAATGCCCTATTCAATCCAAAAAGATGTTATAAAAAATCATAAACATTTGAAATGATTGAAATTAACGTCAAGTGGAAGCCTTCATGCAAGCTTGTTGTTGGTTAAATAATTAAAAATATAATTGAGTATGGTAATAAAAAAAGGCACTTTTATCTCTTCACATGCATGGAGGAACAAATTACTCAAAATTAAGTAATTAAATAAATGTTTAAATATATAAGTAAATAATGAGATACATAATGAAATACATAAATAAATGCAGAAATGTATAAACAATTAATTAATTTATTCATTCATTTGTTAAGTTATTCATTAACAAAATAAATTAATAAATTAAAATAATAAATAAATCGAATAAATAAAGAGATACTTAAATTAATATTTTTACATTTATTTCCGAATATATTTGTATATTTATTTTATTATAAATTTCAGCATTTATTCAATTATTAAATTTTTTATAATGTGGCCCTCCAAAAACATGGGCATGTTTTCCTCCTATTTTCAAACATTTTATTTATTATACATACTACACTCTCACAGCTTCACAGTAATTTTCACTCATTTGCTGCGTGTATTAAATTTGATAAGTAGAAACAGGATCTCTGAATAGACTTCATTTTCTCCTGGCAAATTAATGTGACAGTGCCAAATATGCGCTTCATTTCAGATCTGAATGTGAGTTTGCGGAGGATTTTTTAAAGGCTTTGACCCGCATGTGGAGGTCAAATTCACCTCCCAGTGAATATTAAGCTTTTTCAGATCTAGCAGTACTTTATTAAAGCTTTATATTAGTGCTAACCATTATAGTACATTTGAGAAAGACTGCATCTCCTACAACATGAGCCAGGAACAACAACTGGATGAGGCTACTGGTTAACATTCACCAACTAAAATTAACTGCAGATACAAAGACTATAAAACAAAAACAAGCGCTAATAAAATTACATTCAATTGTGTTGTTGACTTTAACAGGTGGATTATGTGTTAGATTAGCTGTTTTTGTGGTTTGGACTGATAACAAGTCCTATAGCAGGTCAAGGTTTAGCTGGTTAGTATTGGTTACTACAGCGTTTGGCTGCTAAAATTCTTCTTTATCCACTGAGAAACATTCAAGAGGAAATAAAGAGGAAAAAGAATCTTGTATTTTTTTAATCAGTCCTGTGATTGGATGGCTGTCTCTCCAGTGGGAGGAGCTTGTGCAGATCTCCAGCTGTCAGTCAAACGGATGGATGCTGGTGTTCATAGAGGTTAGAGATGTTATTTCATGCGTCAGTTCACTCAAGTTGATCAGAGATAGCGACATAGAGAACAAAAGTGCCACTGCAGCAGCTGAGTGTCACTTATGAAACAGAACAGTTTGTCACAAGGTGGATATTGACTTGCGCAATGCATGTTTTCTCCGTTAGTGGTTTTGTGTGTTCATTTCAAATGAATAGAATAATATTTGTGATCTGTATTTCAAAACTTTCCTTTCTGACTGGGGTGAGTTTTACTTGCATACAGTATTACTGTAAATGCTGTAATTTTAGTAAGTGGCTTGTTTACTTTTTCCATTTTTGCATGTTCATAAATTATTGTTTTACTGTATAAATTCTACTATAAATAGGCTATTTTATAGCAAGTCTGCAGTGTGACAACTTACCCTAAATAGTGTGACAATATGCCCCATTATTGTTTGCATATGTTTCTGTTAAAAATGTGCAGTATCGGTCAATACAGAAATGGCCCTATTCAAGCAAAGGAAATTGGCCTTCCAATTATAGAACTCTAACTTGGTTTTATTGGAGTTGATTAGTCCAGAGGGTTGCTTTATTTATAGTATTGTGAACGTTCTGCTTGTTCAAGAAACACTGCTTATAAAAGGACATTTTCACAGGCATGTGAATCTCTCTAATGAGCTGTCAGCGTTTTTCTCAAGGGAAACGGACACGTCACAGGAAGAAAGGCTGTTTGTTTTACAGAGCAAATAGTTTTACATACATCTGCATATCAAACAACACTGAAAGAACACCGCAAACACTTACTTCCAGATCTCAGTCCATGATTCATTTAATACATTGACTTTTTTTCTTCTACTTAATGAGTGTGTTTAATGTGTGTGTGCTGTACATTTCTGCAGCATGCTTTCATGCATCGTTCTTTGAAAGGAAGATTACAGTAAACTCTTTTTAACCCTCCAGTATTCTTTTTTAACTGCCTGTGTATGCATGTTTAACGGAGGCCAGCAAATAGGAGCTGTGCAGGTAAACCTCTCTAGACCTCAAAAAGAAGTGCTCTAGCGACTGATGCTAGAGGTCATGGCCTTTAGCCTCCTTGTAAGAGCGCCAGCCTCCCATGCTGGAGAACTGGGTTCAAGACCCGGAAACCAGCTGTGTGTTTGTGCGTATGTGTGTCTGCATGTGTGTGTTTTCATGCTTGTGCATGCATGTGTGTGTGCATGAATGCAGGGACGCTGTAAATCGGGGGAGTTGGGACGACTTCTGCCGTGAGCTGCCGCAGACCACAAAGAAGAAAGCATGTGCGTGTGTCTGTCTTTCTAGTTGGCTCCTTCAGTCCAGATCCTCCAGCACCAGCTCGTCTCTCTGCTCTCCGTTGCAGAACTCTCTCCTGCCGTCGTTCTTGGCGTTGACGTCTCGGTCGGCGAACACTCGGTTGTGTTTCCATGCTGCGCTGCGCCTGGGCTGCGGCGGCTCATCCACCAAACAAAAACCAAGCTTAAATGCCGCCTGGAAGCCACGTCGGAAGTTCTCGTTGAAGTAGCCGTAGACGATGGGATTGACGCTGCTGTTGAAGAAGGCCAGCCAGTGAGCGAAGGGAAAGATGTAGACGGCCACCACGTCCAGCTGAGCTGCAGAGAGATTCCCGTAGTCCGTCAGCATCATGAGGATCCAGAGCGGAAGCCAGGAGATCGTGAAGAGCAGCGCAACCATCAGGAGCATGTTGACTACGCGCAGCTTGCGGCGGAACACGGGCGGCTTGACCAGCCTGAGCGCGATGCGCGAGTACATGATGGTGATGAGCGTGACCGGAGCCAGGTAGATGTGCGAGAAGAGCACGGTGGTGTAGATCTTCCTCATGCTCTGGTCGGGCCAGGCCTCCCAGCAGGTGTAGAGTGGGTGCGTCTCATTGTGCCTGTCCACAGTGAAGTGCAGGACATCCTGCGAGACGGTCAGTGTGATGGCAGATGGACACATGATGCCCACGGCCAGCGCCCAGATGAAGGCAGTGGTGATGATGGCCTGACGCCGCGTCAGCTTTCGCTGGAACGGATAGATGATGCAGCGGAACCTGGAACACAAGAGCTTGGGCTTAGTATGAGCTAGGATTAGGCCGTAGTTCAATTAGAACATTTAAGTCATTTTTATTAAAGGGATATTTGGTGTAATGCAATGTGTTAATGTGGTTCAAGAAACACATTATTTTCCACATACTGTACATGATTGTTTCATCTCTAAGCCCCTCGAATGGCTGTCAAATCCTGTCTTCTTGTTTCAGGATGAAATTACATCACCACATAGAATTACACTAAGTGCTTCAGGAGACCTTTATAGACTTTTGGCCCCGTTGGTCTTCCATACTTCTCAAGCACAGCTCAATCAGACCTTGTCTCATTTTTTAAATGAATCAAACGAGTGACTTCTCTGTATCCTGAAGGAGAGCCCTAACCCAGACTGCTTAGTGTAGTTCTAGAAAATTCGTAATATCTCGCTTTGGAGCTGATTTGTAACCTCAAACGGCTTCACTGCACACTAACTAAAGCGGAAAAAGCTTAATAGGAGCCCTTCGCAGCACCTCAGAGATTTGATGTCTTCCTCAAAGGCTCAGAATTATTACAGCCTTCTGGAGCACCTAGAATCAAGCTGATAGACTGATTACAAAAGCTGAATGCACACTGACTCACGCGGGTCGAGGAGAACCAGCGGCGGGTTTTAAACTGCTCCTGTGTACAACATGTACAGACTGTGGGTGACGTCTGAGGACGCAACACAGCTCCAGATCCTTTAAATTACTGCTTTGTTAAATACAAAACAATGTGACATGACGTGTGAGGTGTCTGTCAAATACACTGTGTGTGTGTGTGTGTGTCATGACAGTTTCTCAGAGGGAAGAGAGATGCTCTCATCGACACTTGCTGTTATCTTCTATACTTAATAGTGCTTTTAAGATCTGTTTGGACTTACTTTCTTTTGTGGAACACAAAGGGATGTTTCAGATTTGTCTGTTGTTCTTTTCCAGACAGTACAAGCACATGGCAGTTATTCATTTTCTTCTGAGGTCAGTGAGAGCTGAATGTTTTTGCCGAATCAAAAAAAATAAAAAAGTCAAGCATTGGCAAACCATAATTATGAGATTTAAAAATGGTACTGATGACATTTAAAATAAAACATTTGGAAATTAAGAAAATAAGTATGATCTGATTAAATAAATCTGATTAAAAAGTTAAAGTTATGAAATAATTGACACATGAATGTGTAAATTAAGGCATACAATTATGACAGAATAGGCTGAAATTATCTAAATAAACTTAATATTGCAATCTTTAAACAAAAAGTTAAAGTTAGATATTTAAGAGGTTTTAAAAAATGGAGATTAAAAGATCAAAAATTTAATTATGTGAAAACATGGAAATTACGACATTCAAGATACAAGGCTGATATTATCTTTAAAAATCTAAATAACATAATATTTATATAAAAAGTCAGATATTTGAAGATTAAAAAATGTATAGAAAATATGAAAAAGGGAAATTTACAACATATTAGGTCATAATTATGAAATACAAAAGTGTAGAAACAAATTGTAGAAATGCCACAACTGTTAACAAAAAGTGAAAATTGGTAATAAGTTTAAAAAGTCAAAGTTATGGTATTGAAAATTCTAAATTATGCCAATTTAAATGATAAATTATAATTAAAAGTGAAATGACAAGTCATAATTATGAGGAAGAAAGAGTAAATGAGTTGGAAATCATAAAGAATAAATCAACATAAAATATGAGAACTATTAAAATGCAAAGTTTTCAGCAGCTGAAACTGAAAAGTCAGTATTATGACAAAAAAGTCTAGATTCATAATTATTAATTTTAAGATAAAAAGCCAAAATGTAGTCATTAGAAGTCAACCTTATTTATTTGTTTGTTTATTTTGGGTAGAAAATGTCCATCTTCCAAACAAACACGTCTGTCAACAACCAGAAGCTTTATTAGTTCACATGGCGTTTCCTGAGAGAGAGGGTTTGGAGGACGTGAGGGTGAGTAAATGTTGACAGATGATCATTTTCATCACAGAGCTGGTTTTGGTGAACAGTAGCACAGATGAGCTCAGTGAATGATGTCTGCTGTTTGTATTCATGTGAAGTGCAGCAGGGCGAGAGTTATTAACCTTTCCACAGCGATGGCCACCAGCGTGAAGACAGACGCTGAGACTGAAGCTCCCTGGACGAGGCCACTCATTTTACAGATAACCACATCAAACGGCCAGCCTGAGAGAGAGGAGAAGAGCGCTTACACACAGAAACAGTTCTCCAGCGCTGAGATTTCAAAACACTGCTTTGTTTTTGTTTGAGTGAAGAAACAACTCTGCTCCTAAAAGTGGCAGAATGTCAAAATCAAAATGAACAAGAACATCAGCACTTTTATGAGATTTCTTATAAAACGTTAAGATTAAAGAGTAGAAATTATGACATAAAAAGATGAAATGATCAAGACAATTTGTTAAAAAAAAATTCTAAATGTTTTTAAAAAGTCCAAATGATGGGATGTAGAAGTTATGAGAAAATGGAAGTTAAAATGATATGATATTAATAAGATATGAATTAAATGAATGATTCTCATATTAATTGTAAGATAAAATGTGGACATTAGGACATGCCACAATTACATTACACCAAATACAAAAAATAATGTCTTTCTACCAACATCATATGACCCCTTTAATGATTCAACATGAATGTACATGTTTTTTTTTTTTTTTTGTGCCTAATGAAGTTGACATGTTTTGATGCACTGTGTGGAGAACACTTGAAGAAGCAGGACGCTGCGTAAAAAAAAAAAGAAAATATCAAAATATCATGTTCAACAAATTGATGCAAATGAATCAGGTTTTAATGATCTGTGGATGTTACAGCTGTATTTAACATCCAACAAGTCAATAATACAGCTGCTTTACACAACGCTCTGTATGGAAATTATGGATCTGAGTCAACACTGTGTAATGCTGAGATCACACAAACAAACACTCAGCGATGTAAATGATGTTTGGATTTACTGAAGGGCTGCAGAGACTCTGTTGACTCCTGGAGGCCGAGCACTAAGAGCTTTAAAAGCCCTACATTACATTTCTTCTGGTCCTTTTCTTCTGCTTCTACTTCACTTTGACAGAAATGAATGCATGGAAACACAAAGGTAGAGTGTGGGTTATACAACAGCCTCACGAATGCTGCTGCTTCTAATGCTAAGCTTTTCTTCAGCGCTCGCATTCGCCGCTCAACGACTAAACAAATGTGCCGAGAACCACGACTAAGGAGCAAACTAGAAGAAAATTGTTCATCCTGAAAAGCATTTTCGTGGCAAAACACAGATGCACCAAAACTAAAACATGTATGCACACACACACTCATTTATGATGTATATATAAATACACACACATGTATGTATATATTTTAAAAAATATGCAAGTAAAAATTGATTAATTTATTCAGTGTATAACTACAGTTATTCTGACGTTTCCTTGAGAAAAATCAGTCAAGATTTGGCAGCAGAAGGATGTGAAGCACTAATTAGACTTACTGGATGAAAAAGAAATTTAACGGCAAAGTTTGGATCATGTAGAGCATTCAGAGCTTTAGAAATGTGCGTATCAATTATTGTATGATCACGAAGCAGACTCATGTTTTGTCATACACAGAGTGATGAGTCACATGACATCCACGGCTCATCTGATTGGCCGTGAGAGTCCTCATGGAGATGCAAACACTATCAGATAAACTCTCTCCAGGTGCATCTGAAGCTCGTTACCTGTGATCAGATTGTCCACCAGCGTGATGGGAAGGCATAAGATGCCCACCAGCAGGTCGCTGATGGCCAGGTTGAGTAAGAAGATGTTGGTGACGGTTCGCATCTGCCTGTTTTTCAGCACGATGAAGCACACCAGGATGTTTCCCAGCATGCACAGCGAGAAGATGAGCACGTAGGCCAGGATAATGACGGAGGCCACGGCGAGGGAGTGCTGGTAGAAAGGTAAGAACGTGAAGTTTCTGCTGTCGTTGAGGAGCGTGGTGTGGTTCACGCTGATGTTCTCGCTGTAGAAGATGTTCACGTCCATCGCTGAGAGAATTTCCAAATCTGAGACTGAGAACAGAGAGATATTTGCTCAGGATTTACGCTGAAAATGAGTGTGTTTTTTATCCCACATTTACTGCAGATTCAAAATGCATAGGTCTTGTTTTCTGAAGGGAAAAAAAGCATCAGGATGAAGTGTGTTTTTGCTGAAAACAAGAGAAAATATCTGCCTGTGGGTCAGAAAAACTCCATTGCCATATATCTGTTCTTAATTTAAGCATCAACACAATGCATTTTGGTTTTTCAGATAAAAAGACTTTTGCGTCAGAAGTAAACTAATAATTTAGGATTGTTTAGGAGTCAAAGACTGAACTTAAAAATGGTGCCCTCAAATTCAATTTACATACATGGAAAGGAAAATAAATGCAAGTATAGTGTCTACTTTAATGTTTAAAAAAACTGTTTTTGACAATAAAATATCAAAATATGGGTCAAATAATCTTATAGTTACTCAGCATACCAGATATGTTTCTGTAAAATTGAAAAGAAAATGACTTATTCCGACCTGAACATATTGAAATACATAAAAGAATAAGGGATGATGCTAAAATTGATTATATTTGAAATAATTAAAAACGTGACATTTTGTGGATGTTTTCTGTAAAGCATGTTAAAAATATTTATTCTTTCGTTTAAGCATTTGTTCATTCATTCATTCTAGGCTTGCAAATCCCTTTTTATATTAGTCATGGAAAACAAGACAATGATCTTTTTTTTTTTAACTCCATTGTTCGAATCATTTTTGAACAATGTTCTACCACATTCCTGCCGTAATTGCAAATATTTGAAACATGGTGAAATGCAATAAATTAAACTGTGAAGGTCCTTTATTTTTATCAGTATTTCAATTATCTGTAAAATCTTAAAGTAGCTCTGAGCAGCAATTACTGAAGGCAAATCATTTAAACTGAGATCCAAAGAGATAAAAGAGGAGTTACACACCAACTGTTTGGAAAGTTATGAGCCAATGTGACCTTATGATGCTGATGCATGCTTGTGGTCCAGCCTCTGTGTTGTTGACGTGTAAGGTCTGAAAATTGCCTTTACTTCAGCATAACAGACAGGCAGCATGGCTGACCTCAAAGAGATGGATCGAATTCTATTCTTAATGACAGAAGGAGTCTACAGAAATCTAAGCCTCTGGAGGCCAAGGATTTCTAGCTATAAGCAAATTTGCATGCTTTTCTAAACACTAGGTGGTGCTGTCATGAAAATAAAAAACAAAATGATATATATATACACACACACATATACATTTGTGTGTGTGTGTGTGTGTGTGTGTATATCTATATATGATTTAATTACTTTTTAAACATTTTTTCCTTTTTGAATGATATATAATATTTATATAATCTATATTAAATTATATTTTACTATGACTGTATCATTCACAATAATTTACAAATGATTCTTAAGTTATACTATTATATTGCAAATATAAATATCAAGAAAACATTAAATACACTTGATGATCACATTAAATTTCTAAATTAAATTTTTGTTTTTATTGAAAAATAAATGTAATTAACGTTTATTTATATATTTAATTTGATAATTAAATATTATGATGATGCATCAAGCACAACAGACAGGTACTGCATCGTCAAGATCAGTTTTGATTTCCAGGAAAAGCAGGAACTGAAATAAACGTCGATTCAGTGCAATCAATCCTAATCATTTTGGAGAAAAAGCCTCTGCAATTTTTTTTGTGCTCGGATCCTTTGTGCTAAACCCATTTTGGCGTGTAATAGTGTTTGAGATGAGCTTAGCGTCAGCGTTTTCTCTCAGGGTTTGTATCTGGAGCTTAGATAAACAGCTCTGCTCTTTAACCTCCAGCAAAAAGAAAGGGCTTCCTTTCCTCTTCTTTAAGTCCCACAGCGAGCACAGGGCTGCCTATGCTTCCTAAATGAGTTTAATGGCAGGAGTTGTGTGCTCTGTGTGCCGTCCATTTAGTGTTCATCAGCGAGCAATCTGACTGTTATTTCAGGAGTCATTCGTCGCATGCAGCTCTGGATGCTCAGCATAAGCGGACTGAACTTATTCCAGAGACAGATGATGGTGTGGATGTATTAGATTAGTGACATGGGTGCTATTGAGCAGGTTAATTTGGCACATGTGTGAATGAGTGTTAATGCACTCTCATTCTCCTTTAAATATTCATTGCCATGGGAACCAGAGAAATGTCTCACCTACTGCATCGGAAACATGCTTAGCTTGAGTTGCTTGAGAGGCAGTGCATCTGTCATGCTAATCTTGGAGAATGATAGTGATTCTCGTTTCATCAGATCAGCACAGATTCTATCAAGTGATGCAGGTGACAAAAAGAAGGAAGCATTTTTACATGCAACACCCTCACGCCACTTCAGGAGCGTTTCTGTCTTAGTCGACTAAAAGGGTATAATTTACACTGCAAAGGTGGAACAGAAGTGCATGGTTTAATGCTGGCATCCCTGCAATTACACTGCATAAATATATTCATATAGGCTTAATTTAGTGTGGCCTTATGTGGTATTACATCTGTACACTAAATAAAGCACCTTTAACTCTGTTTACCCTGCAAAGTTTGCTCGGAAGCTCTTCCGAAGTGGCATTTAGGTGTCTTTACATGGGCTGTTTAATGCTGCTTAGAGGTGACAGAAATGCATTTACACATAAATACTTAACAAGTATGCATAAGTGCATATACTTTACTGCTGGGACTGAGCAGGGTCAGAGCAGGCTTAATTTAGGCAGGCTTTTAAACAGGATTACACCTTTACACACGGGCATTTACTCTGCATTAACTATTTATACAGAATCTGAGCAGGCACAAAGCAGTCTTAACTCAGCTGTATTATGAAGTTGCATTAGCAACACAGTCTCACGACCAATTCGTACATATTTGTACAAGGTGTCAAATTTGTGCCAATTTCTTTTGTACGATTTGTCAAAAACCACATGATGGGTAGGTTTAGGGGCGGGGTTAAGTTTAGGTAATTCGTACAAATTCATACGAATTGGCATCTCGTAAAATACAAACAATTTATAATAAATCGTATGAATTCGCACGAGTGAGGACATAGAAATTCACCTGTCTGTTTAATCCTGCTCAGAGGTGGCATAAACGCATTTTCATAGCTATTAACTACTTTGATAGTAGGAGCTGAGCAGGCTTAATGTAGTCTGGCTTTGATTCTGCATTACATTTTATACACTAAGTTTTGAGCGGGCACTCAGCAGCTTTAAACTCAGTTCTCTCTTCATTCATTCAAATGTTGCTGAACAGGATTTTTCACCTACATGAGTATAAGCTTTTTTGACGGAAACTGATTTTTTTCTTTAGCCAGTTGAAATAAAGTTGACTGCAAGAAATGCGACCCAAGTCATAAACCTATTGAATATTCGTGATTTATACATTTAATTGGCAAACAACAGGACTAAGGAACCTGCAAAACAAGGTAAAAACAGGGTGATCAGTCATGGCATGCAGCAGCACCTAAATTATGCACTTTCCCTCATACATTATCCATGCATTTTTAACTTAAAATATTGATGCTGAATTGCAAAATTCCTCGACATTCTTTGCCTGCCTGTGAGTCCTGCTGGACACCAGCAAAATCACTGCTAATGACAGAACATCCAAACACATTACAACAGGTTCTGATCAATCTGAGAGCATCAAAGAGCATCTGAGCCAGTTCACCTCCTTCACTGTCGTATATAATGTGCTCAGGAATAATTCCTACACATACACTATCATAAGAGATAAAGAACAAAGATGAACTCTGTTTACCTCTCGGGGGTGGATATCAGAATATATGGAGGTTAATAATCCCTAAAGGTACAGTTATTGTGCAGCCAAACTCATCTAATAATAACATACATTATGCATTTCTATGGAACACTCATTTTACACCAATACAGATCCAATGATGATGTATTTAAAAAATAATTTAATGGTACTAATAATAATAATTTTGATCATTATTATTGTTGTTGTTGTTTTACTCATAACTAATTTAATATTACAACTTATTTTATCTCACGTGCCGTCGGATAGTGTTATGATGAAAGTTACATGCACAGATATTATAATAAAAATGAAATCTCCAGATGTGTTTCTGGAAGTTGTGTGTACAGCAATGGAAACTTGTTACCTGGTAAAGCGCGCGGATCCTGCATCTGTCCTGCTGTATGTCAGTGAACACAGACACATCAGCGCTCGGTAATCACATCACATGTCCATTAGTTCCCAGAAAAATGCAAAGTGCTGAAATAACGCTCGACCAATATCGATACATTCAAGACACATTCCTGTTCAGACGCTGGAACCGCACTGACACACACACACACACACACACACATAGAGACACAGGAGCAGAGTAGTGTGTGTATGTGAGAGGGAGAGAGAGAGAGCAACTCTAACTTCTAGATATTCTTGCTTTTCATTATAAATATTTGTGCGCAACTGCGCATCCATCAAATGCGCTTCGATCCTCGCAACGGCCTTAGAGACGAAATTTCTCGTAACGCATAAAAATGCACTTTAATAAAAAATAATATAATGTAATGTAACTTTATACGTGTAGAGGTGCTGTAGCAGCACATGCAACATTTACATCTTTTTTTTTTTTTTTTTACACTTATTTATTACATTTTAGAACTGTCTCGGTCTGATCTATAATAGAACCCTGTGTGTCTGCAAATAATTTGAGCGCGCGAGGGTTTGCTGACGTCAGGTTGGCGTGTGACGTTTGATTGGAGGGAGGGGTTTGGGGGGTGTTACACTTCTGTTAGATATTCACAAAATAATAAATACCAATTAATTTCAAAAAGACAATTTCAGTTTTACTGCTGAATATTTTAGATGAATAAACGAGCGATTAAAAGATAAAATAAACATAAATAAAGATTATTGTTGTTATTAACATAAATCCATTAGAAATAAATTTAGCAAGAGGAAATGGTTTATCTGTATCAATACCATGTTAATTGATTTAATCAACACAGATAAATAAAATACATTTTATACACACACACACACACATATATATATATATATATATACATATATATATATGTATATAAATTAATTAGAAATAAACAATTATAAAATTTAGTGACAGAACATTATTGTGTATTATGTCTCAGTCTGCTCTTCCTGTCGTCTCTAATATTGTTTCCCTCTCATTTGTTTCTGTTCAGTCTTCCATACCGCAGCTGAGAGATTGTTCTTTACGGACTGCTTCTCCTGCGGTTCGAGTCTTTCCTTGCATCACAATGAATCAGGAGGAATGATGTGTCTGACTCTGACAGAATCCATAGTGTGTGTGTGTGTGTCTCTGGAGAGCCTGGCATCAGCACAAACACGCCGGACGTTGCTCAACTCTCCTCAGTTTCCTCTCATTCTTCTAAACTCATCGGCTCTGATCTTTTCATTCATGTCACGCATTATTGAGAGAAACCTGCACCAACTTTCTGCAGCTTTTGTGTAAACCAATGTAATTTCTGCTAATGATGAACAAACAGTCTGAATATCCAGCCTGGAAGGTCAAATATTTATAGAGAATATAAAATGAATGAGAGCGGGTGGATAAACTGCACCTGCCCTGTCAACTTCACTGAATATTTGACCGTCTCACCTGAGATTCCAGATCAGACAGACATGCAGAGATTTTTTGATTTCATACTCAAATCCATCATCACCCACAAAAAATAAAAAATAAATATTTTTTTTTACATTAAAATAAAATGTAATCAATTGATGGCCAAGGATTCCTGTTCCTTGAAACAGAATTAACATTACATATATTTATATATGCATATCTGTGTATAATTAATTTACTAATTCCATTCAAGAAGTGAAACGTGTATAATGTATTCATTCATTCCACCCAGACTGATATATTTCAAGTGTTTATTTCTTTTAATTTTGATGATTATAACTGACAAATAACCAAAACCCCAAATTCAGTATCTCAGAAAATTAGAATATGACTTCAGACCAATACAAAGAAAGGATTTTTAGAAATCCCACACCATTACTGACCCACTGCCAAACTGGTCATGCTGGAGGATGTTGCAGGCAGCAGAACGTTCTCCAAGGCATCTCCAGAGTCTGTCACGTCTACCACATGTGCTCAGCGTGAACCTGCTTTCATCTGTGAAGAGCACAGGGCTCCAGTGGCCAATTTACCCGTCTTGGTGTTCTCTGGCAAATGCCACACGTCCTCCACCTGTGGACATAGGGCCCTCATACCACCCTCACGGTGTCTGTTTCTGACCGTCTGAGCAGACACATGCACATTCGTGGTCTGCTGGAGGTCATTTTGCAGGGTGCTCCTTCTGTTCCTCCTTGCACAAAGGCAGAGGTAGTGTCCTGCTGCTGGGTTGTTGTCCTCCTACACCCTCCTCCAAGTCTCCTGATGTACTGGCCTGTCTTCTGGCAGCGCCTCCATGCTCTGGACACTACGCTGACAGACAAAGCAAACCTTCTTGCCACAGCTCGCATTGATGTGCCATCCTGGATGAGCTTCACTACCTGAGCCACTTGTGTGGGTTGTAGACTCCGTCTCATGCTAGCACTAGAGTGAAAGCACCGCCATCGTTCAGAAGTGACCAAAACATCAGCCAGAAAGCATAGGAACTGAGAAGTGGTCTGTGGTCACCACCTGCAGAAGCGCTCCTTTTTAGGGGTGTCTTGCTTACTACCAATAACTTCCACCTGTTGTCTCTTCCATTCACACAACAGCATGAGAACATGATCGTCAGTCAGTGTTGCTTCCTAAGTGAGCAGCTTGATTTCACCGAAGTGTGATTGACTTGGAGTTACATTGTGTTGTATTGTGCATATATAAAAACAAGAAGAAAGAATAATAGCCTAATAAAAAAAGATTATGTTTTAAGAAACAAAAACCACATAAATTACTGCACATTTAAACTTGTTTTAATAATTAGTTGCCAATTAAACAATTCTCATTTGGGTTTAGTGCTTACACGAACACAAAAACCAGAATAAAAAAACTAAACTAAAATGACAAAAACAAAACTGCTAACTTAAAGTGAAAACAGGAAATATAAAAATGAAATACTCGTATAAATATCTGAGTGAAACTGAAATAACACTTGAGTATGAGAGATAATGGAATAGATGTTAAAGTGACGATGACTTAGAGTAATTACGGTGAAAATAAACATGATATCATTCAGGCAAGCAGACAGCAAGATTGAGAACAACAGGTGCTTGACCCTTAACCAGCAGCAGCAGTAATAAACCAGCTAGTCAGTGTAACCCATGTGTCTCGGATCACCACTTTGACCTCTTGTCTGTTGTGTGTCTGAATGAACAAACTGATGACTCGGGTGAATTCCACTGAGCCTGATCTGAATGTATTTTCAGCCTAGCTCAATCCTGATGGTTTTGAAAGGACTGATGTAGACCTGAAATAATCCCATCAACAGGAGGAAGTGAAGCAGGTGAACGCTTTAGCATGGCTGTTTAAATATTACAATATCTAGGTGCATTTGAAGTGGTATGTCTGTTTACATACATTTATGTGTGAAATAAACTAAAAATAAATTAAAATTCAGATCAACTATTCAGACAGATATTTGATATCCAGATAGAAAGACCTTCAGCATATTCAGATTAATATATAACATTTAAGTAGATATTAAAAATTCAGATATAAATCAATATTTAGATAGACAATGATATTTGATATTCAGATTACTAATACATGTTCGGACCGATATTCAGTACTCAGAAAGCTGTATTCTCAATAAAGCTAGATAGATATATTCATATAGATTGATATCTGACATTTAGGTAGACTGATCAATTTCAGAGATATTTCTTATTTAGGCTCAATAGATAAATATAAAAAATGACCACAAAATTTAAAATCCTAAGCTTTAAATCCTCTTAAGATGGGAACGTCTTAAACTAATTCAAAATATGAATGCAAACTTTATACACACAAATTGTTATCAGTTTGAATGAATCCGGTCTGATTTGAAGCCTTTCTGGTGATGAAGCTGGAAATATGCTGTTCATTCTGATCTGAAAGCAAAGATGACAACGCTATGAGACAGGTATGCCCTCAGGTTCAGAGAATTTGGAGCAAAGAATGTGTCCAGAAAAGTAAAACCACAAAGTGATTATCATGTACAGTGGGCCCTGAAGTTATTTTAATATTTTCAAGTAATTCAAGGACATTCAGACAGTGAGCTGCAAGTTCCCAAACACTTTCCGAGTCTGTATTAAAGATTAGTTTCTTTCGTTCAATCCAGGCGTCTGAAGAGTGCGAGTAAACAGGATATTTCCTTGGTTCAAACAGAAATCATATTTGTACACATTTGCATACTTTGAGACCTCTCTGTTCTTGTTTGATTTGTGAGAGAGAACATGTGCATTGTATTTTTAATCACGCAGCCAATATTCACAGCCCTTCATATTAGGAATATCAAATGTGCTTCCCAGCGAACAATAGCTGTAATCAAAGCAGAGATCCGATAATCAACAGATGCAGCAAAACACACAACGACAGACTCGCTCGTGTCTTAATCAGTGACCAGACTAACCTTGGCTATCAGAAACACTCACTTCAGCTCCGCTTATTGTGACACTGTTATGGTGAAACTCAACACAAAAACACTTTATCATGCATTTAATTCTGGCTCTGTTTGGTCAATCACTGCTGCATTACTGACAACGTGGACCTTAAACATTCAGACAAAAAGCAAAAGTGTTGGTATGGTACACAATGGTACACAAAGCATCAAAATGAAGGGTTAAAGAAATTAGGAAGCTGGTTTCCCAGAGGCCCCATTTTCCTGGTTTAAAATGCATCGTCAATGACTCTGCAGTAATTATTGGTACTTGGATCGTCTCGAATAGGAAAAATCAATGTGGCCTTCGAAACATAAAGGACTGAACACTCTTTGTTAACCTGATGTTTGATCGTCCCAATATTGGCTGACACACAAACACTAACCGCTCCTGAGGGGATGATTACAATCTATCTGATTTCACCAAGTGTTCCTCCATCAGCTGCGTTTGCTGGTGCTGGACAAACATTTTAGTGACACAAACACTGTTCAGAGCCAAACCTCAAACCAGAGAGAGAGAGAAATGGATAGATATTTGATAAATAGATAGATAGGTATTTGATAGATAGATATTAGATCGATAGATATGCAATAGTAGATATGTGATAGAATATCATTAATGTACACATACCCATATTGACAGAAAAACACAGAATTGTTGACATTTTTGCCGATTTATTAAAACAGAAAAAATGAAATTTCACATAATCCTCACATGGAAGATGTTTGGGACGACCAGAACCCTTCCTAGAGCTGGCCGTCCGGCCAAACTGAGCTATCGGGGGAGAGGAGCCTTGGTGAGAGAGGTAAA
>JAUMHG010000054.1:17959141-17976788 GCA_032359395.1 Enteromius anoplus
CATCTGTTAACCCTAGCCTCCTAGAGGGTTAAACCTCCTAGGGCTCGGAGGCCGCCGGGCTCCCTGCCTGTCCCCCGAACAGTTCGCCAAACAAGCTATTTTATTGCTGAGGTAGTGGGAACTAGTGAAATCTGCAAAAATGACAACAATTCTATTTTTCTGACAATATGGGGTGCTGTGTGTACATTAATGAAAAAACAAACAAACAAATGATTTTAGCAAATGGCTGCAATATAAGGAAGAGTGAAAATTTTATTTAAGGTGGTCTGAATACTTTCCGTAACCACTGTAGATATGAGATGGATTAGTTGATTAGTATACGACAGATAGATATGCCATAGATAGGTACTGTAGATATTTAATTTTCATATATAGATATTCGACAGATAAATATGCTATAGATAGTCCAGTATTGTATAATGTTTACTGTGGAGCAGCATTAGTTTGTGTGCGTTAGTCTCATCTGTATTAACTCTGACTCATTATTGATGAACGTGTCTGAAAACATTTTAATGAAGCCGACTATCATCTGAGTCTCAGGTGGACAGACGGGAGTGTTGGAGGCTCGTCTCTCAGGAGGCATAATCACAGATAACGAGTTCTTAAGTTTTTGTGCTTGAGACTTCAGGATTTGTAGTTTTCAAGCAGGTTCAAGAGGCTGAATTATCACTTGAGAGCAGATTGAAATATTCTGCTACTATCTGTTACTCCAGCTTCTCCAGAGGCACTCCTTATATTGAAAGCTTTCTCTAATGTTCTGTTGTGTTAAGAGTCAGAAACTCTCATGGCTGTATTCGATCAAAAGGGTGCTTCTACTAAATACCGAGCAAATGGTCTGAATACTTATGACTCAGTTCAGAAACAACACCAGGGTGAATAAATGATTGTAGAATTTCAGAATGTAAGTGTTTAAGTAGCCACATATTTCTGAAAAATGATATTTTATTAACTCAGTGCACCTGCTGTGCTCTTTAATATTGCTTATACTCTTATTCCATATTATTCTAGTTAACATTAATGAAACCTTCATAAATAACAAAGGCGCACATGGACGTTGCCAAAGAAACAAACAATCTGAGTGTGAGGAGGCGAGCGGTTCAGTGCCAGTAATTACGGTAATTTTGACACGCCGTCAAACCAGCATTAAATATTCATCGAAAACCTAAGGCTGTTACAAAACTTCTAGAGCCTTTGGAATTTCTATTAAGAATTCAAGAGTTCAATTTACCATCACACACACCTTAGAGCTGAAGCTCTTCATGTGTAGAATGAAAACAAACATTATTTGCATGATTTAATAAATACTTTATTGAAAAAATTCAGAGGCACAGCATGCGGTCCAGTGCATGGAAATGAAACGGCAGCTTCAGAGAGAGACGGAAGCCCCGTTCCTCATCTTCTTTACATGTGTTTCCTCATGTCAGGAGCGTGAAGACATGCGGGAAGGACTCTGCCTCCGGCGCCAGCGGGTTACTCCGAGCATCTACGCTCTTCAGTGCAGGCATCAGAGACAGCTTCTCCATCGGCAGCTCTGAGAGACGGAGACAGAGACAGATGCTTCAGGTTCAGACACAGACTCCTCTTACAGCCTCTTTCACTATCAAGAGAGACAGATGTTTACTGCATCATAAAAAAACACTTGAGATCAGATCCACACCCTGTGGTTCAAGTCAACCATGCACTTAATACATATTTTTTCCTCATTGAAACATATTAAACCTAGTATTAGATGCATTACATTAATGCATTTAGCAAACAGCATTTGCGGCTTAAAATATTACACTCTAAAACTATTTTTTAAAGATGTTTCTTATGTTCATCAAGGCTGCATTTATTTGAGCAAAAATACAGGAAAAAAAGAAATATTGTGAAATATTTTTACCATTAAAAATAATAGGTTTCTATTTTAATATACTATAAAATATAATTTATTTCTGTAGTGCAAAGTTGATTTTCCATCAGTCATTACTCCAGTCTAAAGTGTGAGAAATCATTCTAATATGCTGATTTATATATAAAAACATATAAGGAGTTTTCATAATAATGTTATTTATTACATTAACCTATTTTTGTATTGTATATAATGTAAACATAATGTTTGTAAATGTTTACATAAAATACATTATTATAAGTTAAAATATTAAAGTTAATTTAATAATAAACATTATTATGGAAACTGTTTAAATGTTTTTTTTTTTTTTTTTTGTAAATTTGAGTTTGCAAACTAATATTAGTATTTTATATATTATAACTTAAATTTGCAACCATGCATCTATGTAAGTTTAAGAATTAATTTTTAGAATGCTTATGGTTACATTAGTTCATAACATAAACTAATAACAAGCAACAGATCTGCTACAGTAGTTATTAATCTTTGTTAACGTGAGCTGATAAAACAATTGTTTCAGTCTCGATAAGATAATATGAACACACATGTTACTAAATATTAAAATCAACATTCACGAAGAGATTAAATGCTTCAAGTATTATGCATCATGTTTTCTATACAGACATCAAATCTTCATATTTTATTCAAAATTAGAATTATAAATAATGTTTGTTTTACTGAAGGGGCGAACACTTTCAAGAAATCTTCAGGTAATTTTTTGCTTTAAAACTAATCTCAGAAGAAGAAAAATCTCTAAAAGACCCCGTTAACCAAAACATTCAGGAGAAAACTGTCATCTTTAAATTTCTGTAGACAAAAAACACCCACCTAAAGCCTAAAAGAGGCTCGAAATATATCTATTTAAAAACCTTTGCGAGACACAAACTGATGCGCAGAAGCATAAAAAACATAATGTTCAGCACAAAATGTCAATAGAATTATAAATCAGATGAATTCTGCAGGCCATCTTTGACTTTGAAGCTTACTTCATCAGATGGAAGATATTTCTAAAATAAACCGCTAACCAAAACCCTCAGGAGAAAATGTTCTAGAAGCAAAAACACCCACTTAAAGCCAGAAAGAGGCTGTGCTTCAACAAACACAGAAGAAAACTAAACTATCCCAATGCACCGAGGTTAATAAAATAGAAAAGAAAAAGAAAAGGAATTTTAGAAGAGAAAGAAACGCCTAAAATGTCCCTCAAATGCTAAACTAAAACTAAACACAGCGCAGCTGCGCATAATGAGCACTCGTGTGTTCCTATTGGTGTAGACTGTGGGCGTGGGAGGGGCCTAATTAATCAAGTGCTCAGGGACACGCCCACAACACTGCACCTCTCAAAACAGATTGAGCAAATAAACCAGGTTTATTTCAGTTAGTCTGACGTATTGTCAGTTTAATAATTGAGATGTAATGCAATAATTGAGCAAGGTAGGCAAAATCCATATTCATTTCAATTTAGTTTGTGGCCTGTCAACAAAACAAAAACACTAATATTATAATAAAGTATATTAATATTAAATAAGTACTAATATTAGTATCTGTGTTGATTTTGTAAGAAAGAGTTACATTGATAACTTTTTTAACTTTAATCGAATGGTTTAAATGAATAAATATATATCTTTATAATTTATAAAAAAAACTTTTTAGAACAGTGTTCGTTTGAGTGTCACAACCAATCATGTGCGTTTGGGGGCGGGGCTATCCATTTGGCTGACCAACGGTGGTTCCGGAAGCGTGCTGGAAAAAGCTCATTATTTTTAAAATTGTGTTTAGTGACACTAGAGAAGGGAAAACAAGCCACTCTGTTGCTGAAATGTGAAAGGCAGCCTGAAGCGAGAGTGTGATCCGCGCTTCTCTTGTGTGTAGCACGCGCTGCTTCTTGATGGTGTTATGATGTATTGAGATGGACCGCACTTATGGCAGATTGTTATTTCGTTCTATGAGACGCTTTCATCTCCTGTAGCCAACAGATAATCAAGAAGAAAAAAAGTTGTCATGGAAACCATGATTTAGCGTTTGGGTTTTATTTCAGAAGTATTATGGAAGTGTTATGGAAATTGAAGGTGTTTTGTACCTGCCTCAATTATATCTGCTGCCTACAGTAAAGCTGAAAAGTGACAGTCAAGGCTTTATAATATTACTATTTCGAATAAATGCTGTTCTTTTCAACTTTCTATTCATCTGTAAATCTTGAAAAATAAAACGTGTTTAAAATAGAAACGGTTGATAATAATCAGAAATGTTTCTTAGAATGATTTCCGAAGGATTATGTGACACTGATCCAGTAATGAAGCTGAACATCACAGAAATAAATTCTACTTTAACACATATTCACACAGAAAACTTCTTTGCTAAATAATACAAATATTTCATAATTTTTAACGTATTTTTGATCAAATAATAGCAGCTTTTGTGACTACAAGAGATGTCTTCCAAAAAGACGACCTACCTCAACCTTTCAATCAGTAGTATATATATCTTCATTCACTGGATGAAATATTAAAATCATATTACTTTGCTTCCAGTTATCACGAGTGTATTTTAAATCATTTCTCTCTTCGGCTTTGATTGGATGTTCAGCGTTCCTTGAATATTGCTGATCTCTGACCAGAAGCGGATTCGTTTGAGTGGAAGTTGTTGTTTTTGTGGACTGAAGTTTTCCAGTGAGCTTGTGCAGCATCTTCAGTGAATTATTAATGCAAACATGCATTTTTTAATAGACCCAGAAGCACGGGCTGCTTTTGAATGGTGTCGACAGTAATGAAATGAGCAGATGCACTCAACAGATCATGATTCACTGTGACAGACTTTGGCATTTTCCTTGCTGTCACTTTTTGAACTTTCCATCGGTTCTGCCTCAGATTTCTGACAGTGACCTTCTGAACATTTCTCATCTTCAGAAAAAAAAAATACACTTAGTTTGAGAAGAAACTTTTGGTTCAGTCTAAAAGCCATTCAGCTCTTATTTGCATCCTTTCATCACAATCATGAGAATTTTTTACAGCCTTAAATTTGTGCAGATTTTATTAAGAGTATCTCTAACACTATTTTTAATATCACAGAGATGATATTGCGTTTTTTATTATTATTTTAAATGTTTTTATTATTATATTTTCTGTTGTTTTTTGTTTGTTTTTAAATATATAGTTTTTGTAATTTTTTTATATTTAAGTTTTAGTTCAGTCATGATAAACTAAATGAAAAAGAGAAATGTTGCCATGTCAACTAGCCATTTTAAAATGTTTTATTTTTTAATTATTTTATTTTTTGAGTTATTTTCTTTTTTATTTAATTGCTTTTATAGTTTAAGTTAATCAATAACCCTGACCTCTAATAGGAATGAGAATACCAAAATAGTTGCAAAGAAGCAAACACTTGATTATTTTCTTACATTGCTTTGCTTACATTCATTAAATGTGCTTGATGATCATTACAAGGGCAAAGAATGTTAATTGGGCCTGAAATAGGTTTTGTGTCACATTTAACTTGTTAATTTATCAAATGAATGTGTAATTGAGAGATGAAGTGTGACCCACACATTCCTGAGATTCTCATATCCTCATCATTCATGTTTTCTGAGAGTTTGCAATTATTCTGCCATATTTTTCGGATCTCATTTCTGCTGTGTTTTGATGAACACTGTTATGCGTGAGTTTGTACGTCTGTCCTCACTTAAAAGAGATGTATTCGTGTTTTACATTAATGTATGATTTTAGAAAGAAGAGGCGATCTGTCCCTCAGGCTCGGTATGAATGACAGGCCTAATGAGAGGTAATTACCCTGTTTCCTTGTTATAGTGTTTATCACTGCTAGAACACTTCATGCTCGTTTCACTAAGTTTGGAAGGTAATTAAACAGAGAATTCAACCAAAAAAAAAAAAAACATTTTAAAACCATTTTTAAAAACATATATACGACAACAGGAGATGTATTAAAATGGAAGCAGACATTCTGCATATCAAAGAATATATATTTAAAGAAATAGAAAATTATATGTTTAATGTATAAATAATTTTGTTTATAAAAAAATTATTCAAAACTAAATATTAATTTATTGCTAACTTTGATAACATATTTTTATGTAAAGGCTAATTTAAACTGAAAATTATAACTGTTACAAAAAATTTTCAGTCACAGAAATAAAGCTAAAATAAAATAATAAAAATACAAAAGTATTAGAAAATTTAGAAATAGAAAAAAATAGAAATTACAAATGTGGCCTTGGACACTTACACAAATAATAATAAATAAAATAATACAAAAAGTGTTATCTAAAGTACTAAATTGTGAAATAATTATATAATTAAATATTTAAAATTTTAGTTTAATATCTAACAATTAACTATATGAATAAATAAATAAATAAATAAATATATATATATATATATATTTTTAGTACAAATACAAAAAGTCCTTAAAATTAATAAGACTTGAATAAATAAAATAAAGAATTTAAAATATAATAAAATAAAGAAAATAAATATAAGCTGAAATACAAAAATAAAGAATTTGTTAATACAATATAGAAATCTCTTTAAAAAAAAAGACACAAACCAAAACTTAACTAAATGAATAAATACATGACTGATGAATGAATGTCACGTCATTCCAAGTCAAGCAGGTTTATAATTCAGCAGATCCCACTTCTGGAAACAGAATAACGGAGCTGGTCACCTGTGATCTGGTTCCCCTCCACGCTGATGTGCTGGAGGCTGCTCACATCTGTCAGGCGCTCGGGGAAAACCCCCAGCTTGTTTTTAGAGAGATCGATGCTGATCAAGTGCTGCATGTCACCGACCGCCTCCGGCAGCGCTGTGAGGACGTTACCCTGCAGATCCACCTCTAAAATAAAGAGCAGGAAAATAACATTGTCTGTGTCTCTGCTTCAACTGTATATTCTGAGGCACCCGTCGGTCACTCTGAAACAACTTCATATTTGATTTGCAATAACCTTCAAATATTTAGTGTTTTATACTTCAATCTGTAAGCTGAAAATTCAGATTTAACCACAAATATAAATGACATTTTAACAGATATTCACATAAAACACTGCTATTTAACATATTAATAATATATCTGAATTTTCACTATAGTTTTGATCAAATAAATGCAGCTTTGGTGAGAAGAAGAGCGTGATCAGTCACTCTTCATATCTCGACACTGAGCACCGCCTCACCTCTTAACTGAGTAAACGTGAGGAAGAACTTGTTGCTCAAGGCTTTGATCTGGTTGTTGGCCAGAGAGATTTTGTGGATGTTGTCGGTGCAGCTGCGGATCATCTTGAAGACTCCGTCGGGGAAACTAACGAGGCTGCAGTCGGACAGATCTGAGGCAGAAAACAGCGTTGATTCAGATGGACTCTGGCATCAGAGATGAATTCACTCGCTCTAATTAAGAGATTGTGTCACCTCAACAAGCTCCCATTGTGCTCAATCACTCAGAAAATCAGAGCAAATACTATCAGCCTGACGCACAGAAATTAATACAGTCATTCAGAGACTCTTGATGTGTGTGTGTGTGTGTGTGTTGATAAAGTGTTGGGTTTCACAATGCTGCTGATTGCTATAGAGGTTTACTTGCTCTTGCTATTAAATGACTAATATGATGATTTAAGGAAAACGACATGTGACCAATTGGGAAATGGTCAAAATCAAGTATGTGATTTAGAGGAGCTTCTCAGCACAATAGCACCATCTAGTGAGCACAGGCTGAACTAAACAGTCAATCAATAATAATTAATAAGAATAAAAATTATACTATGAGGAACATAAATGTTTTTCTGAAGGGTTTGGAGGACCCAATATTAGCTAATTTCGTGGTGCTGTATTAATGAATTAATGAATTGTATTAAACAAATCAATGAATTAATAAAAATTCTATAATGCAATATATATATAAAAATGATCACACACACATTTTTTTTTTGATTAAATAAATAAAAATATATATTATAAAATAACAAGAATTAAGAATCCTTTTGACAAAAATCATCAGGACATTAAGTATAAATCATGTTCCATGAAAATATTTTGTAATTTTCCAACGGTAAATATATTATTTTTTAATAATTGACCGTTAAGTCTGACGTTGACGTCCAGGGTCACATATGTCATGAGTATTATGAGCTGTTATTGAGTATGTCTGTATTTGCGCACCCAGCGAGTCTCTCTGCTCCTCCACGGTGGCGTTGATCCTCCGGGCGACGTTGGCCACGGCCTGCGCCATCCTGTTGGGCTCTCGTTTGATCTGAGGAGTGATCGTGGGTTCAGTGGAGTCTGTTACTCATGCACAGGAAGTCAGAGGTGTGAGCCATGGACAGCCACTTCCTGCCGGAGCGCACAAACATGCAGTGACATCATGAACCTGAGTCATCGATATCTGCTCATCAACATGATTATTAGTTTATGTCAGCCTGTACAATTTTAAACTGGATAAATAGCTGTGTGTGTGTGTGTGTGTGCATAAACATAATTAAATTAATAAAGAAACTAATAATGGTGACAATTCTTTTGAAGGTGTCCTTGTTACATGTATTTATTACTATAATAACAATTAATAATGCAACAATTAATTACATGCAACCCTAACCTAGTAATATTACTCAGTACTTACATTTATAATTACACTGTAACAAGGACACAGAAATAAAATGTAATCCTAATAATTAATCTTACGATTATATTTATTAAAAAATTGAATTATATTGTATATTATTATTTATTATATTATTGATTAATAGTAAATAATTATTACTTTGTAGAAAATAATAACTTTTTTTTAATTACATTTACTAAATAGCATATAGTAAATAAATATTTCACACTATTTTTTTTCTAGATTTTTAATCTAATAAATGCAGCCTTGATGAGCATAAGAAATATCTTTAAAAACCATTAAATATCTTACTGACCCCAAATATATATAGCCACTGGCCAACAGAAATTTTAATTTTAATAATCTTAGGCAGAGTCACAGCTGCTAGAACATGTGACCTTATATTTTTAACACACTTTTGTCCTAAAAACACAGTTTAAGTTAACCTTTCATTTAAAAATTAACTCATAGTTATCTCATAGTAATATTGCTTTAGTGTATTTCAGTTTATGTGTGTATTTATGAGAATAAGCGAAGCCTTCTGCATCTGACAGACAGTAACGCCTCAAACAGCTGAACACACAAATATAGAAACCCACACGGTTATTAATAGCGCGAGTATTATTATTACATACAAACTTACATTGTCATATATTATGTAATGTTACGTTATGCTCCGTAAAGATCACTAATATGAAGGGACTGCAGAATTATCGATCAGTTTATGATATGAATGACGTCATGCCATTCATTGAGCCGAACTAAAAGCGTTAACACGTGTAAACACGAGCGCATTAGATGCGGTACAATAAAGCAGATCGCTGTAAACCCTCACATTCAGACATGCGAAGCGGTCTCACCGTCTCCATTCACCGGACTGATGACTTTATGAGTATTTATGTGCGTGTTTATGATCTGTCAGGCGAGACCGACCACGCCGCTGCCGCATTCGGCGCTCAACTGTCGTAAACACACTCATGCCCGACTTGCTTGACGGCAAAAAAAACTTTTCAGGGTTTTGAGCCTCACGAGGTTGGATTTTCATTCACAGATTTCGATGTAGTTTTCTTTGTTAATTTGCTTTGGTAATTGGTGTAGCGTAGTAAGAACATTTTTAATAAGAGGAAAAGCTAGAGGAAAAAATAATAATTCATACTAAGAGTATTCATTATTTTACTCGGGTTCTAGGCTACATCCACAAAATAAAAACGACACGAAATGCGTTTGTATGCCTAAATAGTCGTTATGAATAATATTTAACGTCTTTTAAGAAGAAAAATCAATTTAATAAACTGAAAAAGCCATCTATCTTCATATTCCTGTTTTAGTTATTAACAGTTTTATGCATTTGTCTGTTAGTTATGGAGGGCCAAATTAATTCAAATTAAAAAAATGTTGAAGTATATAAATAAATCCTTAAATACACAACGAAACAATGAAATGCATGCATAAATAAAAATAAATAAGTTAGAAATTAAGTAAAAATAAATGCAGAAATATGTTTTGTTTATTCAGTTACTTAATAAGTGATTTATTAATTAATTCATTTATATATTTCTTCATTCATTTTTTAAATTAATTTGTTTATTTATAAATTCATTTTTTATTTATTTATTTAGCAGAAATAAATAAAGATGAATAAAACAAACGTTAAATAAACCTATATATAATGTTATAAAAACTAGAAATATTTACTTCCCTTCACTCCAAATAAATAAATAAATATCTAAATAAATAAATATACATTTCTGCATTTATTTATGTATTTAATTATTTCATTTATGTATATATTTCAGTATTTATTTATTTATTTAATTTTGAGTAATTTGTTTTGTGTGTATCTCGTAAAAAAAAAGTTGTACTGTTTTTATTTCTATATTATAAGATCTTTTTACTTTTTTGCTAATGTGGCATATCATGTATCTTAGAAAATGAATAAAGTAAAAGTAAATACAGGTGTATATACAGTATATATACACTGACATATATAAACAAACACAAACATTATTTAATTGCAGTTGTACTCTTTCAAAAAAAACAAAAAACAATATAATCATATAAGTGAGTTAAAATGAATGCATAGTAATTATATGATTATATATCTTCAATTATATGGGCCGTACAGTATATACACCAATAATGACTTTGTTAAAGCAGTAATTACCTAGTCAAGAGGTTTAATATTAATAGAATAATTTTCTGATTTTTAAATATATTTTTATGTAGATATGTAAAGACTTAGATGTGTTTTTTCTTATGTTTGAAGGGCAGACGTACCTGTGTGCGGCGGTGGTTTTTCTGCTCTGAGAGAAGAGCTGGGCTTCTGGAGCGTTCCTGTGGAGCACCGCTGGAACATACCTTTACTGAGGAACAATGGAACGTGATTGTGTTTGAGTCGTGACCCCTGCTGACCTCATAGAGCGGGGAATTCTAGAAATCACGGTGAGTTTGTTGAATGGCTCTCTCTGGATGTTGAAGTATGTCGTCACATCGCACACGTCCCTGCGCTATATTCACAAATGCAGGGTTTCAAATCTGGGTTTCTTTCAAATAACGATGCTGCAGTGCTTTATTTTAAAATAATGATCAAACTTTTAGGAAAAACCTCAAAACATCTTCTGTCTAATGATTGTATTGGATTGTTAATTTATTATAGGAGATATAAAATCTGATAATACAAGCATACACTTTTCATAAATTAATTAATGAAAGAGTCTCTAAAATACTTTTTTTAGAGATAAATAAAAATTATTAATATCATGTGTTTATTTCATGCAGACACACAGAGAGAGATACAATAATTATTGTTATTAATGCATTTATTTATTTACTTTATTTTAATAATCAGAAATGTAGACCCCTTGCAAAAATGTAAAATATTTTCTTTGAACAAATGCATAAACAATATTTATTGCAAATAGTGATAATTTATTATTAGCCAATGCTTGAATAAAAAAATTTAATAAAATATTGTATAAAAAGTTACACAGTATTTAGAACCCATATTTATTTATTTATCTACAGTATATATCTCTTTATTTATAAATTACAGTAGATATTTAAGAAAGGAAACCACATTGCTTAAACAATAAATAAATAAATAAAGTTATACTGTATATATATATATCCCATATTTATTTATTTTTTAAATGTCATAAAATGTATTTATTATTAATTAATTTTTTTTTTTTTTTTGTAAAGATGGAACCACTATATACTTGTAGATCAAACAATCATACACTTTTCAAAAATGAATCAATAAAAACTGCTTTTAAAAGTCTCTAAAGTAGTTTTTTCAGAAAGAAATAACCTGTAAGTTTACACAAATATTACAGATTTGGATCTGTTCAAAAGAAATAATCAGAAATTCTTTAAAGAAATGCATATACTATATTTATTGTAAATGGTGATAATTTATTATTAGCCAGTGCATAAATAAATAAAATGATAAATTTAAATGAATAAAATTGAATTAAAATTTTTCAATAGTACTGTATATACAAAAATACCAAGTGAATATCTAGATATATTGATAAAGCTATACTATTATATTACAAACATAAAAATGCATAAGAAGAATTGATAGATAGATGTTTATTAATGACTGAATAAACAACAGTTTAAAAGCTTTCAGGCAAATACTTTTATTTCTATTATCAAAAATAATCCATTCTTTGTACAAAGATTCATATATTATATTTACATAAATATCAAGGCTTTATTTATGTGTTATTTACAATAAATATTTACATAGTTTCTCCACCACATGGTGTGATTGTGAATACATAGTGCTTGAGATCTCTATAATCCGTTCAACAGTAAGGACTGATCATAATGTTCTTATTTTCCATCTTTTCCTTCACGATCAGTTAGTGTGAAGGGGTCTGAACTCTTCATGCATGAGCAGCTCTGTCTCTCTGATGATGATGATGAAGCTGGTCACAGACAGCCACACTCCTCCACCACCATGTCCTCGTGGTGTCTGAGGATCGGCTCTCCGTTCTCGTAGTAAAGCATGCTGAGAGGACTCATCTTGGTGGGAGCGCAGCAGGCCGCAGGGACTCTGCTCGGATGATAGTACTTCAGCAAACTCTGCAGCAGAACAACAGAAGCACGTTAGTATTCACATACTGACAATTCAGCTCAACTTTACCAGCAGAGAGCTTTTCATCATGCACATCATTCCAAAGCAGCTTTACAGAAGATTAAACTTTCTATATTTAGTAATCAATTAATGAAAATTTTTAGAAAAGTTTTGTTTTAGTTTTTGTAATACGTATGTATATATTTTTTTTATTTAAAGTTTTTATATTTTTTGTTATCTTAGTTATTTATCGTTAGCTAAAAATAAATATAAAAATATCAAAATACATATTTTTAGTTTATATCATTTTATTTCAGTTTTGTTTTTGGTAATTTTAGTACATCAAAATGAAAATGCTTCCTTGGCAACTATCTGAAATAAAGTGAGCTTAATTTTTATATTTTCTACATTTTTTTATGTCTGTTATGGTTTTTTTCTTTATTTGAAGTAAAACAAAAATGTTATTTTATTTCAGTTTAAGATTGAGTTTTTTAGTACTTAAAGTTAACCAAAATGTTTGTTAAGTTAGCTTGAATAAAATAAGTTTATGTTTTTTTCAATTCACTGTTTTTTAACATAACTTTTGTTTTAGTTTTTAGTTTTTTTCAAATGTAATATTTTTTTAAATATATAAAATTGAACTAAATGATAATGATAAAGGATGCCTTGGCAGCTAGCAGAAATAATATAATATATTTTATTTAAGTTAACATTTGTTTTACATTAAAACGTTTTTTATTTACTTTTTTATTTATATTATTTATTTAATATACATTTTTAAATAAATATATATATATATATTTTAAATGCATCTTTAATTAATTTCAAGGTTTTTCTTTTGTAAATAATAACAATGAGAAGCTCCAATTTTTCCAATTTAATTTGGTTATTTTTAGTAAATGCTAACAACCCTAGGAAGCTGTGAGTCACAGAATGCAGTCTGTAATGTACATAATTGCGTATGAATTGCTCAGTATTAACTCAGTGGTCTGACCTGCATGTAAGCGTGGTTGTTGGGGTGCAGGTCTTCGCTCAGAGGATTTGGGCAGCTCCCCTCGCAGCGGTACGCGTTGTACTTCTTGGGGAAGACGATCCAGGAGCCCCATCCGATCTGATTGAAGTCCACATGCATGTCCACCCTCCTGCACATGGAGCTCTTCTCGACCGGGCTCTGGAGAGGCTCCGGGTTCCTCACCGGCTGGCCCCTGCGGCCCCGCTTGCTCCTGTGGGGCTTGTCTCTCTGCACCTCCTTTCCTTCGCTGTTAAACAAGAACTTGGACTTCTCGGCTGTGTGCAGCAGACTGGCCCGGTCCTGCTGGCTCTGTCCAGAGACGGTGTGAGAGAAGATCAGCAGCATGGCCCTGTGCCGGATCCCATCCGGAGCGCTTCTCCCAGGGCCGAGGGCCCTCCTGCTCTTTAGACGGACCCTCTCGGAGAGCTCGGGGCCCATCCAGCTCAGCAGCAGGTCTGTGGCGTTGTAGACCCTCCAGTGATGAGAGATGCTCATCAGAGAAGAGTCTGAGAGCCGACCCAGGGACTGGCCCTGCTGGTGCCGGACCTCCACCGTGATGTTGCTTTGCGGCGTTTCTTTGGGAATACGGATCCTGAGCTCCGCTGCCTGGATCTGACGCTCCGACAGAACCGAGGAGAGGTCAAAGTGTGTGACGTAGTGTGTGTCTCGACTGGTCAAACCTGGAAGAGACGGGGACAGATTTAGATAAGCATCCTTGCTGGCTTGCTAAAAGTCATTTTAATCCATTTTAAATAGTACTAGTGATATGTCATCACGCAGCTATATGTCTTTGCAAATAAACTATATATAGGCTATATATATATATATATATATACATTTAAAATATTTAAAAATTTTACATATTTTTAAATGTTAAGACAAATATTTATTTTTTCTTTTCTTTTCTTTTTTTTGCCTCATTTGATAACATTATTTTTAAACTCCACATATTATTATAAAAAAGCACATGAGCCACTGGCAAAGATGGGTGAAAAATATATATAGTTCTTTATTTAATTTGCTTATTTATTTAATAATGTTGCACATGCCTCATTTCATACCATTTTTGGCTCCTTATATTACTATAAAATCAGACTTTTTATTTTCCAAATTAAAAAGAAAATACAAAAAATAAAATAAAACTGCATTAATTTAAAAAGTTTTAATTCTTTGTTAAAAGTTTGCATATTATATCATGCATCCACCACTTAATTAATTTATTTAGCAATATTTTAAATGTCTAATGTGATATTATTATTTAAAAAAGATTATAACACCATTTTCATATTTGATCACATTCTTGTCACTAAAGTAATGATTACATATTTAAGTGAAAAGAAAAACTTTTTGATTTTAGGGTGAAATGTGGCCAGTTCTCGTCAGATTCTGTGAGACCGACCCATCTAAAAACTGGCTCTTGGCTCTTTTGATATGTATTTTTCTCAGGGATGAAGGGCTGACGGTCATGTACACAAACCCAGCAGTAATGAGGTGATTTGTGCAGCTGAACACACACTCTTTGATCCTTACGGATGAGGCTCTTGTCCGCTGGAGTGTATTGGCTGTACATTTACATTCAAATTGCTAATTGCTTTGGTTTATCTAATAAGCGGCCCTGACTGTGCTTAAGAGCTCTGCCATTCAACATCAGCCTGCTCTGGACAGATGATGAACAAATAGATCATTAGATCGTTTTCCTTAATATTCAAACCATTTCTGGAAGCAGTGTGGTAATTGATTTTAAAAATATTTATATCGTTGCAGTCAGATTATTCAGTTTAATCAAAATCATTTTAGTTTAGTGTAAATAATTATTCAGCTGCAACAACAATAATAAAGTATTACAAATATTTACAATTTATACTATGTATTATGAGTTTTTTAACATTCATTGCAACAGTAAAAATATAAATAATATATTAAATATAATAAAATAATAAATATGATGATAATATGATTTCAAATATTATTTTTATTGTTGCTGTCTAATTATTATTTTATTTATTCAAATGTATTGTAAATAATCACTTGTCTGCAACAAAAACAAAAATATAAACAACAAATATTTTAAACAATAAAAGTAATAATCAAATGATACCAAAAATTATAATTAATTATTATTATATTATATTTAAATATTAATAATGAAATAATTATTATGATCATTTGTATTGTAGCAGTTATAATAATTTAATTTTTCTAAATTGACATAAATAATAATTGTAACTACAGCATTATTATTATTATCAATAAACCAAGGTATTTATGTTAAAATACAATGTTTTACAAATATATATATATATATATATATTCACTTGCAGACCTCATTTTAAAGAAGCGCTCTACTAAGCATAAAGCATGACTATCGATACATAATATGATCTATGATCAATTTCTTAACATTACAAACTTTTCCCCCCTACTAGTACAATAAATCTTCATGCAAATGAGTTTAGGTTTAAACATTATCAAATATTAAGAACCACAATCAAATAGTCAAAGGTGCGTACCGCATCAATTAAACTAGTCTCATTTCTTCTGATGAAAAGTCGTGTAGTATCGATCAGATATTAGCTTTATCTTAACGGAGGGGCAAGGCAGCGCGAGCCAAATCCCTTCAGAACAAACACCGGATCGAAACCCATCGCTTAACACCTCCAGACCTCCGTTAAACGCCCCGTGCCCGCGCTCCTAATCTAATCAGGCGACGTGTGAAAAAGAGCCGAGGGGCTGATGTGGATTTGGGTTTGTGTAAGGATGTCTGGCGAGGCTCTAATCCACATCAGCTTAGCATTAGTCCTGCGCGATGTGGATTGAAGGTGTCTGACAGCCAGGAGCCAGAAAAGAGCTGTGCGCGCGACGCGTCTCAAAACTTTCACAAAACTACAAAAAACAAAAAAACAAAAAACAAAAACAAGCATCTAAGCAGCATCTAAGAAATAAAAACAATACTTACGCTTGGAGAGGATGCTCTTGATGGTGTCCGCGGGTTCGTGCTCCAGGTGCTCCGCGGAGCGCGTGAGGTTCAGCTTGTAATGCCTGTAGAGGTGCATCATGTACGTGGGTAGATGATGGCGGTGACTTCTCTCGGTAATCCTTGTGCCATGATAGATACGCTTTCCAAGAACTCCGAGCAGCAGAAGCTGGCAGCAGGCCAGGCGCAAGGCTCCGAGTACGTTCATGCTGGACCGAGGTCAGAATGACAGGTCGAGGGTCCGCCAGAGCTTATATACCCCCCTCCCCGCGGCCCTCTGCATATTTAACAAGTAGCAGAGGACATTAAAGGGAAATTGACATGCCCTGACAGCTCATCATCTATTCGTGTGCTAATGAAACGCATATTTTACAATGAACAATTAAAACACCTTGCACCCTCGTGACGTCACCGGAGTCGCTCTCCGCCTTTGAAGACTGCTTCGGCGCTTTGAGCTCGAGCGTCGGATGCTATGTGTCTTTTCTCGACCCTCGTCGAATGCATTTAACATAACATTTATACATGGAAAGATGCAAAACAAATAGTCTTTGGGCGTCCTGTTGAGAGGTACCTATCTGAGTCATATAGAAGTAGAATATTGTCTGATGTGTGTGTGTAATTTATTCATTCAGTGTTGCTTCATAATTACTTTTGGAACCCCTATGATTTGTTTTTTTGCATACAGTTCATTTTATAATATATTAAATAGGTATTAGATGAGTAGTAAAAATTTACATGATAATATTTACATAATATAATATTTTTTTATATTAAATAAACAAAAAAACATGCAGCCTACAATATTATATACAATATAGTATATATATATTTGCAATAAATATATTTATTAATATTTTAAAAGGTTTAAATATATAGAAATATAAATAAATGTAAAAATTGCATATATATATATATATTTTGAATATCACCTGATATTTAATAAGTTACTTGAAACTCCATGTAAGAAGAATATTGTAGAAAGTTACACACACAAATAAAGTTACAAATATATGTGTGCGCATGTACATGTGTGTATGTAACTTTATACAATATTATATGTAGAGTTTATTTGCAAAATGTTCAATATATACA
>JAUMHG010000054.1:17986391-17999832 GCA_032359395.1 Enteromius anoplus
TGCATAGGAATGTGGAATAATATATAGTATATATTTAAATCATTCATAACCATAATTAAAAGAGTGAATTCTAATAATTAATAAGAATGATAATAAACAAACTATTAAAAAATTTTTAACATATAATAATAAGTTAATATACATAGATTATTAATGTGTTTTATAATAATATAATTATACAAAAATGCTAAAGGTTTTCTAATTATAAGATTGTATTATATATATATATATATATGTGTGTGTGTGTGTGTGTGTGTGTGTAATAATAATAATAATAATAATTATTATTATTATTGTTATTATTAATGTATTGTAGTAATCATTAAAGCAGTGGACTGTAATATTTAATAATAATAATAATAATATTAATAATATAACTGTTTAAAAGCAAATGTATTATCCATTGATTATCCATAATATTAATTATTATTATATTTATTATATGACTGATTTATGAATTAGTTAAATCTATTGTTATTATTATTATAATTAAGTAAAATTGTGGCTATTTTTATTCATTGATTTATCTATAGATAGATCTGTCAGTCTATGACTAGTTTTACCGTGTTAAGTGTACACTGTTTGCGTGTATTCAGAGCTCGGCATCAGTCATGTGACATGCGTGTAGCTGTTGAATGAGACATCCTTCACGTGTCTTGTGTTTCCTGTTTCTCTGGTTTAAGAGGACAGAAGCCACAGATTTGTCAAGTTTAAGATTAGAAAGCAAAAATGGCCGCAGTAAACCACAGGCTGACCGCGCAGAAATGAGTCCGCTTCGTGTTCTGTATGATATGATCCCGCTCACGTACTGTATGTTCCCAGAATGCTTTAAAAACGAGCCGTTTTGCTGCATTAGTTGGCAGTGCGTGGGCGGCGAGGAATCATTAATCTAAACTCCATCTGATCGCTATTTAAAGCGTCCTGACAAACCGCAGGACTCGAGCTGTTATTTTAGCCCCGTCGATAGAAGGATACACAGGAAGCAGCTTTATAAAAGAAAGAGGCCACTTCCTGTCTTGCTCCAAGGCTTTTTGTTCTCCAGGGCTGCCAACACGAGCAGATCCACAGAACACAGCGGATCTGGTTTAATCACTTCATTCATTCGCACATTCCCAGACACAAACTCTTTATTTATAGCATGTCCAGTGATCAGGAATAGATAGTATGGATATACATAAAGCAAATAAAGAGCAAAATGTAAGAATATTTGCCAAAACCTGTTTATTAATTAATTAAAAATTTATATTTCAACAAAACATTCACAATTATCTGAAGGTGGTTAATGGACACAAGCAAGGAAACAAATTCAATTATTTTATATTTTATATAAAATATTTTTAAAACTAGATTTTATATATTTATTTTATATATCTTTATATTTTATTATTGATATAAATAATTTTTATTTATATTTCAGTTTTTTATTTGAATTCTCTGTTATTATTTTATTATCATTATGATACTATTTTTTTTTTTTTTTTTTTTTTTTTTTTTTTTTTTTTATTTTTTGTGGCTTTTAATTTTGTTAATTATTTTAATATTTTTTTTTTTTTTTTTTTTTTTTTTTTTTTTTTTTTTTGTATTTTGTGTGCCTTTTCATTTAGTTATTGGTTTGTCTATGTCGTTTTTTTATTTTATTATATTTATAGTTTTAGTTGCATATCGTAAAATAAAAACACCAAACCCTAAAAAAATTCTTACAAAAGGTTTCTCAGCTGTTTTCTGCAGTATCAGGTGTCCTTAATAACATAGTAAAAGTTTAGCAAAGTTTGATCACTAGAAAGGTGTAGTTATAGAGTGGGATGGATGGATGGATAGTTGGTGATATTTATTTAGTTTGTTAATGATAAGCAGCAAGATAAATAGATAGTTCAAATAAATTAGGGATATTATATTTACTTTTTTATTTTATTTAGCAATTTTATGAACCATTCCCCCATGAATCCCTAGTGTGGCTAACCCCTGGTTCATTGATGTTAGATTTAAATGATTGTGTTAACAGGAAGTGTTTCCTGAGATGTTTCTTGTAGTAGATGAAGCTGTAAGTGCCTCTCTGGTAATGCTTCTCTCAGGAGAATCCGTCTCTGTCCCTGAGTCGAGACGCAGCCCGTCCTCTTCCAGCTCTGCTCTTCAGCTGTCAGGTCGGTGTGGGCCGAACCAATCTGGGTATGATCCTGGGATCTCTGGTGATGATGCACCTCACTCGAGCGGGACAGGAGCCGATGGCACCGTAAGACCCAAAACATCACATGATCACTTGTAACTAGTCAAAGTAATTCAAAAACAAAGACTCCCTGCTCATCAAGGCTGTATTAATTTGATCAAAAATACAGTAAAATTGTGAGACGATATTGCCGTTTGAAACAGCAGTTTTCTATTCAAATGTCTGTTAAAGTGTATTTTATTTCTGTGATGTTCAGCTGTATTTTCAGCATCATTACTCCAGTCTTCAGTGCCACGTGATTCTTCAGAAATAAATCTAATAAACTGATTTGCTTCTCAATAAATAATATTATCAGTGATGAAAACAATCATGCTGCACATTATTTTTGTGGAAGCTGTGATGCATTTAACTTTTCAGGATCACAGATGAATAGAAAGTGACAGCATTCCATTGAATTGGAAACATTTGTAACATTTTAAATGTCTTGACTGCCGCTTTTAAACAATTTAATGCATCCTTCATGAAAAAAAAAAACAATAATTTATTACTAAAAAAATAAACTTTTTGTCACTTAGCGGGTGCCTTTATCCAAAGCGACTTACAAATGATGAAAATGGAAGCAATCAAAACCAACGATAAGCAAAGAAGCCTAGCGCTGTCTTATATACAGTTAATGTGTAATAATGCCTTTAATGTGAATGTTGTCACATGTTTATAGAGCTGAAGTGAATGCGACAGACAAACCCAAAATGCAGTTCCAGGTTATTCAGACTCTCATCAGTAAGCTGCCTAAAGGTCAAGAGGTCATGGAAGAGGTTTGTATTTGCATGTGTTCAAGACGGAGAGGTCCTGGATGAGCTGCTGACCGCGTCCTGCTGTGTTTAGGTGGACCGAGCCATCGATCAGTGTTCTGAGATGCACGACATCCGAGAGGCCATTTATGAGAACAAACAAAAGCTGGAGGGAATCGGAGAGGACTATCAGATCCAGGTGAGAATCTGTGTGTGACATCGGTCAAAGTGCACGTCTCTAGAGTTGAATTGGCAGCTTTTGCACTACTGGCCAGAGGTTGCAATTTATTATTGTTGCTGTTTTGGAATGATTTCTGAAGGACTGGAGTAGTGATGCTGAAAATTCAGCTTTGATCACAGAAATAAAAAATGTATTTAACTATATATTCACATGGAAAACGGCTGGTTTGATTTTGAAAAATATCTACAAATTTCTATTATGTTTTATCAAATTAATCCAGCTTCGCTGAGCAAAAACATTACAACTAATGCTTTTTCTAAACCTCTGACCAGTAGTGTATATAAACGCCCCTTTAAATTCAATGGAGGGTGACGAGGATGTTTTGACTTCTGTTTTTATCTGAAAAAGGGATTTCTTTAAAGCCTTTAATGACTCTGTTGGACTTCATTACACAGACTGGACAGATGAGTGCGTGTAAGACGTTTGAGGCATCTTAACAAAGTCTCTTTCTGCATCGCTGAGCTGCTTCTGTCCGTCTCCCGTGCTGAGCTCAGCTCGTTCTGTCTAGTTCTTTCAGAATCTCTTGTAGAAGCAGCTGGTACAGATTGTTAATAAAGAGTTTTTTTTTTATGTTGTTTCCAGGGAAGCAGCACTAAAGATTACTTCCTCCACCGAACTCTACAGAGTCTAGAGCGGTATTTCTACCTGATCGTCTTTAACGCTTACCTGCATGAACAGGTGCAGTGTGTGTTCAGGCCAATCTTTTACTCTATATTTGCCGCTCATATTTATGATGTAGTTCCTCTCTGTTCTAGTATCCGCTGGCGTTCGCCTGCAGTTTCAGCAAATGGCTGTGCTCTCACGCCTGGATGTACCGCCTCCTCTCCTGCATGAACCAATCAGAGCTCAGAGCACCAGCTGACCTGCTCACGAAAGGAGCTCGAGTCCTGGTGAGAAACCTCAGCATCCTTACTCTGTCTCAAAGATGCTGTGGCTTGGCTTTCTTTCCAAGCAGAGACCTTGAGCACTTTCTTTGATAGACTGTGACTGTTTCAGCTCCTCTAAGGACTCTTTTGGTAAATTCTATCGATTCATGTGCAACACTTTTCAATGCAACATTCAGTTTTAGATTATTTTTCTACATTATCAGGGTTGAAAGTAAGTTATAATAATAATAATAATAATAATAGTGCTTTCAAATGATTGAAAGCATCCAAAATAAATATTATTTCTGTATATCCAGGTAGCGGATGAATATTTAGCGCCTGACGTCCTGAGCACCGTTAAACAGATGAAAGTGGCTAATTTCAGACGAGTGCCCAAGATGTCCGTGTACGGGATGGCGCAGCCGACGTCTGAGGTAAAACCTCCCTAAAGCTCCTTCAGACGAGACTCTTCCCTTCTGAGGGCTTTGTGAACGCTCAGCTAACGTTTGTTAACGTTTCAGGCGACGGGAGCCGTTCTGGCGTATCTGACGGATGAGAAGAGGAAGCACAGCAGTGTATTGTGGGTAAATCTGCAGGATGAGCTGGTTCTGGAGGCTAACGGCCAGATCTTCTGTCCCAGAGAGCCCACGCATGTGGACAGGCACATATGTGTGCTCTCTTCACAGACACATGACATCCAGGTCAGAGTCTGCTTTTGCTTCTTCTGATGTTTTTCGCCTCATTCTAGCAGCATTCATCATCTCGAACAGCTCAATGAAGCAGTGCAACCTCCGTCTATAAACCTGTGTGTATGTTGTGTGTGTGTGTTGTAGAGGCTGGAAACGGCTCTGAAAGAGGAGCTCGTGGGAAGTCAGAAATGGCTTGAAGTGACTCTGGAGCAGGAGAAACAGATGAAGATGTTCAAGAGCTGTGTGACGGTGCAGGAGATCTTTAACCAGCAGAAGAGTTCACACCAGGGGCTGCGGTACACACGGATACCCTTCCCAGAGTGCTCCGCTCCGACCGAGGAGGTGAAACACACTTTAACAGACCTCCTGAAAGATCTTTTCATTCAGATTCAATGATAAGGCAAAGACAAGACCTTCTGCTCCCTCTAGTGTCCGTCAGAGTCACTGCAGTGTAGATTTGACAATGTAATTTAACATAACACATATATTATTTTATTTGTTAACTAACATGAATGATTAACACATTTATTAATCTTTAAGGATAGTTAATAAAAATACAGCCTTTATTATCAGTCCATCAATGAATGCTAACAAGCACAACTTGTGATTTTTATAATGCACTAGTAAATACATTCACTTTAACCAAGATTATGAAATGCTGTAGAAGTAGTTTGTTAGCTATTTTAATTAAATAATGTTAACTAATGAATCTTATTGTAAAGTGTTACCTATTTTATTTTTGATCCAAAAGTGTCATTAACTAACTACCTTATTTTATTTTTTAAAGCAAGCATTTAATAACGTTTTTATTTATTTAAATTTAAATGTAATTTTTAAAGATTATTGTACTGTTGCTATTATTATTATTATTATTTATTTCTTATTTAATTAAAAAATTGACCAAAAAAGCTACTTAATCTTCAAGCAGTCTGTATGACGCTCACGAAGGCTTCCGAAAACAATCAAAGTCATTACAGATAAAATGAATAAGATGTAGTTGAAAAGGCAAGGCTCTTTGACTTTAATGGCTTTTTAACTCCAAAAAGCTCCAAATGTCTCTCTTTGTGTTCTCCAGAAGAAGTGAAGTCTTTATGGTCGTTAAATATGACAGCGCTGTCATATACGGCTAAACCATGGCTGTAATAGACTTCAGTTCTGAGTGAAAGCCTGGTATTTTCTGTCTTTTGTGTGCTTTATAGAGTCGTGTGAAAGTGATTTATCACAGTCTGCTTTGTTCGGTTTCATTGATTAGTGTGTGTGTGTGTGTGTGTGTGTGTGTGTGTGCAGGGTTTGGACAGGCTGCTGGAGGCCATGAAGTCTTGTCTCGCTGAAGACTCTCTCTCTGCGTTCATCTTTAACTGCTCGAACGGTAAAGGCCGGACGACCACGGCTATGGTGATCGCGACGCTCACGCTCTGGCACTTTAACGTACGTCACAATCATACTCAGATCATATTTCTGTCTGGAATCGACTGTAGCATTCAAAACTGTTTACAGAACAACATGATGTGAACATTTATATATATATTTTTATATCATATTTTTCTGAAATATATACATAATAAATATACACAGTACACTTTACAAGGACTTATTGAGTATGTGACTAATGGTTTGCAGCACTGGTTACAGGATGTACATAGACCTGTGTGTCATTTGACTTATTTGTAATAATTGTCTATATTCATATTTTGTTTGACAGGGTTTTCCAGAGTCTTGTGAGGATGAAATCGTAAGCGTTCCTGATGCCAAATACACAAAGGGCGAGTTTGAGGTGATGACCTTTTTTTATTTTTTATTCATGATTTCTTGGATGACCAATGTGGAAGGCATTTATAAACAAGGCATGCAATTTACACAGTGTGAAATATTTTTACTGTTTTAAAATAACTGTTTTCTATGGTGAATAAATACATATATATATATTTTGTTTTATTAATAATATAATAACGATAATAATAGCAGCAAATCAGCATATTAGACAGGTTTAGATGACACTGAAGACGGGAGGAATGATGCTAAAAATTCAGCTTTGAAATTACATTTGAAAATATACTAAAATAGAACGCAGTTCTTTTTAATAGTACATATATTTCATAATTTTATTGCTTTCGCTGTGCTTTGGATCTAATAAATGCAGGCTCGGTGAGCAGAAGACCCCTCTTTAAAAAACATAAAAACTCTGGATGTTGAATAATGTTTCGCTGCTCGTGTACACTACAGTAAAGAATAATAGATTTAGAGTCTCAGTATTAATGTTTACACATTCATCAGTGGTTGGGATCTTTTTTCTTTCCCAAGATCTTCGGTGGTTTCTGAGCGGTTTAGATCTTGGCTCTGGTTTTCTGATTGCTCTCTTCTGCTATCTTTGTGAAGAAGTCTCTTTATTAGTAACGTATTAGTTTAATTCAGTCCTTGAACTTGAATCCAGAAACACTGATGACATGCGAACATAAACGTCTGGTTTCTGACCCACATCCGGTGACTGACGCATGTGTTTGGCCCCGAGGCGGACGGTTCTGACCCGCTCGTCTCTGTCACTGGTTTCTGCTCCTGAGGGTCGTTTCAAACACGTGTAACTCTGATAAATCAAGCTCAGACTCACACGCAGTCAGTGATGAGCTCAGGATGGATTCAGGGCAGCTGTGACCCGAGGGCTCCTCTGCCCTAAAAACACACTCAAACTAGTCTCCTGTGACCCTCCACAGGCTATAGATGCTGGGAGATGTAGGACAGATCAAACTCGAAAATATTTAGATTTATCTTATTTTTAAATATGCTTTAATAATTGTAAAAACAGCACAGTATTATTGCTATTGTTTTAATTATTATTATTATTATTATTATTAATGATTATGGTTAATGTTAATACAAGTCATAATTTCAATATTTAATTAATGCTTAAATAATTAAGTCATTTTTCTGTTATATTAACTTATAGTTATTTTTTTGTATTTTTATTAGTAGCAGTAGTAGTAGTTTTTAATTTTTATTAATGTATGCTCATGTTTTAAATCAAAAAGCTATTAAATATCATGCCTATTCTATCATGAATTTATATTTAATTATTAACTTATTTTTATTATAATAATTGATTTTGATTTGATCATTTCTGTCATCCCATTTTTTTGCACTTGGTTTATGATGAAATATTTATCATTAAATCATTACATTTGAACTATTTTAATTATGATTTAAATATTTGTCTTTTAAAAATATTGTATAAATGGATATAATATGTTATGACTGTATTATGATATATTTTCATATAAAAATGTTTATTATGCTTTAATTTCTGCTCAGGCAACAGGTTCAATTCCTTTTATTTTTGTACATAGATTAAAATTTGTTGTGGTAATTCTATAGTTGCTGTGGTTATATAACAAATGACTTCAGTTTTGCGCAACTATACAGTGTACTATACTACAGTACACTACAGTTTACTGTGTTATATTGTGCTGTAGCATTCATTAACACACTGCAGTAAATACTGTAATATATATAATACACAATACACTTTACTATAGTATTGTTAAAAAACTCATGTGGGAATATCGCCACTCGGCTGTGTGTGTTTACTCTTGTCTGGGGTTAGGGTTGTCTGATGCTGTAAGGAAAGCTGACTCTGTGTCTGTCCTGAAGGTGGTGATGAAGCTGGTCCGTCTGCTGCCGGACGGTCACCGGATGAAGCGGGAGGTTGATCTGGCCTTAGACTCGGTCAGCGAGACCATGACTCCTCTGCACTATCACCTGCGGGAGATCATCATCTGCACCTACAGACAGGTAGAGGGCGCTCTCTCTTCTCCTGCTGTTAGATCACAAAACAAAGTGCTACAGTCGTTTACTGGCTAGATACTGAGACCACAGAGGTCTGAGAGGTTCATGACATCCAATCGTTTCATATATTCAGAGTATTATCTGTAGTTAGTAAGTTAGTAGTAAGTAAGTTAGTAGCAAGGTTTTGTTTTAAGAATAATAAAAAAAAGAAAATCATAATTGTGGCTTATTTTCTAATAAATGTTTATTTAATCTTTTTTTAAATGTTAAATAATACATTTTTATAAAGAAATATTTTATTTGTTTTATAATATTTATTCATTAATTGTTTCATATATAACAAAATATTTTATTGCTTATATGTTTTAATATTTATACATTTGTTTTGTATATTCTATTATTTATTTCCTAATAAGTACTGATTTATTTAAAATAAAACAATAATTAATTTTGTATTTTTAGGTTATATTTTCTCATTTATTTATTTAGGTTGTATTTTATTTTTCAATACGATTCTAAATGTCTTTATTTATTTGTTTATTATTTTTAATTAGTTTGTTTCATTATTTATTTTCTAATAATTATTGATTTTATTTCAAATAAAAATGTATTTGTTACATTTTCTACTCTATGTTAGTTTTATTCTAAATATGCATATTTATTGGTTTAATTATTTAAATGAAAAGAAAACAATTTTATTCTAAATATATGCTCCATGTTTTAATTTTTAATTTAATTTAATTTCATTGAAGCAGAAGCATGATAAAGTGCTCCTTCCCCAGTGTTTTAACTGGTGTTCAGTAATGATCTGTGGTGTGTTTTCTCTGCGTCTGTATCCTCGTGTCGTCTCTTAGTGTCCTGTAGGTGGCAGCACTTTTCCTCGATTGAGACACTCTTGATATATTTCCACAATTACTCCATAGTCCGACACTCATCAGCTTCAGCCTCTGTTCATACAAGCAGCACAAATGTCAAGAGTCTTCTTTACAAGCATTCCGGGAAAAGCCTCTAGTGTTTGATCCAAACATTTCCACATTCATTAAGATCAGCGGAGCGCGGATCTAAACACCATTTAGTTTGTTTTTAAGTCTTTTGAATTACAGGGACACTGAAAATGTCCTCATAAATCACCTTCATACTGTAATACCCATGTCATTATACACATTTGTGTCCACATAAACCACACGCACACACACAGCACAGGTATATTCGTAGCAATATCCAAAAATGAGTTTTAGTTTTTCTCTGGCTGATGCACTGCTGTTTCTGAGGGGTGTGTATAATTGTGTGTGTGGGGCAGGACGGTCCCGGGCTCTTATGTAAAGCTCCGAGGGCGGCTGGTCAATCAATGCTGGTTTGTGCAGCGAGAGCGGCTCTCAAAGGATCACATTGTCCCGGGCCTCTGTTTTTTCCCTTTGCGTTCAGTCATTACAGTACCCTCGTCCCGTCTCAGATTTGTTTTTCCCGGGTGGAAAGCGAACACTAATCCCTCTCTTCTGCCTCTTGTCTCTTTGTTACTTTAGATAAGCGCTGCTGACGGAGAGCGATTTGTAATTGAAATGATCTTGGGACGTTTCTGTGTACAGATGATGTGTGTGGTGCGCCTCTGCAGAGACTCTTAAAGGGACAGGTCGCCTAAAACTGGATATTCTGTCATCATTTGCTTATCATTAAGCTGTCTTGTGTGGCGCATAAAAGAGGATATTTTGAAGAATGTAAATTTTTCCTGAAAGCATCGTAACCCTAAGTTGATCGTAGCTCCTTTGGTTTTATTACAATGCTGCCGGGAGCCATTGACTTCCATAGGTTTAAAAGAATACTATGGAATTGAATGATTGCCGTCAGCCGCTTGGTTATAAACGTTCTTCAAAATACCTCAAGTTATACTTGAAGAGATTCATACAGGTTTGAAACTTAACGGTGTGCAAATGATGACAGTTTTACATTTTTGGTGAACTGTCCCTTTAAGCATATGCTTTGTTTTGAAAAACCATATTTTCTGGAATATAACTATAAAAAATTGAATCGTCTTATATGTGCTAATATATAATATTTATCGAGCATATTTAACACACCTCGCTTTAATTAATAGTGAAAATCTTGTTAATGATGTCTATTAATACTTACATTTATATTACTAATTCTGTTCTAAATACTGCAGTTTCTGTGCAGTGAGAAGAAATAAACATTTTAATTAATGTATTTTACATTATTTCAGAATCAAATAATAAAATGCATGTTGTACGTCAATGCAACTTAATTTTTTTTCTACTCTAAAGATGCAGTTTTGTCCTGGTGTGACTTATTTTCCAGATAATGGTGTATATGATCATGCACTGAATTTTCCAAAATTCAGATTTGAATACTTTTTTTGTTACAGTGATATTAATCAAAACACAGAAATGTCAGTATTTCTGCACTTTCTAGACCACTTTATTGGTGTGCAGTTTTTTTCAAAGCCATTATAAAATTAAAATCTATTTTCTATATGTATACAGAAATAGTACAACTGTTTATATAAAAATAGCTTTAGTGCAAATGTAGTAAATAGGTACAGTAGTGAATGAAATATTAATAAATACCAAAAAAAGAGAATTAAGGATCATCTGATGTTACACCTCCTCCCCTCCATCCAGCATCACACCGTTTCCATGGCAACCGCATCCCACTCTGGACCACACTGACATCAGCTTGTGCAAACTTTCAGACAGCTTTGACCCACATGAGCCTGAAAAGTTCGGTTCATATCTGTATAACACGCATCTGAAAGATGTGTATTTTAATTGAAAGATGTTTCTGTCGTGCGCGTAGTGCTCGAGTCTGGTTTCGGCTTCCCATCCGCCGCTAAAGCCAAATCATATCGTGAAATATTCCAGTAAAAGTGCAGGACATGTAAATCAGTGCCTAAAGAAAGGCCCTCATGGTTTGGACGGCGGTGTGGAAAAATATTTGCAGAAAGAAGAGAATGTAGCGAGAGGAAAGGTAGCAACGTCACGAGAGCGAGGGATGGAGCCGATCCAGACGGAGGGAAAGATCCTGAAGAAAACGAGTGCGTGTGGAGCCAGACTCATTCAGCTAGAACAATTAGAGCCGTCCGTCTGAGAGCACATGTGCTGAGCCAGATTACAGCCCGCCTCTGTTCATATCTGACACACATTCAGTCTTCAGCTCCAAAACCTGAGCGTGCAATTAAAATACTTATTTTTAGATTTTAAAAGTCTCTGAACATAAATGACAAGACGTTTCTGAATAGCAGTGATATAAATGTATGTGCTCAGTTCTGGGAAAGGCATGGAAATGTGATGGAGGTTTTGGAAACCCCTCATAGATGAGATTTTAAAGGTACTGTAAGCACTAGAAGATCACATCAATTCCTAGAAGTAATAATAATAATATATACCAGAAATGATCATCTGTGTCTGATTACGGACTAAATTTATTGTAAGTACTTTTTATTTTATATTAATAATTTAATAAATATTAACAATAATAATAATAATAATGATCGATTATCTGATAAACTATTACTAAACAATTTTTTTATTATTTTTGAAACGTGTTTGTTCAGCACACGTGTGAGATATAAGAGAGTGTTTTTTAATTAACGAGTGTGTTTCTCAGAATCAGTCGATTGGACTCTGCTCTTCCTGTCAGTGATAATTACAGATTTAATTAACTTCTCACACACAGATCAACACACGCCGCTCGCTTTAATCGCTGCTGATTACTCTGTTGACCTGTGAACTCGGAGCTGTTGTTGATGTGTGCAGTTACAAAGGGATGGGAGGATGGCATTATGGTTTTCTTTTAATCAGTATTTACATTATATTATTGATGCTGTTCTTTTGAAGGTTTTTTGAGCAGCGAATCAGCATATTAGAATGATTTCTGGAGTGTCATGTGATCATTCAGCTTTAAAACAAATGACACTTTAACAGATATTTACATAGAAAACATTCGTTTTTAAAGTTTGACAGATTTTACTGTATTTTGAATCAAATAAATGCAGCCTTGGTGAGCAGAAGAGATTCCTTTCAACCAACATTAATTAATTAATAATAATTTCAGGACAGATAATTACAGATAAATGATACTATGAATTGCTTTATTATTATTTGGCGTACGCTGGAGTAAATATTCCACCATTGAATTTGAAAGTGGCTGAAAATAGAATAAACACTGAGTTTGCTTGGCTTTACTTGGTAAATGTCATCAGAAGTCCGAATGGAAATGATTTGCTCTGTCTGTTTTGTTTGGAATGAAATCCTGAAGTATGATTTAATATTTATGGGCATCATGCAGAGTCACTGAAGAAAGTCCACAGAAAACAGCCTGTGAACTGATGAAAGCACTACAGAAAACACAGGAGGTGTGTGTGTGTGTGAGGCATTAGTCGGTCACAGAGCTCTAATTGTGTGCTATAGCTGTGTCTCTCTCTCAATGGTTTCTGGCTGTCTGTTTGCGTCACGTTTGTATTTGTGGCTGGAAAATGGGAGTGGAGGTGCTCTGGAGTCTGCTAAAGTCATTAGGAACTCACACACACACACACACACACACACACAGGGGCTCCTCTACGGAAAGAGCGAGGGTCCAAACAGCTGACATATGATAGTGATTAGCTGCCGCTTGGCCGGTGTTCAGAGAGCGGCTCTCATACGCTTCAGCTTCACACTCCTCATCACAGCTTTCAACATCACCTTAATAACACTTGCAGAATATCAAATGCCAAGATATCTCATTCTGATGTCACACATGAATCCCTCGCAGAGAAACCAATACTGTAACCAAAAAGATTAGTAAAAAAACTCCAAGTTGAAGTGATTCATGCAAACCTGGAAAGTAATTATAACTAATCTAGTTTTATGCTTCTTATGCCAGGGAAAGGATTCTGTGTCGTAGAGTAAATATATATA
>JAUMHG010000054.1:18016149-18042769 GCA_032359395.1 Enteromius anoplus
TATATATATATATATATATATATATATATATAAATATAATCTATAATATATACCGCACTAAATATACACCCATTTAAAATAAATGAAAATGACAAAAAACAAAACAAAATAAAATGTAACAAAATATAAGCATCGACATCTCTTTCAAAATATCAACAAAAACTGCATTTAGACATAATAGTACATCAGTGATACTAAAGCAAACAAACCAACAAAAATAAACTACACTGTATGTCGTATGAAGTAAAAATTGTATGCTATTTCAAATACATCCATTCTCACTTTTTGTTCATATTAGCAAATTATGCCTTTATCTTTAATCATTCTGCATCTTTCTGCTCTATTTAAAAACAATAATAATAATGTATTACTCATGTAGGTAAAGAAGAGCAGTTAGCAGCAGGAAGCATTTATGTTAGTTTGCTCATTTATCAATCTGGGTCTTTGCACATAAACAGCCTTAACTTATTGCTTGAAGCGCTTGGCATTTAGATTCGTCCTGCTGTATTCTGGGAGGTATGGAGGAGGACATGCTTTGCATCATGGGTAGGATTAGACTCTCATTAGAGGGGCTTCAGAGGCTTGTGGTTTTTAATTGTCTGTGGAAGAGACGAGTCGATCCGAGCCGAGCGCTCCTGGCCTGAATGGGGGGTATTTTCTGTGATGTCATCGTGTGGTTGAGTTTGGATTCTGCGCAGAGACCAAACACATGCGGCTCAAAGCCAAATACACTTCAGCAAAATACGAAGGCAACATGCTGAATAATAAAGGACTGTATCAATGCACTGGTGAATTCCCTAAATCGATTCTCAACCAGTGCTAGTGATGAATATTAAAACAATGAAGTAGCATTGCATCAGAGTCTCAGCAGTGGATGCTCTGCAGTGAATGACAGCACCCATTCCCATCCAATGCTGAGACATTCCTACACATTCCAAACAAACTCATCCTAGCCTTGGAGGTACATTTTAAGAAAATGTTCAGTTTTGGGTAAACTACTCCATCACTTCAATATAATCAACTGTATTTTTCACCTGCCGGATCAAAAAATCCCACATATGCATGAAAGGAGGGCAGAAGATCACAGAGCCTCAAGATAATACAAGAAAACAACCTGGCAACCGCACAACATCATGGCAGGTGAGCACCACTTTCTTCAGAGACTTCTCAAGTTCAATCCGGCAATCTTTGACAAAACACTTCCGCTCGTTTGTTTTATGCATGATTCTCCTGCCGTCTCAGAGACGCCTGATATCCTTATAGCAGCAACTTTTCTTGCATGCTCAATGCATAGCTTACAGTAACTCGCTGACATAAAGGATGTGATTTTTTTTGTGCTGTGGTTTCAGAGGAAGTTCTGCTGCCGTGCAAACATGAGACTGATGTCTGCGAGACGTGCCGGCGGGTTCTGCAGCAGCTTTGGGGTTTGTAAATATTTGCTGATACACATAAAGTCATGTAAACACGTTTGGAGCGGTTTAGATGAGGATGTGCTGATTCAGCCAATGACAAAACCTCTCAACAATCGAGGTGATCTACATCAATGCTTCTCAATTGCTGAAGAGCACGATAACATGAAGAACCATGTAATCGTGTAGTTCAAACAGCTCAATAAACACTTTTGGTGTTGGAATGTGCTCCTACTCTTTCCTGATTAAGCTCTAGCTCCTTCAGAGTTTGTGGTCGTCTTTTTGTTCGTGTAATGATGCTCCAGATGTTCTCTGTAGATTGAAAGATCTGGACTGCAGCAGGTCAGTTCAGCTCTGGACTCTTCTACTAGAAGTCATGCTGTTGTAATCGCTGCAGTGTGGGGTCTGCTGAAATACACCTCGTCTGGAGGGAAGCATATACACTTCTTTATACTGGCTTCCTTTTATCATGATAGAGATTTAGTTGTCTTCTGCAGATATTTCGGAGGATTGTGTTAGCCACCGTCAGTGGTTTCTGGAAGTATTCCTGGGCCCATTTAGTAATGTCATTGATGTGATGGGTGTCGTCTGAGGATTTATCTAAAACAACCCAGTGGTGAAATATGGACCAACCTTCTGGGTAGTTTTATTTAACTCAACTTTTATTTAAAGATTACTATATGGCTGGCTTAAAATGAACCCAAAATAGGTTGTAAATAAAAAATAATAACAAATAATTAGGCTACTTAAAGCAGTAACAATTGAAAGGTGAACATTTAAGCAATTAAAAAAAAAACCCCCATATATTATTTAATTATTTATTCAGCTTAAAAAGTGTACAATCATTGAAGAAATTTACAAATGTTCATTTTGGTTTCAATTTAAGCAAGAAATATAATATATGACTTGTATGTATACGTATATATTTATCTAAAAATGTGTGTATTAGTGGTGATTCCTCACGTGGATGAAGTTGATCTAAGGAGCTCAGGGAGGAAAACACATCCCATCCCTTTGAAACACTGATACTCCAGATCCCTGCTCGCTCTCAGGCTTATCCGCAGGTACGGAAGTTGTTCGGGGTTTTATCACATCGCGAGCCTCTTAGATGAATGAAAATGAAACCAGAGAGCAGCAGATTAAAGAGTTTCAGAGCCAGACGCTGCAGAGGAGAGTCCTCAGCGCTTTCACTAGAACTGGTTAAGCAGTCCATTCACAGAATCCAACCAAACATTATTTAGACACCAGATAGCATTTTTTTATATAATGTTGTTTTACTTGTGGGTAAAGTTAAGCAAAATCAAGTAAACTGTGTTTATGCGTGTGAAATCTGAAATGCATGTTTTTCTGTTTGTAAGTTGCATGTTATTTATATGCAGATACGGACAGAAATTGAACACACACTGTTCTCTTTTTTTAAAATTGAGATTTATATCACATCTGAAAAAAACCATACCTTTATCCAGAATCACTTCAGAAACGTCAGATTCCTAGCTTCTTCTCTTCTAGAAGGTTCAGGTCAGAGCCCTGATGGCCAGCAGAAGCTCGGGTTTGTGTTGTTTTTGAGATCTGTGTTTAGATTATTGTACGGTTGTAATTTCTAACAGAGTCAGTCACTTATTGATTTTTTTTATCCGTTGGTATTTGATGCAATCCATGATGTCTAAACAAGATTTCCAGGACCTCCAACACAGGCCCACAACATCAAAAATACAGCAGCATATTTTTTATTGTACACATGGACTACTTTTCATCTCTGTTAGTAATAACCACATTTTGATTGTTTGCTGCTAAAAAGCTCGTTTTTTTTTTGTTTCATCTGACCACAGAAGGCAGTCCAATATTTTAAAAAGGTTTTCTGACCCTGAGACTCAAGTATTTTTCCTCAGCTCTTCTTGGAGAGTCTTTAGCCATTGGTTTTAACCTCAATTCCTGGAGGGTCACAGCTCTGCACAGTTTAGCTCCAACCAGCTCCAAATCACACCTGATTGGAAGTTACTAGTGATCCTAAAGACATTGATTAGCCGGATCAAGTGTTGTGTTTGAGGAATTGATCAGGAAATGAGTTTGAAATCAATGCTTTATCCACATAAACTCTTCTTCTCACCGTGTGTTAGAACAACATATACCTCTTTCAGTTTATTAGAAACTCTTAATTATTTCCCTGATGGTGGAAATTGGGATTTTTACTGTTCTAGATCAAATTTGTGAAGGTCAGTTATCTTTTGCTGCACATCAGAAAATTATTCTTTTGTTTTTCTCATTGTGTTGATGATTAAGGAAATGTGTGCTTTATTTTTCCTTCTATTTATATTTCTGAATAACAGGAAGCCATGGCTGGATATTTTCATGTTCATAATCACCCTGGAGTGCTCAAAGATACTTCAAAGATATTTTTACTCATTTCCCCTCATTTCAGATGTGTATTATCCATTGAAAATGTTTGTTTTTTTTTATTTAAAAATATTTATTTAAAAAGGATAAACAATGCAGATTAATTTTGACAGCCCCCTTTGATCACATTTACCAAGGGTGCCAATATTTTTGTCCGTGAGTGTATATATGTATAACGTGTTGCTGTAATATGTTCCAGGAAAGAGTAAATGCGCAGTAGAGCTGTCATTGAGAGCGAGGCCTGCTGCATCTGACTGCATCTGCAGATAAGCTCTTCTGAGACGATACGGCCGTCGGCGCTTTGAAATGCCTTCCAGATCCTCTGAGATCCTCTCAGTGCTGAAACCAGAGCTGGTGCTTCAGAGAGACGTGAAGAAGAGGCTGAACAAAGAGCTGCATTGAGAGGTGAGCAGACGACGATGATTAAACCTTCTGTGCTGCTAATTAAAGCTTCAGCTCTCACTCTTAGACATGGCTATTAGAGAACCATATTCATCCGACACTGATCATCTGTGGCTTTAATTTATCACACTATAAAAATACTTTACCAGTTGTGTAGAAACACAGTGGCTCACTTACAGCACCGGTGATCTTCCACTTATTAGTGAAACTTAAAATAACTAACTTAAAAGGTCAGTTTGTTCGGTCAAATCAACGGAGTGTCACAGCTTCCTTAGAATAAGGTATTCACATAGGAGTCATTTTCAGGAAACTCTTTATAATTAACTTCAGCTAACAATATTCGATAGATTGGGCTGCACATAGCATAATAAAAATAGTATGTATAATAAATATATATATTTTTTTATATATAAATATGCAGTAAAGACGAAAGTATTCAGACCTCCTTACTTTTTCCACTCTTATTATTATATTGCAGCCATTTGCTAAAATCGTTTAAGTTTTTTCCTCATTAATGTACACACAGCACCCCATACTGACAGAAAAACACAGAATGACATTTTTGCAGATTTATTAAAAAATAAAAATTGCAGTATCACATGGTCGTAAGTATTCAGACCCTTTGCTCAGTATTTAGTAGAAGCACCCTTCTGATGGAACACAGCCATGAGTCTTTTTGGGAAAGATGCAGCAAGTTCTTCACACCTGGATTTGGGGATCCTCTGCCATTCCTCCTTGAAGATCCTCTTTAGTTTATCTTTTCCTTGATTGCAAGCAGTCGTCCTGTCCCTTCAGCTGGAAAAGGTGAAACTTGAATTTAAGTGCAAGTCTGTTGCATAAATATATTTTACCATTACAGAGCTGGAGAGCTTCAGAACCTGCAGACGTACCCGAACAACTAATAACAGAGAGAACAAAGCATCCCTTCTCTGCATCTCAAGCACTGTTTTATGCACAATTATGAGCAAAATATCCCACAAGAGACGGTGGAGAGCTGAGAGAAACCTGGTGCTTTAATGAAGGACCGTGTGTAATTGAGATTCTCCCATCATGCACCAGTCATACTGATGGAAAATACAATATATAGAGCCTTTTGGGCCATTAAAAGGTTTCATTAGTTCACCATCACTGAAGGATAAAAGCAAACATGACGCTGTTCAGTCAGATTTATACTCATCTGTCTTTGCAGTAGAACAGAAAAGTTGTGTTTCTTTTAGACTAATTACTGAAATATCCCTTTAACAAAGCTCTGTTTGAAAATCAGGCCTGTTGGGAGTTATTGATAGGTAAAGCTCGACTCAGCAGCGTTAAGAGTTTTTTTTTTATCACCCACAATGTGTGAAGGAAGGCTTTTACCTGTCATTTGCCTGTGAATAATGATTGATTAAAGCTCAGCATGCAGCATTCTGAAATCTGTCATTATATGTTCATTTGTGATCTTTTGTTCTGTCGGTTTCTCTTCATCTCTTTCTCTTTCTCTTCCTTTAATGAATGACTAACATAAAACCAAGCGATGAAGCTTTCCGGACTGTTTGTGCTGGACTAGACAAGCAATATAAAAGGTTGCATGTGACTCAGTACAGCTGGAACAAGAAGATTCTGTCTCCCTGTTGTCCTCCAGTGCTTCAACAAGATCTGAGTCACACCTGAATTAAGCTCCACACCTCCAGCATCTGCCTTATTGCCAGGATTTTCTATTATCAGCCAATAGCGTGTTAGATCAGGGGATTTTCATCTTCTTCTGGGGAGCTGCTGGTCATCAGAAAAACCTTGTATAAGAGAGAAAAAGCTGAGCTCTAACAAGTGGGTGAGAGAGAGTTGCTGGATAGTTCTTGAGAATTGATTGGTTTTTAATGGTAACCGTCATTAGGCCTTGGTCTAGAAGATTGTGACTTTTATGCTCATGGTGATGTTTTGGTCTGTCACTTATCACAGCCTGCCCTGCAGCTCTTATTAAGAATTCAAAGACATGCAAATTTGGCAGCAATGGAGCACCTGCTTCCTCATCCAGCAGGAGGCGCTGCACTTCAAATAGATTTGAAACTATTTCTGCCCCCACATTCACACTGTAAATATTCATTTAATTATACCAGCTTTTCTCCCCCAGTAAGATAAGATGAAGCATTCAAGTAATTTTCATCTCATATAAATGTGCGTGTATATATATATATATATATATTAGTGCTGTCAGATGATTAATCATGATTAATCGCATACAAAATAAATATTTTTTGTACTATATGTGTGTACTGTGTATATTTATTATGTATATATAAATACACACGCATACAGTAGGCCTATATATTTTGAAAATATTTGCATGTATTTACATGTCCATATTTTTGTTCATATACTTTAAATTAATTTATAAAGATATTATATAATTGTAACACATTTTTCATTTTTATGTAATTAATGTATGCATGTGTGTGTGTGTGTGTGTGTGTGTGTATGGATTAACTCATACAGTAAAAAAAACTAGATTTTTCTAGATATTAGATATTTCTGAAAATATAAAATAAAAAGACAAAAAATAGAATTTTTCTGTGCTTCAAAGCCTTATATAACTATTTATATTCCCACAAACATAATTATATAACAAAATCTATAAAAATAACAAATAAATTCCAAATCTGTGACGTGGAATACAGTGCACAAGTCATATGGACTGTTTTAATGACTGCTTTTATGGAAACTAAGGGTGCTTAAATGAAGACAAAACTTTCGTTTTTAGGTGAACTATCCCTTTAAAGGACTTTTTTGTCTAATTTGTCTTTTTTTCCCAAGAGTGTGTTTCGAGTGTTTTAGAGGCGCGAACGTGTCCAACAAAAGCGCCACAGAGACTTTCCAGTGCATTGGACTGTAAGTTTAACCATTGCATTGCCTCTGATTAAAAGCACATTTAACCATTTATGACCCATTTTTCCACGTGTGGAGCTTCAGGCGGTCTTCTCTTTTTTTCCCCTTCTGCTCGGGCTGTCGTCATGACCTCTCAGTGATGGGTTGTCCCATCTGAGTTCAGTCCACTTCAGTCCATCAGAACTCTGCAGAAAGTCTCGGTGTCGGTCAGTCTGGAGTTTGAGAGCCGCTCGCAATGCTCTGCAGTTCCGCGCAACTTTCTCCAACACAGCGTTCCTCATGAACCGCGTCCCGGAGGAAAGTTTCCAGTGTACTTCCAGAAGAAAAGTCTCCTGCATTGGCTCTCGCTGCCACAGCTATGGATTATATTTATCTGTTCATGTACTGTACGATACACCTCTTATTTATGGACTATAGACATGCTGCAAAATCTCATGGTAAGAGAAGCTTGTTTCTATGAGTTTACCTTTGATTTTAGAGTGAACAGTAAATACTTCACGAACTTTTAGCAAGAAAGAACGGGTTAAAAACACTAAACAATAAAATGAACTTTAGATCAAGTTGCCAGAATTGTGTTTCTACTGCGGATTTTTCATGCATGTCCATTGATATGTCTATAAACTTAATACATTTCAATATTCATACTTTTACTATTTATATATATTCTATCTTTATATATTATAAATTATTGTGCATGCATATTGTATTATATACATACTGCCTTATATAGCGTATATATATGTATGTCAGGATACATCATATTTATTGTTTATTGCATTATATGCATATATATAGTGCATGCATATTGCATTATAAGCATATATATATATATTGTGTATTGTATGTGTGTGTGAATATATATATATATATATATATATATATATATATATATATATAAACAGTACACAATATATACTGCTCAAAAAAATAAAGGGAACACTTTAACTCCAATGTACACAATGTAACTCCAAGTCAGTCACACTTCTGTGAAATCAAACTGCCCACTTATGAAGCAACTGATGGACGATCAATTTCACATTCTGTTGTGTAAATGGAATAGAAAACAGGTGGAAATCATAGACAATTAGCAAGACACCCACAATTATAGAGTGCTTCTGCAGGAGGTGACCACAGACCACTTCTTAGTTCCTATGCCTGACTGCCATTGTGAGACCATACCCCGGTGTGGTTGGCCTTGGGTTCCTCCTAATGCAAGACAATGCTAGACCTCATGTGGCTGGAGTGTGTCAGCAGTTCCTGCAAGACATCCCACCAGCTCTCCCACTGTCCGGGGCCAGTAGGGCAGTGCATTGTCGGAGTCCTCTGGATGGCCTCCTAGAACGGCGGCCCCGTCTTGGGCTGACTGGGCCAGTCCGAGCAGGATCTTTGAGCACCCCCGCATCCACTGGCCAGGTGTCCGGGCCGCTGGAATTGTTACCCTTCGGGCCAGTACCTGGCGCGTGTCTCTGTGTACACAGGTAATGGTAATGCTTTGGATTCGACTCGTGGTGCCAGGATGAGGGCCTTTATGAGGCTCACGCCGCTTCCTGAATCCAGCAAATCCTTAAACGGCCATCCGTTGATTCTTATCTCTGCCTCCGGTGCTCCTACGGGCAGGTTTTGATGCATAATGTAGCCGGCCGGCCAGGTCCGCGCAGGTGGTTCCGCAACTTCTGTGGGCATAGGCTCATCTCGTGGACCGGGAGCCGCCGGCCTGCTCAATGGTCATGAGGTGCCCTCTGTCGCCCGTCACTCCTGGACCACCCTCCGGGGAAAAGGCAGCGCTCTCTCTCCCCAGGCTCCCAATGTTGGGCTGCCTCTGCCAGCTCCATTGCCTCTACCAGCTCTAGGATGGTGGTTGGGTTCCGCATCCCCACTGCTTGCCGATGAGGAAGGGCTCGGAGAAGTCAATCAATAATGACACGCTCCGCTACCTGCATGGCCGTGGGATTCCCATTGAGGAGCCAATGACATACGGGTCTTGTGAGCTCTGTGGCCTGGGCGCGGGCTGGGAGGCAGTCGTGGAAGAGTTGCGCAGCACATACCGTTGAGAGCCAACTCTGGGTATTCTGTAGCGATGTCGGCTGCAATGTGAAGTAGGCCGTGGTTGAACAGCCGTGCCCACTCATCCGCCCTTCCAGCCCTCATGGGTAGAAATGTTTTCGAACATTTGCAAATATGCCTCGATATCGTCATGTTTTGGGCATAATCTGGGTGAACTGAACTTGAGGGTACAATAGCGCAGCGTGTTGTGCTGTCACCACTCGCAGAGATAATAATTCCTGCTCATGATCTCCCTGGCGATAGGCAATGTGCTCCACAAGTTGTTGCTGGCGAAGGCTGATGCCCATGAGCTGTTGAAGTAGTTTCTCCATGTTGGGGGAGGAGCAGCCGCCTGTCAGAGAATGTAAGTTATATGTTTTCAGTGCTACGCTCAACAAGGAAGCCCAAACGATGGGACAGCCAACATGCTGACTGCCCCTCTCACCCCCAAACAGACGAAAACTAGTGATGGGAAGTTTGGATCATTTTACAGACTCCAGTCTCATTCAGCAAAATAAAAAAATCTTTTTTCTAATCATCTCGTTCATTTGCGCATGCACGACTGAACAAATCACTCCCTGAGATGACTCGGCTTTCCAAAGTCACGTAATCGTTCAAGAATGACCCATCACTAACGAAAACTAGAAACATGCACATTACAAACTACCCCCTCTCCATTCAGGCAGGCATTTCAAACAGATTCGAAATAGGGCAAAACAATCAATCGGTCACAGCGATCGGTACATATGTAGTCGCAGATTTTATTGCGGGTTTTAAGAAAATGCTAAATGTTATTGAGCCTCCTAGCAAAGAACAGAAAGATTGTGACCTTCTATAGCTGAAGCACAACAGCGGCCCATGTGTTGAAGACACGATCTGTGCTGTCTGAAGAAAATGTGGACACTCATCTTTCTGAACTAAAAAAATAAATGATTAAAACGGAGTTCCATTTAAAAACAAAAAAAATTTCTTTTCTTTTTATTAGTTTTTAACTACTACAATATTACATTTAATTTTTTATAAGGAGCATTTGCTTTTGGTTTTAATGGAGGTTTTATTTTATTTGCTGCTAAGAAGAAACCCCAGATGACATGTGAAGTATAGCTCCTTTGTTGTTCAAAGTAAAAGAAAAAAAAACAAGATCATACTTTTATGTTAGTTTTAATAAATAAAAATGTCTTTTTTTTTTGCATTATTAAAAATATACCGAACCGTGACACCACTGTGTCATATAGAACCAAACTGTGATTTTTATGAACCGTTACACCCCTAGTGCACGGTCAATCACATCTATGCCATATGCCATATGTACAAACTACTACTACATTTACTGTAAAACATTACTTTGGTGTAAAGCTGCTTCGCATTGATATGTATCATGAAAAGCGCTATACAAATACATTTGAATTGCAAAATTTAATTGAATATGCATAGTGCATGCATATTGCATTATATACAAACTGCCTTATAGCCTATATATGTATGCATATATATTTAGTATACATCATATTTATTGTTTATTGCATTATATGCATATATATATATATATATATATATATATATATATATATGTATATAGGGCTTGCATATTGCATTATATATAATTGGGGGGGAGGTGGGTTGTTTAGTTGTAACTAAAACACCAAGCCCCGCCCCACGACTAACAAAAAATTACAGTGTTCGCGCGAGCAGGTGATAGAAGATCCAGCGCAGGAATGTGTGCGAGTGCTTAGCATCGTGATATCTAGCGATGGACGATAGCATCGTCTATCGATCCAACCCTAATATATATAATTCAATATGCATATATGTATATATATATATGTATATATATAGTACACAAAATATATAATATATAATAAATATATATATATTTGTGCATGTATGTATAGATATATATAATGTAGTCAGTATTTGAAAACAGAATGCACTTTTATTCAGGTTTTAAAACAACTTTGATGAAAAGTTTGGAACCACTTCAAATTTGACTACTGTATATATATTAGTTTAATCTTATATAACATTTATGTTTGTATACAAAGCATTTGAATGTGTTCTTCTGTTGTGTTTGTGTTTGTTAGGGAATCTCTCCGGTAAGTTGAGTGAATTCGGTCTGATTGTCCCGTTCAGCACAGATGCACACGGCCGGTTTGTTTCTCACATGCTGTCGGCGAGAGCTTCACCGAGCGGCCGGAAGCGTGTCCCACGCAGCGCCCCTGTTAACCCCCACACCAAGGCCCTCAACGGCCAACAGCTGTTCTTCAACGTCACGGTGTTCGGAAGAGAGCTGCACTTGCGCCTGAGGGCCAACAGAAGACTCGTGGCCCCCGGAGCGTTTGTTCAATGGCAGGAGGATTTTGAGGAACAAGCCAAAGAGCGGATGCTGGGAGACTGTGTGTTTACCGGGGATGTAACGGACATGCCGAGGGCCTCGGTGGCCATCAGTAACTGTGATGGACTGGTGAGTAACATGCTCAAAACATAGTGAGATGCCAACCTTGGCCATAATAAGAGTGTGCAGCTTTGATAAAAACAATTCTCAATAATAAGTGAAACGCAAAGCTAGAGGGAATTTTAGTGCGTAAATAGATGTGAATTGTTTTAAAGTCAAGACTCCAGGTGAATCAAATCAACCAACAAATCACTCAATCAATTAATCACCATACCATTTAATTTGCAAATCAGGCAACATTTAAATTAAATATACATGATAAAATATGTCTTGACTTGTTTGGCCACCATAGTAGCTTTTTTTGGGCATCATAGTTGCACTTCAAACATAGACAGAGTTTTTGAGCATGTACTGCATAGAAGGGCTCCAAATTTGTAAAGTATTTTGAGGCATCAGATGCTGCTCATATTGCCTGGAGATGGGGTCAGTATGCAGTACTACAGTATTCCTGTTAATGACTCGGACTGAGTTTACTGATTATCCTCGTCCCCTCTGGACATGTTCAGCTGTCGAATGGATGTAGAATCCAGTGCTTTTATGTAATACTCACATGCCCACCAGCTCTGACCATACTTTCACTTTCCTGGTTTGTCAAACTAAATAATGTCTGCTTGTCCTCCTCAATTCCTTATCCAGGGGTCGCAGTACACAGTTTTATGACAGAGTATGACAGGATGCATTCATTTGGCAGCTGAAAGATAATCAGGGCTCTGCTGCAGTCAATATCCTATTATACTGGAACAAGAAGAGTTCTGCCTGGTTGTGTTATCTTATGGAAACTCCAGGGTTTGCTCTGGTCACAGACTCAAATCATCAAAAATCTCCCCAAAAACATGCATGGATTGAGTTGACCCTTCTCGCTAACTCACTGTAATGTGACGTTTGTGTAAGCTTATATCTACCTATTATATATCTATTTAAAAAAATAGACCCATAATTCTGGAGGTAAGTATCAGAATTGTGACATGCAAAAAATAAATAAAAAAGTCAGAATTGCAAGATATAAACTCTTAACTGTCAGAATTGTGAGAAATACACCCTGAATTTTGATTAAAGAAATTTTGTAATCTAGTTGTAGACAAAAAGGACAGAATTGCGAGATGGAAACTTTAATTCTGAGGAAAACCAAAAAAGTCTAAATTATGATATGTAAACTCAGAATTCAGACAAAAGAGTCATAATTTGTGTAAACTTCAAAAGTTTGAATTCTGAGAATTCCAAGAAAAAAGAATTCTGAGCTTAATTCTGAATTCTGGAGAACTAAACTCAGAATTCAGAGAAAGGCTAGATATAACTTCTGAATTGTAACTTAAACAAGTTATAAACGGATAATTCCAAAACGATCAGAATTCCAAGAAAAAATATAAATGCGTCATTCTGGGGACAAAACATCAGAATTGTAAGATGTAAACTCTGAATTCTGAAAAAAAAGTCAGAATCGCAAATTATAAAGTAAATATAAATATGAATTGTAACTGAAAAGTCAGAATTGGGAGTTATAAACCCAAAATAAAATTATTAAATCAGAGATATAAACTTAGAATAAAAAGAGAAAAATCTGATTTTCAAAATAAAAACCCAGAATTCTGGAGAAATTATGATTAATGTAAAATCTGAATTCAGAGAAAACGTCAGAATTGTATCATCATTGTTGTCTTTCGTGACACACGTCCAGCACTTCTGTGACAGTCTCCTCTGTTATTAGTCTAATCAAAGGGATTTAGGAGGCAGCGAAAATTGCTTTGCTTTTTTCAGTGCAACCCAATACTCCCATCAGCAGCAGTGATTTCCGCGAGGGGCAGCACAGAGCGGCTCTGTTCCTGCAGCATGGTTTAGCACACAATGAGATCATTCATTACCGCCACATTGATTACTCGCTTAGGTAATCACTGTCAGGGCCGCGCGGACAATGACACGCTGTCCCGGGCAGAGCCGATCCCGCGAGAGCCCAGCACAACAGCCATTCTGTGCTGTTCCACAAGATATAGTTAAGGGACGGGAAAACGAAAGTGACAGACTCCAGCTGTTGTCTGGCCTCCAGCCGAAGTGTTTATTTGTGCAGCATTAATGGTTTCGCAAACTGCAAATTATCTATAAGAAGCTGTAATTAGCTTTAAGAAGCACAACAATGCGTTAAGAATAACGGATTTGAAATGTGTGTTAAAATGAGGCTGAGTATGCTTACTATTTCTACAGGGTACCTAGCATGCGCATGTTCAGTGTGCGCATTTTTTGTCTTGTTTCCAGGCTAAATATTTCTAAATTCTTAAAGGAATAGTTGACCTAAAAATTACAATTCTGTCATCATTTACTCACCCTGGAGTAATTCCAAACCTGTATGAATTTCCTAACACAAAACCGAACACAAAAGAAGATATTTTGAAGATCCTTTTTGATTTAAAAGGAACAGTTTGTAACCAGACAGTTTTTTTTCCTTCTATGGAAGTCAATGGTGTCCAGAACAGTCTGGTTACAAACTGTTCCTTTTAAATCAAAAAGGATTCTTTAGGCAAGTTAAAATTGGCGTTTTCAGAAAAAGGTTTGTCTGTAATCTGCCAATGTGCTCAGCAAGATATTCTTATTTCAAACAGAAAACAAGAGTCTTGGGAGATTATTTTGATTGTTAATTAAAAAAGGTTTTTGGGTATTTTGGCTGGGAACAAAGTAAGACCGTAGAACACCTTCTCTTTATGTGCATATGCAGTCTATTGAAACTGTATCCCATAATGCAAAGCACTTTACTTGACCTTATACATTAAGCATAGTTAATGAACCGGAAGTTGCATTAAAAAAGTAATCTCTACAACTATTTGTAAAGAAATAAATGCAATCTACACTACTTTTAGAAACAGAAAGCACACATAGTAAGGCCATTAGTATTGTGAGGTAGTATGCTGTATTGTACAGTACTTTCATCATAGTGCGTCAGTAAAGTCTAATTTGTTTAATTGATTAACCAGGTGGTGATATATGCCTATTTCATTTCATCCTAAATAGACTCAATTACACTCAAATCGAAACAAACCGTCTGCTCCAGTTCCTGCAAATCATGTTTGTATGGATGAGAAACACAACCAAATGAGAGTTTCCTCATTCTTTATTGGACCTTGAACCTTCAGAGACCCATGTGAACAGACAACATTTCTGGTGGTGCTGACTCTCTGGAGCGTACCAGACATGATTATGAAAGGTGGTCCAAATGTCTCTCTGAAGTCTTTCTCACACATCTTGTGTCTGGAGCATGCAAACAACACATATTTCTTTTAGATTGTGTTTTAGCAGCATTACAAGTAGGCTATTTATACTGCAAAATTCAGTAGAAAATATGGTGAAAAGCAAACTAAAATAATGCGTGGCTGAGACGGTAACAGATCTCAAGGTGGCGTTAGAGTTTCCTTCAAATGTGTCTGCCATTCAAACGGGTCAACAATTGAACTTGATCAGCAAGCTTCTCTTCTGTTGCTTCACCATGTCAGTAGTTGAGCTGAAAGAGAAAACCGATTAAAACGCATGCTAATGCACACTATATCGACAAAGCTGAGAATGCAACTTGAGCTTTTGTTGCTTTGTGACTTGCAGTCTGACACGTTTCTGAATGCAGCAACATAAAATCAATGCCGCATAGCTAGATGCATTTGCAAATGCAAGATCCATTAAATTGCTTCTGATTAAAGAATAATGCCACCTTAGTTGCAATCATAAAATCTGGTTATTTTATGCATGGATAACATGTGAGGTGGTCCAAATGCCTCTCTGAAGTCTTTTACACAAATCTTGTGTCTGGAGCATGCAAACGATGCACATTTACTTACAGAGTTTTGGTGCTGAGGCTGTTCATGCTGCGCACTCCATGCTTAATTCAGCAGAAAACATGGGGAAAAGCCTTGTATACCAATATCTGGACAAGCTTTTGCAATATAGGCTTGTGTGAAGCAATGAAATGAATTGCTGCGGCTCTAACAGTGTGTAAAAAAGGATTTCATTCAGAAGTGTGTGTATTCAAGAATTTAGCTTTAACTTTTAACTTTAAAAATATAACTTTTAATTACTCGCTCAGTAAGATTATCTTCAGTCGATTGCTTCGCCATGAGCATGAAGGGCTTAAAATATAGTGATAAACTATAACTATAGTGATAAAACCGAGTATGCGACATGTACTTGTGTTGATTTCTGACTTGCAATTTGATGCATTTCAGAATGCACCGACACAAAATCAATGTTGCATAGATGCATATGTATTTCACATGCTTTTCCATGCATTTTAGTCAAATGCAAGATTCATTAAAATAGTTGATTAAAGAATAACATTAAATTTGCAAACATAAAGTTTGATTGTTTCTGATGCTTTGCACACACGCAATGGCCTATATTTGGTTATCTGGATATCTCTTTCACACCTACTGTACATCGCATGTCTTCATTCCTTCTAATTGTTTCTGACATCTGTGTAAGCCGATATCGATCCGCTCGGTCTGTCGATCCCAACCTCATTCTAGCTGACCTTACAGGATCCAGTGAATATAACAGTATTGATAGAGTGCATCGATGGACACAAACAGCCCCTACATTAGAGCTCTTATGCAATGCAGAGGATGTCATTTGAAGGTTCGTTCTGCTTTATTTGCCTGTAGTCGGCGGGTTATCGGAAACACAGTCGCTGATGGAGGTGCATGTGCTTCTAAACGTGGCCTGCAGAGACGCACAGACAGCTGCTCTCAGCGTGCGCTGTGATAACTGTAATCGCTGGTGTAATGCGGTGTGTTTGAAAGCACATCCTCAAGGTTTTTTGAATAGCAGGGTGTCCCCTTCAAGCCTATGAGGTCATTGGTATGGCTCGAATCAGGCGGGAGAGGAAGCACGCCTGTCACAGTAAGGATAGATCAGCTGCCGAGCGTGTGATTGAGAACACGCCAACATCAACACCGGCACGTCTTGGCTTGCAAGGCCTCCGTTTTTAAGAGCCTCCCCCACCTTGCAGACTGCAGATTCATGCGGCCCACTGGATAAATCAACATGCAGACAGCAACGAAAGCTCACCCAAATGCACAGATCGTGCATGCTGTGAAAGTTTGCCGTGCATGTGCGAAAGCCCCCTTTAAAACCAAACGTAACAGCTGTCAGTTGAGCCGCCGGCTGAATCTCGGTCTCTAACTTTAGCTCGTCTCCATGGCAAACCCACAGCAAATCCAGTTTAGAATATGCATGGCGATATGGAATGCTGTGAAAGCGTATCTGTTCTATCTCTGCATCCAAGATCGTTGCGGTTGCAAGATTCAGTCGGACCTCCCTGAATTCTGGGAAATATGGACGTGCCGTCACTAGATTGCACTTATGTTTACACGGTCCTCACAGAAGCGAGATGTCTTGTTTTTAAGATTTGGCTCTGACAAGAAGGAGCCCACATTCATTATCTTGGATTTCTGATGAAAAGTTATTTATTTAAAGCTGGTGTGTATTTTTTATTTATTTGTTTTTTGCATAGTAAACCATACATGGAAAACGATTAATCACATCCAAAATAAGTTTATATTATTTTAATGTTTCTATATATAATATACAGTAACTTTGTCGGCCAGGGGCCTGCTTGCCCCATAAAGCAAGGTCAGCGGCCCATTGGTTAATTTTCCATACTGACACTGGTCTGGCCTAATCATCTCTTAACAGGCTCCACAGGGGAGTATCTGAGACACCAATCGCGGCCCATTGGTCGACTGTCTTAAAGGACATTGAACTTGTCCAATGAACCTGTCCTAATGCTGTAGAATACGTGAACACTTTTTAAAACAGGGATTGTGCATCTGGTTCAAATATGACCTGACGTTTCATTTTTATCCAACGATATGGGATGTTATTGCACCAACTTTTATTTTGTGAGTTTGTATTATACTCAAAAGCCTACCTAACTTTCAATATTAAAGACACTAGTACTGTATCAGTGTTTGCATTCTTTGTGGAGGTCTTTGCTGTCCCATAGTGTGAAGATTACTGACAGAATTTAAAATTATAGTAGTCTATATGTACGCAGTTGCCTACTTATTTTTATTAATTGAAAATTATTTTATTTGGGATCTGGAAAAAAATAAGAGACCCCTGTGATTTACTCCTAAATCAGTATCTCTCTGAGTTTCTTTGTTAAATTTCTACACATACATACTTCAAAGCACTTGAATCCAATTGTATTTAACGGGAAAAAGTATAAAAGCACTGCTGTAATCATCACTATCCTCTTGCAGTGTGACCAGTTGGGTTGTAAAAAATGCTAGAAGTCTGTCAAACGTAATTGGAAATGTTAAAATAAACACTAAACATGCCAAAAACAGTGAAAAGAAAGGTTTTAAGTCAAGAAAAAAAGGGCTCAATCCTAGCTTTACTGGCACAAGGATTCAGTGAGCGTCAAGTTGCTTCTATCCTTAAAATTTCAAAGACGGCAGGTCACAAAAAATTAAACAAACTTGCATTGATTTGTATTGGTGAGATTAACAGTTTTAGAATAAAACCCCAAAGAAATGGATTTTTCTGCAGTGATCTCTTAATTTTTCCCAGAGCTGTATATACTGTAATAAGCCTATATGTGGTGGTGGGCCAGCTGGACCATAAAATGCCATACTCCGGGTCCAGCCCTGTCGGTTATTTAACGGCATGACAGAAGCTATTCCTGATATTACAGCAGATATGAAGCCTGTTTATTTTGAGGAGTGTAGAGAGCGCTGTGGTGATGTGTAGTTACTCCTGGTGTGTTGACGGATGGGATTACGGAAAAAATGAAGTCGTGGTTGTAAGATCATTATGTCCGTGTCCGTCAGCACTTGCTGCGATCTGCGTTAATTAGCGTGAATCTCTCCGCGTGATGTACGACATGTTCTCCGGCGGCAGTGACAGCTGATGCTGTTTTGTATGAAGATCAGTCACGGATCACAATATTCCATTAGAAAGTGTCACGCGAGCGACATGCTGCTGTCAAGACTACAGCTTCACGCTGGATTTGGAGGGATCGCACATAATGTTCTGAACGTTTGGGTACAGCTATGCAAATGTGTGACCTGGGTCACAAAACCAGTCATAAGGGTCAATTTCTTTTCCATCTGGAGGATGGGTTGAATAAGCTTTCTTTTGATATATGGTTTGTTAGGATCGCACAATATTTATCTGAGATGCAACTATTTGAAAATGTAATCTGAGGGTGAAAAAAATGTCAATATTGAGAAAATCACCTTTAAAGTTGACCAAATGAAGTTCTTGGCAATTTACATTGCTAATGAAAAGTTAAGTTTTAATATATTTATGGTAGGAAAATTTGCTAATATCTTTAAAGAACTTGATATGTACTTAATATCCTAATGATTTTTGGCATAAAAGAAAAATCTATAAATTTGACCCATATATTTTTGGCTGTTGCTCAAATATACCCATGCAACTTAAAACTATTTTTCTGGTCACATATGATATAATAGCTAATTATTACTCATTGATTCTTATTAGTTTTTAAATAAGCCCCTGACCTTAACATTTTTGCATTTTTTTGCATGTGGAAGTATTGTCATTTTTGGTCAAGAAGGTTGATTACAAATACAGAATTTAAAAAAAAAAAATTATTATAATTTAAAATAGCTGTTCTCTATGTGAATATATTGTAAAATGAAATTTATTTCTGTGATCAAAGCTGTATTTTCTCAGTGTCACATCTTTCCTCAGAAATCATTCTTAGATGCTGAAGAAACAGTTCTGGTGAATATATTTGTGGAAACTAATCCATTTTATTCTTAAGAATTATTTGAGGAATAGAAATTTAAGCTAAAAGGTAAGTATTTACTTGAAATACATTATAATTCTCTTTACTGTCACTTTGATCAGTTTAATTCACCCTTGCTGAAAAAAAAGTATTAATATCTTAAAAAAAAAAAAAAGATATGTAGAAGCGTATTATTGTGTAAATGCTTGGCTTCCAGATCTGTTTGCTTCAAACAGAAGGCTGAGCTCCTGACTACAAATTATAGGTTGCCAAACAATCTCCCTGAAATTGCATGTTTTGCTGTGGCCTGACAATAAAGAAGGATTTGGGGGTTTTCTCACCACTGGAAGCTTGCCTTTTCTTTGTCTTTTGGTTTGTCGAGCAGTTTTTGGAAAAAGCAGCTCTGTTTTACAGTTTTGCACCTTCTTCTTCAGTAAGTCACATCTCTCAGAAACAGATTCAGTTGTTTGATTCAGTCTCATTCACCCAGATATAGTGCTTAGTCTATGAAAACCAAGTCTTATCCATTTATTACACAATATTAGCATAGCTTTTTTCCACTGTGCTTGCTCCTCGTGTTTGTTTTACGTGTCTGCATTAGAATTCAGCTGAAAACCCGGTACACACTCCATTTAAACTTTATATAGCTGATCATTTCTTGGACATGCATCTATTACACATTGTACTTAAAAATCTACCTTTGACTTGCAATAACAGAATTCTTTCAGAATGCATTGAAATAGTTGGTCTGTTTTCTAACATGCATTTGCATTCTGAATTGTTACTGACTGCTTAATTTCTGCTCCAATTTGACAATCTTCAGCATGAAGAAAAATCTCTTAATAGCATTTCATTTTCTAAATTTACATGAAACCTGCGGCTTGCAAACGGGTATTTCTAAGGTGACTTTACATAGCTAAGTTAAGGCTGCTCTGTGCATGCTCAGAATTCAGTGTAAAGGTACAATACTGCATAAAATCCAGACTAAATGATGCTTTCTCAGACCCACCTCAGCCCGTAGTATCAGAGCATACAGGTACAATTGCTGAGAAAATGCATGTATGCCAGCATTAACCAGTATAAATTCCACTTTAGAAGTAACCCGAAATGGGCCCGGACACTGACTGAGGAGTGGTGTGTGGTTTTATGGTGAACTTGATTGTGATGAGTTGCAGGTGATGGTGATTAGAACTCAGGGGAAAGTGAGTGTAGTGATTGGCTGGGTGCAGAGCCTGGCAGATCTGTGACATTACCCCCTCTCCAGAAGGCCGACCCATCCTTTTTTTCCCAGGATGGGTAGCATGGAACTCCTCTAAGAGAACAGGAGCTAACACGTCATCTCTTGGGACCCTAAGATCTTTCCTCGGGCCTGTAACCTTCCCAATCCACCAAATATAATATACCACTGCTAAGTCAAGAATGCCTTGACCATGTAGATGGTCCCTTTATCCACGATTGGAGGAGGAGGGGGTTCCTCAGCTGGACCAGGTTCTGTGGGGAGAGAGACAGGGTCAACATATGGCTTTAGCAAGGACACGTGAAAAGTGGGGTGAATCTTGTACTGTGGTGGGAGCTGTAGTTTGTACGTGACGGGGTTGATCTGGTCTATGATGACGGTCTTGGTCCGGGCTTCTGTCATGGAAGCGGACGCTACACAGGAGGCAAGTATAATAGAATTTAGGTTTATTTCACAGCAGAGCATGTATCAATGGATGATGACAATGATCAGGGTGAGGATCAGAGAGCTGGTTGGTTTGTTGTGGATGAATGCAGAACAATGACAGTCTTTCTTAATACAGATCCGTTGGAGACACACAGAGGCAATGGAGACACGCCACATACACCGGAGGATCCTGGAGCTTTGGAGAGACACTAGAATGAAGGAGGTAAGTACAGGGTAAGTATTTCCAATACCGAAGAGCAAGGAGTTAAGTCCACTTCGTAGAAACGAGCCCGGACACTGACTGAGGAGTGGTGTGTGAAGTTGATTGTGATGATGATGAGTTGCAGGTGATGGTGACCTGTCGCAGCTTCTAGACCGACTCTCAGAGTTCAACCTGTTTCTTCAGTGAGTGTCATTTTTTCTTTTCCCCGTGTGTGATTCTTCTAGCTTGCGTGTGTGAAATGCTCGTGGCCGTATGGGGCTGGACAGAGCGTCTCGCTGTATTATAAATATCCGCCTTCAAAGACAGTGGAGCTGATATGTGGAATTTAGTGTATATTCGTGCTTAAAGGGGCGTCAGGTTTGCTTTTTCAGTCCTTATTGTCAAGAAGGCTCGGTCACGTAGGTGCGCAGGAGATGGACAGGGAGTGAACTCGCAATCTGAACTTGAACTTGTGGGTTTCTGCATGCTGTATTCTGCATAGATATTTCCATGTCCTGAAGTAAATCTTAGTGATGCTTTTTTAATGCAAAACCCGCTACAGTGGTTTTCAAGATGCTTGCCAGGGTCATACTTTACTTTCTGGTGTGAAAAGAGTCCTTTCACTCGGATGCACAAGTTTTATTTCAGGTCAATATTATGGCATTGTCTAAATTCACATCCTTTAAACCAACCCGGATCTGGCGGAGTTCGGCTTGAGACTGCTGTTCCTCTGGAGAAACAGCAGCAAAGATTACCATAATTAAAAATAATAACCGTGTGGGCTTTGTGTTTCCTGGCCGACATTATGGCCCACATACGGTATTCGTGTTCCAGATGAAAGTGCTTCCTTCTGTCTTTGTTCAGGTAAGAGCTCCAATGTCTGTCCAAACACTCTGAGTTCCATGAGCCGCAGAAGAAGAGCTTTAGCCTCGGCTCTTGGCATGTTTTGCCGATTTCAACCCCCTTCTAACACCTATCATCAAGCATCTTTCTTTCTCTGCTGACGTTAAGCTCATACACAAATATCTAAAGTTTGAAATCACAGGTAAGAGGAGTTTGTCCTGCTGGTCAAGTGCAGGTTAAGCTCTGCCCGTTACAGTCTGGATTGCTGGAAACGCATTTATAGCATTCCTGCCAAAAAAAGCTTTTGGATGCTTTTCTTGTTGCTGTTTCTTGGCCTTTTTTGGCTTCGTTCATCCTGAAATGACAGTTTGATGGTATTTTAAACAGAAAAGAAAGGCACAAATGTCCAGTTGAGCCTTGACCCGAAGTTGTTTTATGGTCGCACTGTTTATTGATTTTGGCTTGGCTAGATTTTTAACATTAAGCTTTGAGTTGTAACTCATTCCTGACCAAAATATCCCAATTTGTTTGTGTTCTGAAGAGTTGGGAAGTCTTATTGTGAATTTTCTGATTAAGATTGTGATTTGTTGTCAAGGTTTCTCTTTGCTTGTTTATTAATAATAATAACAATAATAATAATAATAATAAGTGACTTGTTTTTAAATGTCCAGGACAGGTTTTGCTTTGCTTGTTTAATAATACTAATATAATTAATTTTATTATAAACGTCAATGATTTGCTTTGCTTGTCTAGCAACCTAAAACCACAATAATCAGGCAAGCAGAGCTTATGTTCTCGTCAGAAACTGTACAAGCGGAGTGTCATGTTGGCGTGGTCGATGTGACGGGATGTTGTTAGGGTCTGTGGTTCAGCAGAAGATCAGTCTCTGTTGGAATCAAATATCAGTCAATGGTTTGAGCAGACTCTTCTGCAACCACCAGTGCTTTTCCTTCCCATCATTCCCTGTCCCCAGTTTCCTCTTTGAACAGTCCCGCAGCCTCAGGGAGTGACAGACGGGAGGCTAATCAGTTTTGTCTTGCTCTCATTCATGAAGCGAGTTAAGACCGTCCTGAATGTTAATGGTGTTTGAACGATGTCAAAGCTAATGCTCACTTCACGCGCTTTGTCTCTGATCCTCTGTGTTTGTCTGATGGATCTCTCTGTGGTTTCAGGCAGGCTTAATTCGCACTGATGATGAAGAGTTTTTCATCGAGCCGCTGGAGAAGGGCCAGCAGGAGGTGGAGGTCAAAGGTCGCGTTCATGTGGTCTACCGAAGGTCGGCCATCAAAAGGGATAAGGAACAGAAGCGAGATGACCTCAACAATGAAGGTAAGCAGAGGTTATCAAATATCTAATTGCATTGCAATTATTTATTTATTTTTATGATGATACATATATAGTTAACATTTTATAATTGTGATTCTTATTTTAAAATAAAATAAAATAATTATTTTGTTTTAGGGCTGCCAAATTTGAACCAAAATAAATAATATAATAAATATTAAATAAAAATAAATAATATAATAATAGTATAATATAACTAGATTAATAATAAAAAAATTAAGCAACAAAAAAATTATTATTAATATAGTTATTATTAATAGAAAAACATTTATTACTATTATTGTTACTAAATTAGAATTATGTTAAAAAAGATATAGATATAAAAATTATATTACTTTTTACTCATTTGAATTAAAAATAGCTATTCAAAACCGTAAAGAACATTAATGATTTTATTTTACAGTACAATTGTAGAATTTAAATCTTTATAAATATTTTACTTTTTAAAAATATACTTAAATATTGTACAGTTATAATAATTAAACAATATAAAATAAGATATAAAATAAGATATTCTTATTAAAAAAACCTCCTTAATCGTTCTGTTTAGTTATTAACTCTTTCCTCGCCCGCATTTTTAAAAAAGTTGCCAGCAACCCAGCATTTTTGATGATTTTCACCTAAATTTGACGGCCTTCAGAATATTTTCTGCTATGCTTATATGAACATATAATAAAGAACAAAGCCCCTGCTTTCAAACATTTTATACTGTCTTTATGTGTCACTTGAATGCAGAAGGTACAGATATTAAAGGTGTCCGTCACTGACTAACCTACCTTATCACGATTGGATTCAAAATCGTCAAAACATGATCTACACGCATGATCTACATATATGATTTATATTATATTTGATCCTTCCGTTTATCATCTTTTCGAGCGGTAGATCTGGGCAGTCCCGTAACTCATTCAGGACATGCGCTAGCTTACCGTAATACACCTACAACAGGGATTGCTGTAAAAACTCGTCTCGTGCAATAAAACTTGTGCAATACTGTATGTTCTGACATTTTTTGTCTCCTGGTATGATATTCATCTTAGCTTCGACTCTGAATTGTGGACACTTCATCAGTCAGTTTCACATACTGACATCTTTATTGAAACACGAAATTGAAATCAAGCAAGCCTGTGCCCAGAAGATCTAGATTTATTGCTCTGTGAATAAAGCGAAGGGACAGAGAGCCTCTCTGTGAATTTAAATGCACATTATTGAAGCGCTCGTACCACATGCTGCACTCAAAAGCTGCTGAAGCAGAAACTTTGGAAGCTGCCATGGAATCAGTGGAGGAAGTCAAAGATCTCTTACTATAAAATCACCTCGATGGTGCCGTAAATTCTGTTCCGCTTCTGCAGAGCGCCAGCGATCGAACTGACCGGAGCATTTGCTTTCATTGGTTACGTCCGGTCCAAAACCTCTGTGAAAGCACTCTAATGATCTTTCCCTGGCCTGACAGATCACGGCATGCCTGGTTATGTTCAGTATGTCTGTTTAAAACCATGGTACAGTGATGGAAATATACGCAACCAAAAAAATTGTTTTTATTAAAGAGATTTATACTTTTATTAATCAAGAATGCATTCAATTGATCACGCTGAAAAAGGCATCTATTTCAAATCAGTGCTGTGCTTTTGAACTTTCTGCTTATCTGTGGAATGACAGTGTTTCACAGTTTCCACCAAAATATTGTGCAGCACGACTGTTTTCAACATTGATAATAATCAGAAATGTTTCTTAAGCAGCAAATCAGCAGATTAGAATGATTTCTAATGCATCAAGTTTGAATTTTTTTTAAAGACAACTACTCAGAATACCATACATCATTTGCGCGACATTGAAGACTGAAGTAACGATACTAAACAATGTGGGTTCGATCACAGAAATAAATTCGATTTTAACAGATATTTACTTACAACAGAGTTATTTTGAATTAGTAAAATATTTCACAATTTTTACTGTGTTTTTAATCAATGAAATGCAGCCCTGATGAGCAGATGAGACTTCTTTTATTTTTAATATTGAATGATCACCGTATTCACGCGCGGTGTTACAATTCAAAGTATACCGTAAAAATACCTCCTTAAAAACTCAGTAGTTTCTTCAAAACTTTCTTCTGCTATTTCTAAACGACACTCAACCGTCACTTTGTCTGGTCTTGGTTTCCCGTCAAAGCTTCTGTGCATTAATTATTTACTGAGAATCCATGTCTCGCTGTCCCGTGGACCTTCACTTGGACAATGATGCAAGTCATATGAAATAGTAGGAGTTGTAGAACGGTGTCAGTTTGTGTTGTTTATCCTGTGTTAGATGTTTCCGTGTAGGTATCAGTGTACTCGAATACTTTATTAGATATACACACAAAATATGGAGGAATACAGAGCGGAACAAGATGTAGTAATGCAGCCTGAAAGAACACCAATAATCAGAATATATGGCAAAAGCATATGTTGGTTTATGTCTAAAATATCCAGTAGTTGTTCAGCTGTATGGGGCTTTAATGCTCCACACCTGTATCAGAAAAGTCCAGAGAGAATAATGATGCTCAGTAGTTGAAGTCTGGAGCGGCCTGCAGCTCGTTTAGCTCTGACGTCTGTGAAATTATGGGAGAACGTCAATGTAAATACCATATGTCTTGGGTTTTATGGAGAGATGTGCCAGAGGTCTCGAGGTTTCTTCACGATGATATTTACCTTTCTTTTGCTGCAATAGAATTTGTACTTGACCTTCTGGTGTCTGAGATTTATGACCTTGACCTATGCAGAGGTTTGATTTGATCATTTTTTCTTTCTGTCATTCTAGTTTTGCTTCTGCGTTCTGAATTCTTCATGCACAATATTAATAAAGGTTAAATAAGCCTAGTCAGCTGCTGCTTTAAAACCATAAATACACACCAGGGTAACTCGAACTAAAACCATCATAAAAAGAGATTTCTCTATATAAATGTAAATATTTTTAATTTAGTTTAACTAAACTAAAAAAAACTGAAATAAAAATATTTACATTTATATAGACATGTATATTTAAAAAAAAAAAGTAAAAACACATTTATTACAAACTTTACTACAAATAATAGAAATAGTATACTTAAATAATAAAAGAGTTTAACATGACTTACTTTAGCTAAAATGTATATGAAATTGGAAAATATAAATATAAAAACGGATACAAATATATTAATAAAACTATTATATTATATTAGTTGAGTTAAAATAAGATTTAATTTGATGGTATAAAGTTTAACTTGATGGACTAGAATAAATAAAAGTAAAACCGAAATAAATAT
>JAUMHG010000054.1:18047578-18071009 GCA_032359395.1 Enteromius anoplus
CATGAATAAAGCGAACGGCTCTGTCTTTGAATCAATGGTTCACTCGATTCATTCAAATGGCTGATTCATTCAGGAATAAAGCGAACGGCTCTTTCTTTGAATCCACGGTTCACTTGATTCGTTCAAATGGCTGATTCATTCAGGAATGAAGCAAACAGCTCTCTCATTGAATCATCGGTTCGTGACAGCTCTGTCTTTGAATTAACAGTTCACTCGATTTGTTCAAACAGCTGATTCATTCAGGAATAAAGCAAACAGCTCTCTCTTTGAATCATCGGTTCACTCAATTCATTTAAATGGCTGATTCATTCAGGAATGAAGCAAAAGGCTCTCACCTTGAATCATCGAATCACTCGATTCGTTCAAAACACAGATTGATTCAGAAACTGAACACCTGTGTTTGTTTAGAGACACACAACAGTTCTGCTGTGGCTTTTATTTGAAAAATTAAACAAACTGCACAATATTGTGTTAACATTTTTCACAATAGGTCTATTTTTTAAGTTACTAGGGCATAACTGCATTTATGGAGTTGTTAACACTGCATCATATTGTCAACAGTAAGATGACGTACAGGTTTGGGACCGGAGCCAGTAAAACAGAAAGCGAGGTGAATGATCAAGAACTCCTCTATTTGTCCCGGTGTTTGTAAATGTGTTTGTCTGACCTGTGCAGGGAGGAAGCTTGCAGACGGACACAGACTCAGGTTTGTCTGCGTCACACTGTCCAGAGCTCCCTTCAGACGGCCTGCAGATGACCTGCCGCTGACGGATCCCTTCACCACAGCTCACCGAACACTACAGGAAACAGATCACATCCAGACAGGAAACAGATTCTTATCAGTCGGATCAATGCATGAGGAGAGCTAGGTGTGTTGTGTTTTACTCTCACTAAACTCACAGTGAGCCAATATTAACCAAAAAAACTAATATTAACAATGCTAAAAAACAGAAATAAAAAAACATTTCTAGAATCTAACTCACAGGAGAAAACGTCAAACTGATAATAAGAAATATCACCACTTAAGTCATTTTTGCATGGATACTTTCTTTACCTATTTTGTGTCTCCTTATCTCTTATATGCAGTGTGTGTGTGTGTGTGTGTGGGATGACCTGTCATATTAAGTGTTTATCCTCTGCTGTGTTGAGAAGAGTGTCGTTACTGTCAGTGTTTTGACAGGAAATATTTCATCTGTTTGCTTTAACTAATGAACTGTCGTCCTCCTGTCTCTAAAACATGATGTCATTTCCTTTACGCTGCAGCTTTGCAATGTCACAAGAAAGAATTGGTGGATTTCAAGCGTGAAAACGAAACACACAAAACTAGTCTGAACTCCATTGTGCTGCAGTTTCCACACCATTACACTTCACAAGCACGTCTGCAGAACCAGCTCCAAAATATACAGCTTTATAACAGAAACACTCTTTCAGTCCAGCACAAAGGTGACCATTTCTTCAAGCTCCGGGATTTTTTTCATGAATGAACCCGTCTGAATAAATTTCACAGTTTTAGTACTATAACCTAACAAACAAACAACAACAAAAAATATATATTTATTTTTTTACACTTTACACAAAAAGTATATGTCCCACATTTTTGGGGATTTTTTCAAGATTATCTCTGGGTACAAATATCTCCCCAATATAAAGTTAGGTAGTGAAATGATTAAATACATAATCTAAATGATATTAAATAAACAATAATATAAACTTAATATATTACGGTTATATTATTGTTTATTTAATATTATTTTAATTAATATATAAAATCCTAATAGCTCCTAATTTTGAGCACAAATATCTAAACATTGCTAACTCAAAATACATTTACTAGATCAAATTGTTAGAAAATTTGAAGAAACTTAATTTTACGACTTAATCACAGGGAAGACAAGCTGATTTTCTGAACCGAAGGGCACAAATTTGTTCTTGTTTTTAGCTAAACGTGATTTGCATCTGAAGTAAATGAACCGTGTTGGTGATGAAGACACAAAGAAACAGAACAAACTGAGACAGACTCAGCCCAGAAGAACAGTGCCTCTCGAGACGCTTCAAGAAAGCTACCTGCACCGAAGACAAAAGCTGCTTTAAACGCAAAGGATGCTCACCAAATATTGATTTCATTTCGTTAACAGAAGTTAATTGATAAAGAAAATCTATTTATGAGATTATTTATGAGAGTATTGGAGCTTTGCGGGTATCTTTCCCAAAGCATCAGTTCTTCTGGATTTTGTCTGCTTCAGTTTGTTACTGTACTGTATGTTCTTTCAACCAAAAAAAAGATAAAAAAAAGGAATCATTTAAAGGAGACATGTAAATAAAAGCTGACCTGTGACCAGGCTCCGGTCCTCCATAGAGACGGACAGGCGCTGCTGTTACAGGTCCTGCGGGTGTCTGGACGCTCCTCGCTGCAGTATTTGGTGTGAACCGGTCTGTTGGTGCCGTTCTGGAGCGGCTGCATGCACTGGACCACACGAGACTGATATCCAGACTTCCCACAGGATTTACTGCACGGACCCCACTCCTCCACCACCCACCTGCACGCAAACACACATCCATGTGTCAAGTTACGATTTATGAGAGATCTCTGACCCTCCCATAGACAGTAAGCATCCTAACATGATCAAAGTCTAGAAACATAACAAGGACATCATTAAAGAGGTCATATGATGCAATTTCAAGTTTTCCTTTCTCTTAGGAGTGTTACAAGCTGTTAGTGGAGAGATAAGATTCCCGAAGAACACGCCTCCACTTGTCTACGTCACAGAGTGGGTTTATTTTCAAAGAAAGAAGGCGGAGCTATTATTCTGTCTGTAGTGTTGCTGCGGGCGCCATGTTCTGGAGAAGCTGTGTGTCGTTGTGAAAGTGCTTCCAAGAGAGGACACGACTAGAAATCAGTGTTAAGTTTCCAACGCTGTTCCAGAACAGCAACATCGTACAGTATAACACCTTCATATGACATCCTTGCTACATGTTAGGATCCTTGGTGTCTATGGAGGGTTAGATAACTCATCAAAAATATCTTAATTTGTGTTGCAAAGATATACGAAGGTCTTATGGGTTTGGAATTCCCAATTTTGGGTGAACTATCCCTTTAAATTTTTTAAAGCAACACAAAACCTTACAATAAGATCGTATGAGATCATACATTAACATTAATAATGCGCAATTGCTACATTTGCTACAGAAGTTATTAATCTTTGTAAAAATAAAATACAACTGTTAGCTCTTTAAATAACAGTTACAACGTTTGATTTTAACGTGTTATTAAATATTGAAGTTACTCACGTGGGCTGGCTGCAGCTGTTGGTGTTGCAGCGTTTCCGGATGGGTTTGGGCTTTTTACTGATCTCGCACAGGTTCCTCTGAACCAAACGCCCGTCGCTCTTCCTCCGACAGCCATATTTAGTATACTGGACACCTGAGGAAAGTGCATTTATACACTACTGGTCAAACGCACATTGTGCATCTCATAATTACAAATTCAGCTTTGCATCAATAATGAATGACATTTTAAAATATGTTTGTAACGATGCTTTCATACACACCTCCGCCGCAGGGTTTGGAGCACTGTGACCAGCTCTTTAGTGCCCACTCGTACGTGTCCAGTTCGGCCAGCAGCACATTGTTGTTGGTGATGACCGGCAGAAGATCCTCATGAATGATGTATTTGTAGCTCAAGCTGATCTTGGTTTCCTCAGCCTGAGGTACAACCTGTTCAGAGCGACAAACTCAACACCTGCCGAATCGACTCGATCAAACTCCACCAGCGTTAGGCTGCTCTTACCAGCACCACGATGCCTTCATGCAGCGGGCCGATGGCCTTCAGCGATTCTTTGCCATTTGCCACCGAATATTCCCACTCCAGCCCGTTCTCAATAAAAGTCTTGGACGTGATTTCTTCTCCCTTGGCGTTCAAGATGAAAGTGCCAGTGACCTGATTTTTAACGGCTTGGGAACACATGCACAGACAGAAGGGAAAGAAACATCTTTAGAGGAAAATGATTGGTTCAATATGACCTAAACTATATTAACAACAACTGTGGGATTCTGTCAATTACCAGAGAAAACCTTTCAAAACAACAGGCATCATTTAATAATAAATGTTTCAACCTATCGTACATTTTATAGTACATTTACATTTTATGCATTAATATTATTGAATTCATTGATTTTACTTACTTTATGTTTTTATATTACACCACATATTCATCTTTTAATTAAAATGTTTAATTTCAAACTTCTTCACATTTAAACACTTCATATTTTCTCTGATTATACATCAGGCTTTCAGCAGGAGCTAAACATGAGCTCAGGGATTCAAAACAAAGAAAGAAATACAAACATTAGAACAAGCTGCTTAAGCCAAGCTGAGAGATGCTGGGGAATCTAAAATGGTACACCAAGCATGATGGGAAGGCAGTAATTGGTCTCAATATGATGCCCTGGGTTTGTGCCACTGGAGAAAAGCATTGATTCCTCCTGAAAAATGCACAGGTACTTACCAATTACATGAGGCGATGTTTCATTCTCCTCGATCACAATTTGCCGAGCGCCGGCAGGAATATCAAACATCTTCAGCAAACCTAACACACAGAGCGAGAGCTCAAGTCATCCCGCTTGACAATAAACAGCCTGACCTTTCGCTCCGATTTCAGGCAAAGAGGATAAATTGTATTTTGCTGAAAGCAAATGAGGCATATTTAGCACTAATGAAGTTATTTGAATAATAATAATAAAACATATTTTACCACACCAATTCTCATTACTGTGCCGAAAGAAATCAACCTTATTTTTCTGATTTTAAAGCGAGATTGATTTGGTGAGATTCATCCAGACAAGAAAGTACAGTATGAAGATGCTGTAGAGATTCAGAGGTACAGAGCTGATCGTTACTTTTGGCCCCCGAGGCATTTTACATGTTTGACAAGAAACAATTTGACAAATAACCCTCATGAAGAAAAGGTACTGCTTATATTATCACAAAATCATAAAGAAAATAAGGCCTATTTTAGCACTAAAGTAGTAATCTTTACAAAAATAAATATTTAAATGATTTTGAAGTAAAATACAAACTAGACATATTTTGATATACCGTCTATAAATATATATCTTTTTTATTTTTTAATTTATTTTTTGCCCATGTACAGTAACACTTTTTCATTTGGTTTTAAAATAGTGCTGTCAAATGATTAATCGTGATCATTCACATCACAGAAAAAGTTTTTACTTACATAATATATGATTGCGCTTTGATATTTTTTATGCATATATAAACACACACATACACAGTATATATTTTTTAAATAGCTACACGTATTTACATGTATATATTTAAATATATTTATTATATAAACAACATATTTTTCTTAAATATATACACAAATGTGTTTATATATATATATATATATATATATATATATATTATACATAATAAATATACACAGTACACACACATATATTCTGTAAAAAAACAAAAACAAACTTATTTTGGATGAGTATAATCATTTGACTACACTACTTTTAAAATAATTTAGTTTTACTGTAGTACTCTGATGAATCAGTCTCTCAGCAGGAGCTCAACACGAGCTCAGAGATTCAAAACAAAGTAAAGTCAAATATGAACTGAGTTTGTCCTGAGGCGTGTGTTTTTAAGCCACAGAGAAAGACTGAAGTAGTAAATAATGAAGCGTGGTTTGGTCAGGAGTGTGTTTGCTCTCGGTGTGAGTGTGTACCTGTCTTCTTCGGGGTTTTAGCGAGCGTGAGTTTGACGGTTCGACAGTGAGAATTATCTCCCTCACAGACGCCGCATTTATCCTCCTCTTTGTACGACCCCACCTCCTTATCGCAGCCGACATTCTGATCAGAAGAGACAGACAGGAGCCGTTCATTCACACTTAAACAGAGAAGGCGTGCTCCATCAATAATGTGTCTCTGAGGTCAATTTGAGTTTAAATCACTGTTGCTTCAACAATCTTGTTCAAAAAACATTCACCGACGTCTTGCAGTCATGTATTCAACAAGTTATGTCAGTAAAACTTACTATTTCTTAATGACAGAATTCAGCAAGAAGGCATTAAAATGCTCAAAAGTGACAGACATTGATAATACTACAAAAGATTTCTATTTGAAATAAATGCTGTTCTTTTCAACTTTCTTTTCATCTGTGAATCCTGAAAAATAAAATGCATCACAGTTTCCACAAAAATATTGTGTTTTAACATTCACGATAAATATTCCTTGAGCAGTAAATCAGTACATTATTATGACTTCTGAAGAATCATGTGATGCCGACAATTCAGATCGGATCACAGGAATACATGCATTTTTACCGTCTTTACAATTTTATTGTATTTCTAATCAAACAAACGAGGTCCTAGTGGGCACATGGGACTATGCATGATTGTTTTATATAATATAATAGATCTGTTTATTTGGATCAATAATACACTGCAGTAAAGTTATGTAAATAACTAAATGTGAGCAGCCGAGTTCTCAGCTATCTTCAGGAATCGGCTTTATTTGACTCTCTAACTCTAGCACTCTCTATTCTAATTCTATTCTTTACAAAAACGTGCTCTTTTTAGACTTGCACTCTATTCATTTACTGCTTGTTTCCATTCAAAAACTTTTTTGTTTGTTTTCTTTTTATTTATGATGCAATTAAAGGGTTAGTTCACCCCGGAATGAAAATTCCTTCATTAATTACTCAGATATTTTTGATGATATCTGAGCGCTATCTGACCCTCCATGGACAGCGACACAACGGAAATGATCCCAGGTCCAGAAACCATAGGAGAATACTTTTTTTGTGCCAAGAAAACAAAAATAACATCATTTAACTCGACCATTCTTTACTACGTTTCTGGACCTGGGATGATTTCTGTTGTGTCGCTGTCTACGGAGGGTCAGATAGCGCTCAGATATTTTCATTTTGGGGTGAACTATCCCTTTAACAAAAGCACTAGCTTGCTCTATTCGTTTTCTATTCAACCTGTTTTCTTGTTCTTCATTATACAATTTATAAATCAAAAAAAAGTGTGTACTACATTAAGCTAACCGAGCCTCGTCATAGCACTTGTTGGTTTTGATTGCTTCCACTGTCCTCATCTGTCAGTCGCTTTGCATTAAAGCAGATGCACTGGTTTAGAACCAGCTTTAGAGAACGGATCAGATGTATCAGTACTGTGTGCATGACACGGCTCTCACCAGACACTCTCCTCGAGCGCAGACGCTGAACGCATCTGTGTAACTGCAGCGTGTCCCATCATGCATCACCTGGTTCATGAAGACGACTTCGCCCGTCTCTTTAGAGCGGCAGCTTAACTCGCACTTATGAGCCTCTGAAACACACAAACAGACACGAGACATCAACATCTCGCCCTTGAAGATCACCAAACCAGTGTCGCGTTGATGCATTAGCAGAGAAAGGGCCAGCAGCCTTCAGCTTACATAACAGCGTTCAGATGAGCTGCAGACATGGACTAAAAGTCATTTCATGGAGCCTGTCGGAAATGAAGTCCTGCTGTGAATAGACGTGTCTGCTAAATGACCACCTACTTACTGTCAAGAGCTCACAGCTCATGAAATGCAGATGAGAGATGTACAAAATAGAAACGTGCCTCAAGGTGAGCCGTGACTCAAATCAATATGCTAAAGAGAAGCACAATGAGAGTCAGTGAGACGTGACGTTAATTGATGCCTCGACAGTATATTGGTGTATATGTATGCAGCTTTTTTCTTCATGTTTCTCTGCTTCTCGCTCTGTATTTCTCACAGGCTGCTTATTTTCTCCATCCGGTTTCATGCCAGGAACATTGTGTTCCCGCGTCCTTCTCAGTGTCTCGTGTCTGGGGTGAATTTCATGGTTTTAGCCAGAGTCCTGTTCATTCAGAAAGACTGAATTCATCACCAGGCATCAGAGGCAGAAATTAACCAGGCGGCAAAAATAACATGACAGAAAAAAACAAGAAAAAAAACAAACATTGGAAGTGAAATAGATGTTTTGTTACAATTTCTCTGCAGCATTCAAATGTTTGGGATGGGTAAATATTTTTTTAAAGGTAAAACAAGGTCACTAAGTCTCTTCTGCTCATCAAAAATACAGCTAAAACGTGAAATATTATGTTTTCTAAGTAAATATACAGCAAAGTGTAATGTATTTCTGTGATGTTCAGTGTCACATGATCCTTCAGAAATCATTTCATATACTGATTTACTGCTCAACAAATATTTCTTATTATTATTAATGTTGAAAACAGTTGTGCTGCTCAATATTGTCCCGCAAAGCGTGCTACATTTAGAGAGCAGCATTTATTTAAAATAGAATATTATTAATAGTAATAATTCAACCCCAAACTTTTAATTATCGTTTTGATCAGATATCCATGGTTCAAGCAACATACATGTTTTTTTAAGGTTAGAAAAAAAAGAAGTTTATTTAACCACAAAAAATGTCAAAAAAAAAAAAAAAAGAATCAATTTAATAATTGAATGGTTGAATATCCCTAGTAAAAAAGTTATTTATTTAAATTAGATTTATTTAATCTCTAATAACATATGAAAGTTATAATTAAACTTTTCCTTGACATACTACATCTGCACAATGCACTTTTCATTATATTACATCTAAAATGTGTTTTAATGTCACTTTTGATGAGGATCGTATGATCTTTGAATAATATGCATATAATATGCTATACAAAATATTCAAAGTATCCCTGCAATAGTTCCACTTTAGCACATTTAGATATACTTAGTATATTGTACTTCAACACTACATTAGCACAATTAAAGTGCATGAAGTACAAAACTACAGTAGCTGTTGCATACCAGTTTTGAAAGTACAACTAAAGGACATTTTATTAAGTATATAAAAATAAGAAAATGCATTTGTAGTATACATAGCATGTCAAATACATTTGAGTATACTTATTATACACTTTAATATAAAATAATTCAATAATTGATTAATTATAATATTTGATATTTCTACCTGCACCTCAAAAATATGAACTTATTTCACGATATAAAAATGTTTAAATGCAAATTTAAATATATTATATCTCATATATTAGTACATTGTCACAATTATGGACTTCTGGTGTGTTTTTCCTTCCCCACTGTGCTATGTGTGACCTGTGAGTTTCTGTCTGATTGTGTCATTATGTCCAGCTGTGTGTCTTTAAATACCGTCATGATCTCTTCTTTATAAGCTGCATTCAATTCAATGCTCTTTGTCTGGTCTTGTTTCTGTAATTGTGAATTGCTACACATAACTGTATATAACGTGCAAAAAAAAGGATTTAGCAGCATTTCACTCACCGTCGGGGTGTTCATAAGGCAGCCAGGTGTGTTTAATGTTATTGTGGTATTTGTTGCTTCTCTGGACGCACTGCTGCGCTCTGAAGTCCTCGTAAGGGCCAGGACAGTCCTCCGTATTACAGACCTGATAATCGAAGGTGGACCCTGGACAGTCACGACCTCCGTATGCAGGCCTGCAGAGACAGAGAGTTCATGAATACCAGAACCGGTTCCCTCGCTCACCAGCTGTTGTAAACGGGTCTGTAACGCACGCAGGGTTGTTGCACTGGCGGCTGCGAGACCGAACGCCTCCTCCGCAGGTACGAGAACACGAGCCGAACTTCCCCCAGGAGCTCCAGCCTCCGTCGTGACCGTAGGGCTCATGGGAAGACCTCCAGATGCAGTGGCCTTTGAAACACCACTGCAACACACACGCATTTACCAGGATCACTAACACACAACCATTACTATACATGAACACCGTGTCCTATATCAACATGCTAGCTGACATATGAGAGATTAAAATATGAATGTCTATTGTTCAATTATGTAATAAAAAATTGAAGTACAATGCTATTGTTCAATGAATTGCTAAAAAATCTATGGCTAATGTTTAATCTTAAAATATTAATGGCTATTGTTGAACTAAGTTAAATATCAACCTATATTGTTCAATTAATCTTAAAATAATAATCCTATAGTTCAATTATTACATTTAAGTATAAGGCTCTTCTTTAATTAATTGCTTGAAATATCAATGGCTATTGTTCAAGTATGATATTGAAGTATAGATGGCTAATGTTAAGTTATGAGATGGGTGGTTGTTGTTCAAGAGGAGGTCAAATATTCCTCTGCTGAGATGTTAAATATAAGTGGTTTATGTTCTAGGCAACAGTGAGGAAATTGGAGATTTTAATGTGTTCAGCAGCCACAGATCAAAGTCTGTAATAAAGTAATTATGGATTTAGATAATGACTGGTTTTGTTCCAAGTACAAATAGCTGGCTGCCGAAGAGTCTGATGCGAGATTGACAACATCTTGTTCTTGAGTCGACTGAATATACAAGCATTTTCTGAAGATTGTGTGAGAAATGTGATTTCATTCAGTTGTTTGGTGGTGCAGTTTGACCTTTCCTGGAGCACACTCGGTGCCGTCGACCGGCGGGCCCTTCTTGGTCTTGCAGAAGTACTGATTGTCAGGATGACTGCACCACAGCTGCTTACACGGATCATACGTACGGAACTGGAGGAAGAGAGAGCCACAGACTCATAGAGTCACATTTCCTAAAGATGCAACAGGTTTAGCTACAGTAGGTAAATATAGAGATAGTAAGATGCTGGAGGACTTACGGCGGTGCACATCTTATACCCCACGCCGAAATCAAAGCGGCACTGCTCATCCATGGAGTACTTTATGCCGGGAAGCTCTGTGAGTTTAGGCCATTTCAGCTCGAACGGATCATCCAGAAGACAGTCATATGAGCTGAAAGACATACAGTGGGATCAGTGCATTGCTCACAAACACCGATCAGCAAATAAAACATGCATGGCTTTCTTTTTCAATAATAGCATTGATCTAAAATAAGGTTGGTGGTTCACACAAGCTCAGTGTACTTTTATTCTATGACATAAAGCACACCGGCTGCTCCCCACAGGCACTGTTGGAGACATTAAACGTCATCCCGCCGAGCAGTTTAATGGCAGTATTTTCCAATCATTTATTCACAACACTATTTATTACAAATGTCTCGTTTAAGTTTTAGTTTGGTTCTAGTTTCGTAAGTATGCAACTTTATATGAAACGGTTTATGCAGCTTGTTTGAACACGTTAAAATAAGTTTGATGTTGAAGGCGAGCGACAGTGGTGCTGTTGTTCAATGACTAGTGTTCAATGAAATAATACATATTTACATGTAAGCGGCAACCGTTCAAATAAGAGATGACTTTCTTCTGTTGAACACAAAAAGGAACAACATGAGGATTTATAAATGTTCACAGCGTTTCTCTCTGGAGAGATTCTGTCACTGGTTTTCACTCCCTGTTCACGCTTCATCTCTCGAATCCTCAGTTTCTTACTGGATGTATCGGTTGAGCTCCTGTTTGCTGCAGCGGGACCAGTGATAGCGGTGAAACGCAGCCTGGACCAGAGGAGCCATGATGCTGCCCATACTGGTCTCGTCCGAGCAGCGGTTCCCCTGGCCATCATGCTCCATTCCCAGCCTGAAACATTCAACACAATCAGCAAACTAGCGCTCAGACTCAGGGTTTCATCTTAGTGAATCTGTTTGACTCTATAATCAACTGTAATTAAAACCACAAATACAGATGATTTTTAGGGAAGACTGAAACCTATTTGTAGTGTAATATTGTTTATTACAATGTTTTAAAATTGCATTTAGCATTAATTTTATTGCTGTCAGTTAAATTACATTACTCACCAAGGCTGCATTTATTAGATTAAAAATACAGTAAAATCAATAATATTATTACAATTTTGAAAATACTGTGAAATGTTTTATTCTTGGGATGCAAAGTAGATTTTTTTGCATCACTACTCCAGTCTTTAGGGACAGGATCTTTCAGAAATCATTCTAATATGCTGATTATAAAATGATTTGATGAACAGAAAGTAAAAAAAAAAAATCCATAAAAAAAATGGACGCATTACAAATGAACGAATCCTAAAAAAAGAATTAAATGCTAAAAATATTAAATTAAATACATTTTTAAATAAATTTTTAGTAATATATTTATAAAGTTGTTACTCAACTTAAATAGCATCTAAGTCAACATTAAATCAAAATAGACTTTAATTTTACAGCTCTTTCACGCATCAAAAGACAAGAAAAGTCTTTTTGTCTTGATCTTAATGTAATGACATTCAAGAAAAGTTTTCCTTTTCCACTGCTGACGTTTGACCATGAGTCATATAGAAACATTCTTCACATCAAATCAATCCATTATTAAAAAAACCTCAGTCTACTGTACACTGCTGTTCATCCAGTGTCCTCGTACATTCCACATACATCAGCTTATGACGGTCAAGTGGTTGTCTTATAGTGTTTAAACCACTTTAAACTGTATGCAGCTTGATCAACTACAGTCTTAAAGAAGAACATCCTGCATGTACAGTCACGAGACAGGATTCTGCTGACTTCATGAAACCAGAGCTTCGAGCTGTTGTCAGATTTCATAGAGACACAACCAACACTAAATCTGCAGTCATCGCTGATGAATCACCTTCTGAGGAAACAGACCACAGCGAAGGGCAGAAGATGATTCATGTCTGAGAGGAGTTACTTAAGGCCTGGAATGAACCGGAAAATATAGAACATCTTGTAGCCAGTTTTTTTTTTCTCATGGCAGAGCTCTGTTCTACAGGGGGCGCTCTTGAGCAGCATTCATCTCAGCGGAACATGTTCATACCATGCTCATGTCCTCCAGGAATGTTCCTATACTTCAATATGCATTCAACTAATTTTGATCATAATGCAATGGACACGCTGAGCAATTTCACAGCTCTTTCTGCTTTTCATGCATATTAGTCCTACAACTGATGCTTTATGTATTTCATCATGCCTCATAAACTAGCTGAATGAGTAGCTTTTTCCTGGCAGAGCTTTAACACCATCCTTCCTGGAAATGCATGCTTCACCTACAGGATCTGAAATACTGATAGCATTCTGAAAAGCAGATGTAAACTTACACGTGTCCGGTTTCGTGCGCCACCACGAAGGCCGAGGAGAAGCCGTCTTCGTGGTTGAGCGTGCAGCTCCGCAGCGGGTGGCACATGCCCGTTACCGGGGCGTAACCTGGGAGACGGAGATCAAAGGGAAACGATGATGAACTGGAATGCGGGACATTCTAGAAGTCAGATCAGAGCCAGGTGAGTTTCATTTGGAAAGTCTAAGATTCCCACCCGATCAAAGAGGCTCGCTGTCAAATCAAGCACACCAAAGCACACAAAACGTGGACGCCCGACACAGCAATTCTGAACTTTATATGTGACTTTTCAAAAAAGAAGTCATTCACTGATTTCCTTGCTATGCTGAAGTGAGCTGCTGTTTATTACAAACACACACACAACCATTCAAAAGTCACCAAGGCTGGATTTATTTGCTCAGAAATATTGTAAAGTTGTGAAATATTATTAGAATTTAAATGAACCATTTCCGATGTGAATATATTGTAAGCTATAATTTATTTCTGGGATGCGCAGCTGATTTTTTCAGCATCATTACTCAGAATAATCATTTGATTTTGCTGCTCAAGAAACATTTCTGATTATTATCAATGTTGAAAACAGCTCTTCTTCTTCATATATTTGACACATTTTATTGTTCAGGACTCACAGATTAATTAATAGCACATTTATTTGTAATAGAAATATTTTACAACGTTATAAATGTCTTCACTGTCACTTCTGAGCAATGCAATGCATCCCTAAATAATAAAAGTATTCATTTCCTTCCGATAATCAACTTGAACGGTCATAAATATTTCATTCGTCATCATAAAACATAAATACAAGTAGTTTAAATAAATAAAAACTTCATATTAACCTTGCTGCAGTTTAAAACAAAAAACATGAATGAAGATCATTTGAAATAGAGATTATTAAAATATGAATTTAATTCACTTTTACTTGCAGTTTCAAGTATTTATGACATTAAAAACATACATGTTTGAATGAAAATAATTTTTACGCCACTTATTTTTCCCATTTTTAGCTATACAGGTTCTCCGTTACTGCCTCCATGTAGAAATGCAGAAGCGGCTGCACCCCGAAAAGCTTTCCCCATCAATCACACACAACTACTAGCTGCGTTTAACCGTGTTCATACGACACACAAACACCACAGAAAGCACAGACAGAGACCGACACTCGATCAAGAGATGTGCAGTGCTAGAGCTTTAGTTTAGCTGAGCCGCTCCAGAGGTTAAAGCCAGTCTGGGCTCTGCTCCTGAAATCCCCGACAGTCTTTGGCATGCAGGTGAAAAGCAGAGGATGCAGATTATGAGAAGCTGTTGAAGCGCTCAGTGATTTAATGCCTGTTAAAGCATCAAAAGTTATCGAGCCCATCCAGCATCATTTGATAACATCTGTCATACTAGTGATATCCCCAGCAGCCATGTAGGTTTTATTGGATTTTTTTACATAACCAGAATAACAACAACAAGAAAAAAAAATCAAAGGTGTAATTAGCCAGCGAAGGGTTGCATAAGACATGAAGCTGCGAGCTGAGCTGTTTATCTGTCCTCAGATAAATGTCCTCCAGGTGAATGCAGCTTTGCATTGCTGTGGAGAAGCGTTGTAAAGCGTCAACGGTGCTGTAATCACAGGGTCCTCGATGACATTAATCCAGGATCCAGACTGAGATTAAAGCAATGGATCACACGGGAGAGGACTGCTTTCTTTACATCTTTGCCTTTTAACAACCATAAATACTGTATGTTGTCATGACGACATGTAAATATATACAAACAAACACATGTTAATAGCATTATTCATAATAATTTAATAATATTTAAATATTACAGATTTTTTAAAGACATATTTATAATATGCATTAAATTAATATACTGTGTTTATTGTGATCAAATAATGAAAAGTTGTAATTTTATATATATATATATATATATGTGTGTGTGTGTGTGTGTGTGTGTGTAATAAACAACAAGAGTTTATTATATTTGATACATAATTAATTAGTTTATTTTATAACAATATATTTAATTATAACTATATATTTGAAGTTTAATCATGCTTTTTATTATGCTTTTATGTTTATTGTATTAGTTAGATGTATTTTTTAGATATTTTTCAACCTAATCAAAACTAACTGCACATTGATCAATTAAGATTAACTGAAATGCAAAGTCTGTTTTTGCTAATTAACTTTTAATTTATTTAAAATTTCACATCACATAATAATATACATATGCTACAAAACAACATTTAAACCCAAACAAAAAACTAAAATGTATATATTTTAAATTTTGGGTTGGCTAGAAAACAATGAAAAACACACAAATTGTGGTTTTAAACCATTTTAAATCCTTTTTTAACCATTAAAATTCTACATAACGTTCAGATATAATGTAAAAAAAATTAGGGGTGGGGTGGATGAGCAACATCTGCAGATGAAGCACAGACACTTTATTAAATAAAAAGAATGATCTGACAGCTATAAAACAGCTTTCCAATTCACTGGCGCTGTTAATAACTCAGAAAGCGCTGAATCAGGCTCTTCCAGTCACTGCCTGACTTCATCTGACCGCAGAAGAGGATCCACATCAAGCTTCAGGTGCTGGACGTTTCCCAAACACCATCAGTCATGAGCGTTACTGTAAGCATTCGTCTATATCTGGGCTCTGAATGAGGATTAAAGCTTGGGACGGGAGTGTGATGTTTGCCCTCGGGGTAAAAGGTTGCCTTTCTGCGATGTTATGAGCACAACAGAGGCCGTGGCGTAGCAACAGCAGACGTGCCAAACACAAAACAGGTATTACTGACTGTCTTTACAAATCACACGAGGATCACGAAACCTAAACACACATTCAATCCCCTAAACTTCAAAAAGAGTAAGAGTCAAGCACAGTGTGTGCATGTCACGGCATTACTACAAGACACTCAATCAGGAGTCGTGTATTATAAAGAAAATGACACACGGACATCATTAAGAAGCAATCGTGAAAACCTAAAGGAGTAGATTTGTGTTCAGTTGCGGTGAATGCATCATGTTAATGTAAGACTCACCAGCTGATTCAAACACAGAGACTTCAGCAATCATGAAGAGTGAAGAGAAAAGATCTAATGTAATGACATTTACTGCTGTATCTTAATATATGACATTTTGCTTTAATTTAGACTACAGAAACCTGTCATGACATTTATAACTAAATATTGTTTCTCGAAACAAAACAAATGTGAAGTAAAAGTTGAATTTCTCATTTCATTTAGTTTAAAGTACTAAAATAACTAAATACTTAAGGATTTAAGCTCAAAGTATTAAATTAAGAATTCATTTAAAAACTATATAGACATATAGTAAAAAAACCATTACAAAATTATTAATAATTATTTTATTTAAAGGTTAATTTGCCGTGGTTTGTCTATATATATATATATAAAGTTAAATAGCAGTTAATTTTTTAAAATATTAACATAAACTATACAAATATATCAATGGCACTAAAATAACGTATAGTATTTATAATTTAAACACAAATTTCCAGGAAATCCACATCTTTTTTCCATTTGTTTCTCATTTAAATGTCATCATGTTTAAAGAATTTAACACATCTTTGTGAAAAGCAATTTAAACATATTTGCTCAGCTACGGATCTTAGTCATAGACTAATTATATTTAATGTGATGTGAATAAAAACGAGGCTGTGACAGACAGATGTACTGTACAGTCAGTCTGCTATCATTATTCTTTTTTGGATGCATTTTCAGTGCTTCATCAGTTGATTAACAAAACCACACAACAGCACAAACCTTTGCACAGACAGTAAACCTGTCCCTCACACACTCGCTTCTATTTACACCCAATTGATTTAGCCCAGGTACTCAACCACTACTACTACTAGAGATGTTTTGATCTACTCATTTTAAAGGGATATTACACAAAATACGAAAATTCTGTCATCATATACTCACTCTCTGCTGACGGCAGCCATTGACTTCCACAGTTTTACACAGCTGCCGTCCATGGTTTAGCTACTAAATTTGCTTAAAATATCTTCTTTTGTGTTCAACAGAAACTCATACAGGTAGAGAATGAGCAAATGATGATGGCATATTTTGGGTCAACTGTCCCTTTAAAAAGCATGCATGCAAGAAATGCTTTAACTTTGTGAAACACAGTCATAGTTAAGATTTCATCACACTACATACAAAGTAAAATTTTAAACTGAAAAACTAGAAAGATTAGTATTCTTTTCCTCTACATGCCAAAAACCCTCCTTCGGTCAGAGTATTTTTGGTTGCTACCGGTTGGCACCGATGCCCAGTTTACATCAGATTAGCTGCTTGTGTTTGATGGTCGTTTCTGACCGATGTACCAGGCATCTGGATGCCAACCAATGGGGAACAGAAGCAGAAAGAAGCACTTACTCTGCACAGCTTCGATCGAGAGAAACACAGTACCTTGCATACCTGCGGGACCAAAATCTTGCCTGGTGAGGAAGATGGCATGGTCGTGATGCTCGGCGTGTTCGGGGTCCAGCTTCTGCTGGGTGTTAGCCCAACGACACACCTGCTCCAGACTCCGTGACGGATTGCCACGCTCGATCAGGCTGATGGACTGCAACCACACCAAACAACAGAAAAAACATCGCTCTGGAATGAAGTCAAAATAATATATAACAAAAAAATTAAAAATAGCACATCGTGGCCTAAACATAGTAAAGAGCCAAAATAAAATAAATTAAAAAAATAGAATCAGATAAAATAATTAATAAAGTTGGCCAGGAATGGCAGAGCAGTAAAATAAAATTTAAAAAAATAACATAACATTAAAAATTTTTTTAAAAATTAAAATAAAAAATGACTGAACAATAAAATTAAATAAAGTTAAATTTAAAAAAAATTAAAAAATTAAAATAAAAAATGACTGAACAATAAAATTAAATAAAATAAAATAAAATAACATATGGCAACGCAGTAAGAACAAAAAAACATTGTCCAGAAATAAAATAAAATTAAATAAAATTAAATTAAAAAATGAAAATCAAAAATGACTGAACAGTAAAATGAAATACAATTAAATTAAATTAAATATGAAAATAAAATATGACTGAACAGTAAAATAAAATAAAATAAAATATAGGTGGCCTAAATTGGCAGAGCAAGAAAATAAAACAAAACAATTCAGCTATTCATTATATAGACAAAATAAAATAAATAGGCATCGTAGGTTAAAGGTTGTTTCCAAATCAAACTACATGGTATTTCTGCGCAAAATGAATAAGGCTAAATAATGACACTAGCTATGCTTCCATCCAAAGATTTTAATTCAACTTAACGCATAACTGGAATAATCACATAAAACATATGTGAATAAAGCACCGTTTTCATCCAATGAGTTAAAGAGAATGAATAAGTACATAGGAGAAGGCAGTGAATATAATCATTTTGATATATGATATAGGCAAATTAGTCTGTAGATGAAACAATAAATTCGGTCAATGCTTTTAAAGGTGGACGCTGCTGTTTGGGTACGCAGTCATGTTATTATACAGACAGTTATTATACAGAAATACTTAAGATGACAGACTTTACTCCTCCTTTTCAGAATGATCATAACAACATGTAGCTGCTGAGTGAATGGGATCATTCAACTTATCCCGTCTCATAGTGCATAGTCCCCTGACTTTTTCCATACACATGGAGGAATTTATTCAGTAAATGTGTTTCCATCCTAATTTATGCACATTTGTTCAGATCTGATAAAAAGTTTATCAGAGTCAAATGTGTTTTTGATGCACATTTTTTATATTTATGACCATCTTGGTGTTTCCATCCAGTGTTTTCAATGCATGATTCCAAAATGTGCATAAAAGCTGGTGGATGGAGACATAGCTACTGTTTTCTTCTGTACAGCCGCTTTATGAACCAAATTCAATTCAGCAATAATTGATGAACTCTGCAAGACTGTCATTTATTGAACTGAATCCACATTGAACTAAAAATACGATAAAAATAAGAGTACATTAAATTCAAGAATAAACATGATCTGCCATAATGGGTATTGAATGATTATAAATCTGTACACTGAACACTCATGTCCTGCAGCAAAAGCAGACCAGACTAAACATGAAAACAAACACAAGTCTGCCGTCTAGACTCACTGGTCATTAGCAGACGAGAAACAGAGCCATGCATCAAAGCTTTACTACAAGTCTCTTCTGAACTCTGTGTGATCACACAAAGATATAGAGACAAATAAGAGATCATATGAAGTCAGTTAGTCATTACTGCAAAATAAACACATGCTCCAGCAGACTGACCGCCTGCACACTCTCTGGCTTATTACTCCACTGTCCACATACAGTGGGTACGGGAGGTATTCACACCCCCTTAAATCTTTCACTTTGTTATATTGCAGCCATCTGCTATAATCATTTAAGTAAATTTTTTTCTCATTAATGTACACAAGGTTACAAAAACATTTCTGCTGCACTTAAGGTTCCTAAGAGCACAGTGGCCTCCATAATCCTTAAATAGAAGATGTTTGGGACGACCAGAACCCTTCCTAGAGCTGGCCGTCCGGCCGAACTGAGCTATCAGGGGAAAAGAGCCTTGGTGAGAGAGGTATCACTGAGACTGAGCTCCAGAGATGCAGTCGGGAGATGGAGAAAGTTGTAGAAAGTCAAGCATCACTGCAGTCCTCCACCAGTCGGGGCTTTATGACAGAGTGACCCGACGGAAGTCTCTCCTCAGTGAAGACACATGAAAGCCTGCATGGAGTTTACTAAAAAACACCTGAAGGACTCCAAGATGATGAGAAATAAGCTTCTCTGGTCTGATGAGACCATAATTTTAATCGGTATGTGTGGAGAAAACCAGGCACTGCTCATCACCTGTCCAATACAGTCCCAACAGTGGAGCAGCATCATGCTGTGGGGGTGTTTTTCAGCTGCAGGGACAGGACGACTGGTTGTAATCGAGGGAAAGATGGATCCCCAAATCCAGGTGTAAAAAACTTGCTGCATCTTTCCCAAAAAGACTCACGGCTGTATTCAATCAAAAGGGTGCTTGTACTAAATACTGAGCAAAGGGTCTGAATACTTACAACCATGTGATATTTCACTTTTTCTTTTTTAATAAATCTACAAAAATGTCAACAATTCTGTGTTGTTCTGTCAATATGGTGTGCTGTGTGTACATTAATGAAGGAAAAAATAACCTTAAATGACTTTAGCAAATGGCTCCAATATAACAAAGAGTGAAACATTTAAGGGGGTCTGAATACTTTCCGTACCCACTGTACATGGCCATCACATCCTGATTTAAGCATCTGTAGCTACGTTTCCATCCACCTATTTTTATGCACATTTTAGAAAATTGCATAAAAAACACTGTATGGAAACACCAAGATGATCAAACATTCTGAAAATGCGCATCAAAAAGTAATGGGGACATTTAAATAAGATACATTTTTTATTCAATTAGAAAAAATGTGCATAAACTAGGATGGGAACACATTTACCGAATACGTTCCTCCAAGCGTATGGGAAAAGTCATGTGACTTTGCGCTATGAAATGGGATAAGTTGAACAATCTCATTCAAACAACACCTATAAGCAGGGCTCTGAACCGGAAAACCAGAAACAAATGAGATTTAACTGAAACAAAAACGAAAACAAAATCTATTTTAATCATTCCGAAGAGAAACGTTTATTTGAAATTGCAATTAACCAGTTAATAACGTTATTTTATCATTCTCTTCTTATATTAATATGGGAGACAAAAAACAAACAAACATGAATTTGAATTGTTTGTGCACCCATACATATGTTTAATTTTATTTTTTTTCTATCTAATATTTCCATTATTTTCTTGTTATATTTTTTTAATACCAGTTTTAGTTTCATATTTATTTTTGATACTTTAATTTTTAATTTAAATTTTAGCAATTTATGTGTTTTTTTCTTTTTTCATTAATACATTATTTCAGTTTGAAAGCAACATATTTATTTTTTTGTGTATTAGGTTTTCCATGTACTATTTCTGTCATTTTATTCTTAATTATATATATATATATATATATATATATATATAATAGGGGTAGAGCCGAACCCGAATATGTTATTCGGAAAGGCAAAAATAAATTGCATTCGGGAACAAGAAAAAAAAAAAGATATTAAAAAGCTGCGTTTCCTCATGAGTGCATGTGCGGATGAGTGAGTGACGTGTAAAACAAGGTGACTGACACAGACTACAACGCGACATACTGTACATTCACATCAGTGTTAACTCAGTGTTAGAATTACACTCACCTGACACTGCACTTATTCGCACTCACAAAAAAAAACATTATTCGCTTTAAAGTCTTGCTGATTAAACATTTCATATGTGTGCTGTCCGGATGCGCTTTTCTAGCGCGAATCCCTAAAGCGCGCACGCACTAGAAGAAGAAGTAGAACTAAGATATTTAACACATGTGATTGTGGTAATACTGTCACAAACACACAGGGTTAAACAAATGTGGCTAAAGGGAAAGAAAATAATCAAGAGAAAGCGTACACCTCTTAAAGGGACAGAACTAAACATGTCGACGCTTGTCAAAGGCATAGTTCACTCAAAAAGTATAATTGTGTCATTATTTACTCACTCACATGTTGTCCCAAAACTGTATTTTGAGTAACCAAGCAGTAGCTGGTCCTCATTGAATTGAATACAATGTTCAAAAGAAAAGAAGCTCATTCAGATAAAAACGAGCTGAGAGAAAGTAAATTATGGATGTAGTGTAGAAGTGTTCAGTGTTTCACCTTTCAATACTGCTGAATACACCTACTCTTCCTGAAAAATAGAAGCACTGTTTGTTTTATTCATATTATGTTTATTTGTAATGTGTATCTATTCAAATAACAAAATCTTTTGGCAGAAATATTTGCCCTTCTTTATTTTATACTTTACCTTGAAAGGCTTTGATTTTATAAAAAAAAAAAAAAAGCCTTATTAGTTTGTGTGTACTGCTCAGACAACTTGCAAAATAGTGAAAGGATATTTTTGAATATCAAAATATTTGAGTCCTTTCAGTTATGATAAATACAAGAAGCTGGAAAAAGAATGAGAACAGATTGAAAACGTTATTGTTCAGCAGTTGATCTTTCTTCTCCTATTAGAGACTATTTCTGAAGTAGCCTGCTTCAAAAACATTTCTCTTGAGAAACAGGCTCGGTAATCTCAAGTGTCTCTCAATAGTGTCTTAATCTGTGTTCAGAAAAACGTGTGAGGTCTCAAAGGAGTTTTGTCAGACAACGATTTGAGCTGCTCCACATTCATTTCAGAGCTCTATGCTGTACTTCTACTGGACTGAACTGAGTTATTGTTGTATTTTTATTTTTAGCAGAAGCCTCTGAAACCCCTCTCTATGTCTCGTGAGCGCCAGCGATCCTCTGAGAGGATTTGAGGACACTTGGCTGCTTGTTTAGCAAGAATAACCACCGGTAAAAACCCGACAGAGACCGTGCCGAAGCTGAAACTCAATGACTGACCGGCTTTCTGTTCATCTTCCAACATCCCAGACCCTCAACACACACAATGATCATCAATCATCATCACACACACACTTTCTACCATCTCACCTCACTGAAGATCACACCTGACAGTGGTGGAGTAAAAATAGAAATACTAATACATAGGGGTGTGACGATGCGAACTTGGCGATATCCTGGCGATAGTGGTATGATGCGGTGCAAAGCCATCTACTTGAGTGTGCACTCTTTTAGCATTCTTCTCACACATATACTGTACATATACTGCCTGCACACGGCCCTGATGACAAAAAGGACGTAATGCAGACGGCCGAAGTATACTTTGGCCTTTAAGCTGGCTCGGCGTTTGCTGTAGACAAGTTTGTTTAATATTCGGCCCGACTCTGTTTTGTGAAGCTGATTTGAAAAATGGCTTACTCTGCTTTTAACAGGATATTTGTGTTATTTGTTTTTATTCATTATACTGTTTATACTCTTTGTTTGTGGCAAATTATTTTGCAGTGTTCACATGTTGTTTATTACTGCATTTAATTCATTAAAATAGTTTCATTTAAAAAAATTGATTACAAAATGCACCTACGTTTCTGTTGAATAAAATACAATTTTTCCCCCAATTTATTTTATCATTGCGGATTTATTTTAAAAAGTCTGAAAAAAATCGTGTCTCATCTCGTTCTCGTGTCTCATCACACCCCTACTAATACATCATAAGTTATAATATTGTAAAATATATATGTAATATATTATTATTATTTTAGGATATAAGACATAATTTAAGTAGGTCCTATATAAAAAAATAAAACAGATAAATAATTAAAAATATTTTTTTAATTATTTTAAAATTATGTATATACACATATTGGAATGATATATTAATACTTTAATTATAACAGAAAAAA